>JAANYP010002910.1:92051-692051 GCA_020465985.1 Centrapalus pauciflorus | reverse complement strand
TCCCTATGTTGTCTTATGAAGTAGTGAAAGGTAAACTATTGGCTCTTCTTAATCTTGAATTAGCACGAGTCTTAGTAAATTCCCATAATGCCCTTCTCGATGTTCTTCAGGACTCGATGCTGGTGATCAACCCACACTCAACTTTAAGGTGTACTTCGATCTCTGATGTGTGTATATATATATATATATATATATATATATATATATATATATATATATATATATATATATATATATATATATATATATATATATATATATATATATATATATATGTGACTGTTTTCGACAATCTAAACTCATCAATGTACAGGGATACATGGTCGGAAATGGAGTTACTGATGATGTTTTTGATGGCAATGCCCTTGTTCCATTTGCACACGGGATGGGCCTCATTTCGGATGAACTGTATCAGGTATGCTTTGACTTTTCTGGTCAAACATGTACTTAACTCAGATATTTAAGTTCAAATACAATATTGATATTGATTTCGAGGTCACAATTTACATGTTCAAGATTCTAATTTCATAGGGATTTTCTTACAAAATTTGAAAACCAAATTGATCGTCGAAATAAAGTTTTTAACTTTAAAATGGAAGATCTTAACAAGAGATAAAGACTTTTTCGTATGGGTAATAGTCCATTCGACTTAAAACGTAGAACTTTTGATTATACGAATCGAGGTTGGTATAACGCATACCATAAACACGTGCAGGAAGTTACTACGGAGTGTCAAGGGAACTATTACCAACCTGCAAACCACGATTGTGAAAGCAAGCTTGCAAAAGTTGACCAAGTAATCGTTTTTTTTTTTTTTTTGCTTCAGCGCAAAATTTATGTGTTTAATGTAACGGGCACGGGATTGCTTATGTTGGATTTTAAACTCATAAATCTAGGGTCTTGAAGGTATAAACATATACGACATTTTAGAACCGTGCTATCATGGTGATAGTTCAAGTAAGATTAGTCTTGCAACTTCAAAGTTGCCGATGAGCTTTCGGAGATTAGGCGAGACGGAAAGGCCCCTTCCGGTGCGAACCAGACTGTTTGGCCGTGCTTGGCCTTTTAGAGCTCCGGTGAAGGCTGGTTACGTGCCTTCTTGGCCAGAGCTTCTTAACAACTTAAAAAACGTCCCATGTACTGTAAGTCATTTAACTATAATATTTTCATTTGATGATTAATTAAAAGTTATAAGTACAAAATCTTATTATATATATATATTTCGTAGGATGATGAAGTAGCGACCGTTTGGCTAAACAATGAAGCAGTCCGGAAAGCAATTCATGCTGATCCGGTAAGATTATATTATGTTTCTATTATAATTATAATACGATTAGGCCAACTGGAGTCGTGAATAAGTATAAAGTGAAAACGATGCTTTTCAGATCAGCGTGGCCGGAAAATGGGAGCTATGTACTGATAGGATCAAGTATTTTCACGATGGCGGAAGTATGATCAAGTACCACAAAAACCTCACTGCTCGTGGTTATCGTGCGCTTATTTACAGGTATATTCGTCTCTGTTATAACCTTAAAATAAGGGGATTCATGGTCACATGTTTATAGATTTTGTTTCAACATTCTTCACACAAACTAGGGCTGCACTATTCATATTAGTTCGTTTAACTTTGGCCGAACCTAAACGAATGCGAGATTTTCTGTTCGTGATCATTCATTAAGGAATTGGTATTGTTCATGTTCGTTTAACAGATAATCAAACATAAACGAACGAACATGAATGAACAATTAAACGAACACAACTGAACATGAAAGAACATAAATGAACGAACCTGTTGACTAAAAACAAAATCCACAACACGTGGTTCATAATTTTCAAAATACACGATAACACATTCATCAGCTTTATAAATGACTTCAAACATATATAATATATAAACTTAACGTCTTAAGAAATCAAAAACTCAATTTCAATACTAAATTAATATCTTTCAAGCAATTGAATATTCTTTTATTGTAACAACTAAATATAGTTCTTATGATCACATTTAGCATATTACTTTTATAATCATAAAATTCCTAAAAAATGAACAAGAGTTTATGGGTCAACCCAACCTAAGTTGACTGGCATGACAGTCCAGTGGCGGATCTAGAAAATTTTTTCGTTGGGGCCATGAGGTGGTATAAGATATTTTATCTTCGTCATGTTAATTTTCCGGAACACATAGGTTAAAGTTCGTCAAATTTATGCAAATCATTGGGGGCCTTTCCCCCCGCTTCTCTCCATGGCTCCGCCTCTGCATGCATGGCACAATAAATGTTTAAGAAAACCTTACTGTGCTCGTGCAGCGGCGATCATGATATGTGTGTTCCTTTCACCGGAAGTGAAGCTTGGACTCGATCCTTAGGTTACACCGTTATTGATGAATGGAGGAATTGGCAAGTTGATGGTCAAGTCTCAGGGTATGTTTCCTTTTCCGTATCCCGATCAGAAAATTACGAGACTAGAACATAATCCTCTATGCATTATATGTTTTGTATTGTTAACTTAAACATGATTATGAAATTTTTTTTAAAGAAAAGACCGGTAAGAGCCAACAATTCATAAAATTTGAAATTATGATTCACACATGTATGTGTGTATATTGATATTGGTTACAAAATCAGGAAAGAATGTGGGAGGTTCACAACAATTTTAAAGAGATTATCGAGTTTTTTATTAAACCTTTTCAAGTATTCATATGTAACACACATATATGATATATGCACATAAATATATGTGAATAATCTGTCTAAGATTATTAAATTATTGGTTCTTACTGATCCTTATTTCAAGAACGGTTCTCATTTGATCCATTATAAATATATAATTAAAGAAAAGTATTTGTACATTATGGTAATTAATCGTGTTTACCTTGAAATGTTTCTCACGATTGCAGATTTATACAAGGATACGCTAACAACCTCACGTTTCTCACCATAAAGGTTTGTTATTTATACACATACTTGAGCCTATATATATACCAAAAGAGAACAAACGTATCTATCTGCTTTTTGCTCTCATTATGTTTAGACATTTAAGCGTTTTTTTTTCGTGAACTTAAAATTGGTTATATGTATTGATGCAGGGATCGGGGCATACGGTACCTGAGTACAAACCGAAGGAAGCATTGGCATTTTATACCCGTTGGTTAGAGGGACAGAAAATATAAGAAAATCCGATTGGCGTTTTTATCGGTTTATTGTAACATATAACTTGGTAATTTAAGAATAATAATTTGGTGGTAGGGAAATATAACATAGGTAATGTCATTTACAATGAAAATTGAAAGAAATATTGTTAGTGAATAATCATGAAGTTGGGTATGGTGGTGATCGATTAAAGATTTAGAGCCAACATCTTGGTCATTTGTTGATTTATGTTCGTGCTCCCAAATTATCCAAACACCAAAAGTATAAAATAAAGCCCATCTATTGTATTTTTGACCAAAAAAGAAAAGGCCCCAAAAGAAAAATACACGCAATAACATCACCCTCCCTTTCTCTCACTCTCACTCTCACTCTCTCACACACAAGCTAAACAATCTATAATTTATCTGTCTATAAGTACTATTAAATACGTAACTAATTTGTCATGTGTCGACCTCTAATTTAATTCGTCACATGTTAAAACTTCAATCTGCCACGTGTCATACTAAAATTAAATTTGAATTAGAATCAGATCAAATCTATTATAATTTAATCTAACTAATCTAATAATATATAACTAGTTTATTAACCCGTGTATTACACGGTCAACTTTAATAAAATTGTTGTTTTAGAACTATATAAACTTAAAATAAAAAATTAACATTACAACTTTTAATACTTATGATACTTAATATATTTTATTATAATTAATTTATGTATAAATCATTTAAATAAAAAAACTAATTATTAATAACTTTTAAGTTTATTATTAGTATTATTTTTATTACTAAATCAAAAAAATATTTTAAATATTGTTGTGATGATTCTATGGGATTTAAGTATCTAATATTAATCTTATTTTAAAAATAATTTGATTTAAAATTTTTAATTTAATACTGAAATAGTAATTAACATTTGTCAGTGTATAAGACGCCACTTGACATCATGAGAAGATGACAAATGACAAGGTGGTTACTCTTTATAATATTTATAGCTAGATTAAATAAATCTAATAAACTTAATTTTTTTTTTATAATTATTTAACATGCTTTTATATATATATTCTTATTTTTTTAAAATTCAACCAATGTAGCTAGGGCTGGCAATGGATGGATTGGATTGGATTTGGATCATGATCAACAGATCACTGATCCAATTAAGTGGATCATGAATTTGATCCATTAGCCAATGGATCATGATATTATCTATGATCCAATTATTTTGACAGATGGATCATGATCTAGATTGACCCATTTAATTTTTCAATTTTCAGCTATGATCCATCCTACCCTACCCCACGTTGACCTACCCCTCAACTGCCCATCCCACCCCTCAACCTACCCACCCTACCCTACTCGTACCCTTACCCACCCCACCCCTACCCCTACCCTACACCTACCCATACCCTTAACACTATCCATCCATCCCTACCTTACCCCCATACCTACCCTACCCTACCCCCTATCCTTCTCCAACCACATTTCCTCCTACCTACCCTACCCTACCCACCCACCCCTACCATGCCTTACCTCCTACCTACCCTACCCCCTAACCCCACCGCTTACCTTACCTACCCTACTCTATACCCACCCTACCCTACCCCCAAACCTACCCTACCCACCACTTACCCTACCCACCAACCCCTACCACGCCTTACCTCCTACCTATCCTACCCTTACCTTCGGTTTTCAGGTTTGTTAATCGGGTTAAATGGTAACCGAATAAGGTTTTCGGTTCGGGTATCGGGTGGGAAGCAAAAAATTCGGGTTACCCAAATAACCCGAATAATCCATATATCAATAATTAAAAAATTAATAATAATAATATATCATCTCATCTTGGCATCTTGCGTCTACTTTAGTAAATATGTAGGTTTTTATTTTTTACAAACCAAAAACACGTCTCTTTTCGACTCTTCCACGGTTACCTATATATAGAATATAAATATTTAAATACTTAATTTTAAACTTTTTAACCCGTTTAAACCGTTCTACCCATTTTACCCAACCCATTTAACTCATTTAAACCATTTTATAGAGGATTCTATATTTATACTAAAACCGATTAACCCATTTAACCCAAACCGAATAACCCGATACCCATTTAACCCAAAACCGATTAACACGTTCTGTTATTGGGTTCGGGTTCGGCTAGTTAACATATACCCTCATACCCGAATAACCCGAAACCGGTTTAACACGCCCGAATAACACCTCTAGGGGTAGGGTAGGTAGGAGGTGGGGTAGCGGTGGGTAGAGTAGGTAGGGGTAGGTACGGGGTAAGGGGTTAAGGTGGGTAGGTAGGGGGTAGGAGGTAAGGTATGTGTGGGATAGCGGTGGGTGGATAGGGGTAAGGGTAGGGTAGGTATAAGTAGGGGTATGGTAGGTAAGGGTAGGGGTAGGGTATGAGGAGGTGAGGTAGCAGTGGGTGGATAGAGTAAGCGGTCGATGGGTAGGGTAGGTAGGAGTAGGGTAGGTGGGTGGGTGGATAGGGTAAGTAGTGGGTAGGGTATGTAGGTTGTAGGGTGGGTAGGGGTAAGGTACGTAGGGGTAGGGTAGGTTAGGGGTAGGGTAGTGGTAGGGTGAGGTAGGGTATGTAGGTTGAGAGTAAGGTGGGGTAAGTGGGGTTGGGTAGGCTGAGGGTTTGGTGTTGTGAAATAAATTAATGTGTATTTTTTTAAAATTAATTGGATCGATCCAGATGGATCATGGATCGATCTATTTGTTGATCCAGATCCATGGATCAATTTATTGGATCTTCAAATGGATTATTGGATTGATTTCTTTGACCCATTAAACATAAAATTGGATTTGGATTGGATCGGATTTGGATCAAAAGTGATCCATTGCGAGACCTACATGTAGTAATGGGTATATAAAAACATATCATTTACTTAAAAGTAATTCACATCTTTCATATGTTGTAATTATTTATTGATTGATTTTAATTATATCTCTTTTTATTAATCTTTTTTTCCTAATTTAAATGAGGGTTTGTTGATTAATTAAGCCACTCAATTCTTAACATTTTGATGGTTAGTGTTGCATCATCACTTCGTCCTATATGAAGACGATTCATATGTAATATGTTGATTGTTTTAGGTCAAAATAGAACTTGTTCAAATTGATGAGAGTTTGAACGTAATCGTTCTATCTTGTTTGTGTGTGTGTATCAGAGAGAAGACAACCAAGAAAGAAAAAGAAGAGGTGTAGTGTGTAAGCCCGTCGCTCCTACCAATTGAATGGTCCGGTGAAGTGTTAGGATCTCGTGAGCAACATAGGCGGTTCGCCGCCGGCGACACATGTTGGGATTAAAACTCAGCTTGTGTTATTCTATAAAAACTCACCTCATTTGTAGTCCTGCGCATCACTACCATACAAAATTTTATTTCACTGAACTTAAGAATGAAGAAATCATGAAGACAAATTATTAGTTTAAAGACTCGAATTATTTATATCAATTTCCTATGAATTCTCAAGTTGTATTAATATATGGTTTATAATTTGATACTCTCATTTCTCTAGCAATGGTTATAGAAGCTAAAATTTGAGAAAGAGAAATACAAAAATAATAAAGTTATTATATTTTGAAGTTTTATGATCTAAAAAATCGAAGATTTTATCCTCATTTATTGTCTCTTCAATTCTCTCTACTAAACGCAACATTGGGTTGTATTTGGTACGATTTAATCGAAAGAATGAAATCATGTATAGTTTACAAGCTTTTTTTACCAAGATAATTAATTATATTCACACTGGAAAGGAATGGAGAATTCATTTTAATACAAGTTACATGTATATGCTTTTCTCTTTAAATTGGAGATAATAAAAATAAAAATAAAAAAAAATGAAGATTCTCATTACTTATTATCTCAACCTTCGTTGTCATCACCAAAAACATAAAATAGGATGGCCAATCAAGCTTATAAACCTAAGTGATTCATTCTTCAAATTTCAACTTATCAAATGGGCCTTAGGCTTTGTTTGTTTTTTATTAAGAAAGCTTTTTATCACTTCTGACTGCAAGATTAAAGAACCGGGAAGACAAAAACAAATGAAGATTGTTTATGTTCATAAAGAGAGAAAGTTATATTCAATGTTAAACATGATCATATTTAATAAAAAAAATCTAAATATTAATTAGTTACATTGTAATTATAAAACAATTTTATAAGAATCTTGTATCATGTATTTGAATAATAAAGTTTTTTCATACAATTAAAGATAACATAATATTTTAAAAGACAACTCCAAATATATGTATAATTAAAATCATAATTTTAAGCGTGTAAGAAAATATTGTAACAATAAATGTTAAGGGAGAAATAAACAAAAATTTATTAAAATAAAAAGGGGTAAATAAAAGATAACACTAATATAAAGTTGTGTTATGAAAATTTTAAATTTAAAAAAATCAACAAATTATGAAATTTAAAAAAAAAAAATTTTTTTTTAAACCCTAACCAAACATGGTTTGCCATGTTACAACTTTGCAATGTTAAGCCCATTTGTAAATTGAGTGTATATACATATATATACCAGTCACTCCACATGCCCATGCCCATGCCCATGTCCATGCCCATGATATTCATATCCATAGGTGTGTGTGAGAGCGATTGATGGAAGTAATTATGTAATTTGAATTTTTAGATTTCAATTGTATCTTTATAATTTTATTCTTGAATGTGATTATATAGTTTGAGTATATAGTTTGAGTCTTTGGGTTTAACTATTTTTTTATGATATTGTGATTGTAGTTTGAAATGGGAAGTAATGACGAAAGTGTAAATTGGTCGAGCGAGAAGTTTTTTTTTTTTTTTTTTTTTTTTTTAAAGAAAACTAAATGTAGAGCTAGAGATATCGAGAAAAAAAGAGAGATCGAGATAAAAGAGTTAGAGTAACCGGTCTGAGGAGTCGGAGAATGAGAAGGAAAGGAGGAAAATGAGTGATCGCCGGAGAAGGTGGAGGAGAATGATGAGTCACCGGAGAGGTTTACACAAAATGAGGAGTCGCCGGAGAAGGAGAAGGAGGAGGAGAAGTCGTCGGAGAATGAAGTGACGCCGGAGAGGTTTACACAAAATGTGTAACCGAAAAATGTGTGGGTGCTATTGTAAAACCGAAAAGATGAGGGGAGTGGAGGGAAACGGTGGTAGATGACATTGGGAAGGGAAATTGCTTTTTAACGAACCAATCAAATGATGACAAATGACATAATATTTTAATTTTTAATTTAGAAAAACCTTTGTGTAACAATTGGGTATTTGAGTAACAAATTTGTGTAACAAATAGATATTTTGGAGCATATCCTTTTTTTTTGCTAAAGTCTTTCCCACTCATTGCTATTTTGGCTATTTTTGTCTTTAACCCTAGTTTATAATTATTTGTTATGTTTTGTACTAAACAATAGCGTGTCGCTTTTAAATAGTTTAAATTCTTGTTTTTTGTTTGATATGTTATATATGTTTATTGTACTTTGAATTATTTTTTTTTATTGAACGAAATTTATCATTATTAATTAAATATAGTTTAACATGTATTTTAAAATTGAATTATATATTTCATAGTTTTATTACAATGGTTTTTACATATAAATATAATAGTTTAATAGTCTTTGTCAAAAAAAAAAAAAAAAAAAAAAACTAAATTCAATAAGACATTTTTTTTATTAAAAAAACAAACATTCTTATCTCTACATATAGAAGACTTTTAAACTATCTTTTCAAACTGAAGATATTTGTAGACATAAAAAATACTTCAGATTTATAATCACTTAAAAAATAAACAACTCTTAATCTTTTACTAACAAAGAGAAAAAAAAATCATCATATACAAATGATTACATAACCTGTTATATATAGGCACTTAACCAACACATGGAACAGTTAATGAACCATCACACCTTTTCATATTTAGCGATTCATTAAATATCATTCTTAACCAACTATAACTACCTAAATAACTCGTAAATAACTAGTTTTTATGACTAACACACTTATAAAGTAAGTCTAACTTGATTACTTTCTAACAAATTTTATGTGTATGCCCTTATTGGATACTTCCACTTACGATACAAAAGTGATGATGTGCTAAAATAAAAGAATTGATTGAGATCTAGCATATTTAAAAAATCAAAAAGACAGATTACGTTGTTAGGTTATTAAAAAATGTGACATACTTGACACCTGTACATGCACGTCCACCGTAGATATATGGTGCAATTATTGTATTATCTAGAATATCGATGAAAAGATTGCCGATTTGATCCTAGGGACCATGTTTTTTGTAATCATGCACGTTTGTATATCTATAGTTGATGGTGCTCTATGTGGAACCCATTCATAATCGTGTCATTTCCTCTCTAACTCTTATCTGTCACGTGCCTTATTAGCAAACTTCACTGTGTTTAAATACTCCTACTAAAATAAAAAGTGATAATTCCGGTTCATTGAAGCAAACAAAGCTGACAACCAAAAGATCAAGTTCATACATAATATTAAACTTTTTAAAGAACATGATTTGTCTAATACGTTGTTTACTAAGAAGAGTGCACACCCAAAAACTGCCACATTTATATGCATCACGATGAAGCGTGCACACCCAAAAACTTATCTTAACTATGATTAAGATAATGAACTCAATCAACTTAATCGTGTCACTAATTTGCCATATTATTGGCACAATCGGCCCCTGAAAATGCAATCGTTTCGCAGCTTCACGTACCCTTCCCTCTGAACACTATGCTGGGTACGGTCATTTCGATTAACCCCATAAGGTTCAGTTGGTTATATGGTTCTAGAGAATCATAGAAAAAAAATTGTAAAAATAAGAATTGTCAATTTTTGTCATTAAAACAAAAAGGGACCATCTTTAAATTTTAATTGGGTAATAAAGTCTCTATGGCTTTGTTGGAACTCATTCGCGCCATTCCCTCCTCAACTCTTCTTATCCACAAGGTGAATCCATCCACCAACTTCACTTTCACTTTTGTAGTTCCTCTAATGCTTCGAGATATATACATACATACATACATATATACATATATATATATATATATATATATATATATATATATATATATATATATATATGTATATATGTATGTATGTATGTATATATCTCGAAGCATTAGAGGAACTACAAAAGTGAAAGTGAAGTTGGTGGATGGATTCACCTTGTGGATAAGAAGAGTGATACGGGTTTAAGATGTGAACATGCTCCGAAAAAAAGTTTTTTTTAAAAAAAAAATTTTCATATTCATTTAGATACAAATAATATAAGCATATTTGTAAAAGAATTACACGCATTCACACTTCGTAGCCTATTAAAAGTCATGTGAACGTAGAAAAATTCATGTGAATATGCTTAGCTGTGAACATACGTTCACAACAGTGCAGTTCATGTGAACTTGCACGTGTCACATAGTTATAGTGTGTGTTTATGTGTGATTTTTTGCAAGTAGTCTTATATTATTAATTTAAACATGATTATGAAAAAAAAATTCAAAAAAAATAATTTTAAGCGAGGTACCTCCGGTACTCCGCAAAACTAGTGGTACTCATTTGAACCCAAATCTATATATATATAGGTAGGTTCAATGGAGAACCTTCATGCATCGAAGAACCTTGAAGAACCTCTGTGCACCACCACAAATGCATCACAATTCTTCTGTGATGCATCATTATTTCCACGTGATGCATCAAATTCCCGTGTGATGCATCGATTTATATGTGATGCATTACGATTATTCTAGCGATGCATTGTGGTTCTTCAAGGTTCTTCGATGCATAGAGTTTCTCCATTGAACCCAGGCCCGGCCCTTGGCATGTTCAATGTGGGCTTTCGCACAGGGCCCCCATTCTTTTAGGGCCTCAAAAAAAAGCTGATGGATTTATTTAGTTTAGATTTTAGAAGCTCAAATTCTCTTTTGTCTTTACCCTTAGAATTGCAACTGCCCAGCGGCACTTTGTTGGGATAGGAAGCAACCATTATAATTATCGCATTGAGTTGTAGACATTAAAACAGTGATATACTCTAGTGTGTTTTTTTGTTTTTTCATTTTCTTAGCATAGCTGTAGACCGTTGTTACTTGGAAATGGAAAATTACTATGTGGTTCATCGGTTGAGAGTTGGAATAAAGGTAAAGTTGTATTTGGCTATTTTCTATTTTGTATAAATGTTTTGAAATTTTTGTAATCAAATGGACTCTTTGTGAATTTTGCACAGGGCCCATGAAATCCATGACACGGCCCTGATTGAACCCACCCCTATATATATATATATATATATATATATATATATATATATATATATATATATATATATATATATATATATATATGTATATATAGCCAGCACAGTGCACACTGCATTACCCAAATATATAAACTTTTCTAATTTCTTACATATATACCTGCCATCCCATCACAATAATGAACTCAATCCACTTAATCTTATCAATTTACCTTTCATTTGCCATTTTCTTGGCACGATCTGCTCCTCAAAATGCAATTGTTTCCCAGCTCCCTGGCTTCGATGGCACTCTTCCCTCCAAACACTATGCAGGGTACTAACAATCTTTAATCTTTTTTATATATAAATTTGATCATTTCTTCAAGAAATTAACTAAAGATTTTATAATTTTAATGGGTTTGAGTTTAATTTGCATAATTGTTTATGGGTTTGCAGGTATGTGACAATAGATGAAAACCATGGAAAGAAACTGTATTATTATTATGTGCTTTCAGAAAGAAACCCTGTTGAAGATCCAGTGGTTCTTTGGCTCAATGGTGGTCCTGGTTGCTCTAGTTTTGATGGCTTTGTTTATGAACATGGTATTAATTAATATTATCATCCACTCTTTTTTACATTGTTTTATTCGAATCATGTGTCAATCTTTCGTGGTATATACTTGGGGGTTGTTTGTTTACACCTTAATGGAATCATTAAGAACTCATTCAAAGGTAAAATGACCGATTAATGATTCCATTAACAGGTAAACAAACAATGCTTTAATTGGTTAGTCCTGAGGACAATAATAAGTCATTTTGCAGGTCCATTTAACTTTGAAAAAACTGGAGGCATGCCCAAGCTTAATCTAAATCCATATACATGGACCAAGGTTTATATGTATATATACTCTTGTGTTTCAAATTCATCGAAACTAATTACATAAATTGGATCCATAGAAAATGATATTGGTTTCGATTATTAATGATTTGAATTTGGTCAGGTTTCGAATGCGATATATTTGGACTCTCCTGTTGGAGTTGGAATGTCTTACTCAAAGACCGAATCTGATTACATCGCCACGGACACAAAAACTGCGTTAGACTCCCACAAATTTCTCCTTGAGGTAGTCTTGAAAAATAAAGAAACTAAACTCACAATTTTAATCCAACTTAGAATGATGAATATAACTGTTCTGGTGTTCTTTAAAAAAGACTCAACAAACAAGATATAGTCTTTAAATTATATATACAGAGAGAGCCTCTTAATCATTTAAAATATTCAGTAAGTCCAAATTCTTAATCATTTCTAAACCACTTGATATAGATCAAGTGGCCACCACCAAAGGTGGAAGGGGTTCCCCTTGGTTGAGCCCTGACTTTGGTACTAACAACTAATAACTAACATCTGCTGTTAAAAAAAAAATATAATTTTTTTCTAGAAAACTTGAAATACTGATTGACATATATTTCGATATATTAACATATTCATGTTTTGTGGCTGTGTGATTTTAGTGGTTCAAACTGTATCCGGAATACCTATCAAATCCATTTTTCATCGCCGGCGAGTCTTATGCAGGAACTTACGTCCCAATGTTATCTTATGAAGTGATGAAAGGTAATTAATCATCCATCATCGATCTCTTCGTAATCTTGAACTAGAATTAATCAGTTTAATTAGAAAAATATCCCATAATACCCTTCTTGATCTTCTTCAGGACTTGATGCTGGTGATCAACCCACTCTCAACTTTAAGGTGTACAATACTACTTCTCATTGAAAATGTAATTTAGTGAAGTAATTAATCTAATTATACTGGCGTCGATCTAATCTCGTTTACGTGCATAAAAGGGATACATGGTCGGGAATGGAATCGCTGATGAAGTTTTCGATGGGAATGCTCTTGTTCCATTCACACATGGGATGGGCCTCATTCCGGATGAACTGTATGAGGTATGCATGCTTTGACTTTTTAATTAGGTCCAATTTACTAAGTTCATGTTCAAAATTGTTTTGTTTTCGTTTCAAATTTTACTTTTGTAGTGATTTTATTTGCGTCTTGAATGGTTAGAGTTTCAACTATAATTACGATTCCAAAACAAAATTATAGAAGTTAATATCTAATTCGAAATTAAAAACGAGTCAGTTTGACTCAAAAGGTCAAACATTTGGACCTTTTGGTTTGGAGGTCAAATCTTTTATGTTCAAGATTCTAATTTCTCAGGGATTGGATTTCTAACAAATTATCACCCATAATGATCTTTGTAATAATTAGTAATTTTTTTAAGTAAAAAATGGTAAAAATTTCTTAACTACAAGTTAAAAAATTTCTTATTAGTTATAGCTAGCATATTCAACTTGATCATAGTCTAATTGTACTTCTATGAACGTATGTTGGGATAACTCGGAAACTAAACACGAGCAGGAAATTATAAAGGAGTGTGATGGGAAGTATTACAATAACACGAACAAAGATTGCGAAAGCAAGCTCGCAAAAGTCGACAAAGTAATCGTTTTTTTCTTTTCTTTTTCGTCATTTAAATTAGAGATAATTGTGCAAAAAACCTTCAAAGTGTCAGTTTTTTGTGATTAAAACCTCAAACCATTTTTCGTTGCATAGAAAACCCTGAACTAACTAAAAATCAGTAAATCAAGGTTTTATCAATGGGTAACCGATTGAAACTGGTTATTAATCCTACTAGGAATCCTACAGGGACCGGTAAATAACCTACGTGGAATAAATTTAATTGTTGAAACCGGTTGGCAAGTATTACACATTATTTAGACCCCGTTAATATTTTATTATAATTTTTAAACGGGATTACATCATCTACGAGGGTTTAAATGATGTGTAATACTTGACAACCGGTTTCAACAATTCCACGTAAGTTATTTACTGGTCCACGTAGGATTAATAACCAGTTTCAACTGGTTACTCATTGCTAAAACCTTAATTTACTGATTTTTAGTTAGTTCGATGGTTTCTATGCAACGAAAAATGGTTTGGGGTTTTAGTTACAAACAACTGATAACTTTGGAGTTTTTTGCGCAATTATCTCTTTTAAATTATGTAATGTTTAACATGACAGGCTTACTTATCTTGGATTTGAACTCGCAGATTATTGAAAATTTAAACATATACGACATTTTAAAACCGTGCTATTATGGTGATAATTCAAGTAGGATTAGTCATGGAACCTCAGATTTGCGAATGAGTTTTCGGAAATTGGGTGAGATGGAAAGACCTCTGCCAGGGCGATCTGAATTGTTTCGCCGTTCTTGGCCTTTTAGAGCCCCGGTTAAGGCTGGTTACGTGCCTTCTTGGCGAGAGCTTCTCAAGGGCGCAGTAACCGTCCCCTGTTATGTAAGTCATCTAACTATAAAATGTTGGTTTAGTAGTTATTATAAGTTATGATCAATCTTTATTATATCGCCAATTCAACGACATGTACTATTTCGTACGAAAATCATTCCTATTTGTAGGATGATACAATAGCAACGATATGGCTAAACATTGAAGCTGTTCGGGAAGCAATTCATGCCGATCCAGTAAGATATATTAGGTTTTTTATTTATATATAATAAATAAATCACACCATGTCAGGTAGCTGAACTCTATCGACTAAAGTATTGTTTGTTTACCTTCTAATAGAATCATTAAGAAACCACATAAAGATAAAATGACTTCATGTTGGTTCCATTAAAAAGTAAATAAACAGAGCCTATAAGACTTAAGTCAGAAAAAAATGATATATGATGTGCATGCAGGAGGCGGGCGAATGGGTGATATGTACGGATAGGGTGAAATATTATAGTGATGTTACGAGCATGATTAAGTACCACAAAAGCCTCACTGCTCGTGGTTATCGCGCTCTTATTTATAGGTATATCCTTCTCTATTCGTAACATTAATTAGCTAGAAAATGAGATTCACATTTAAATTTACACAAGTTTTCTTCATCATGCTAGTGTTACTATTAAATAATGAAAACTTGATACGTATAATGCATTACATTAATCTATCAATATTTATAGAATATAAAAAATTATATTATTGTATCAGCTAGAAACCCAAGTTCGTATATATATATATTTAGGGGTGGGTTCAATGGAGAACTTTATGCATCGAAGAACCTTGAAGAACCACAATGCATCGCTAGAAAAACTGAAATGCATCACGTAGAAATTGATGCATCACGCGAGAATTTGATACATCACGTGGAAATAATATAAAAATCGATGCATTACGCTAGAATTTGATGCATCATGTGGAAATAATGATGCATTACGGGGGAATTGTGATGCATTTGTGGTGGTGCATGGAGGTTCTTCAAGGTTCTTCGATGCATGGAGGTTCTCCATTGAACCCACCTCTATATATAATTATATATACACACACAATCAGGTTTGGTCAACGGTAATAAAACTTAACTACTATAGAACCATTATTATCGATAATTAAACAATGCTAGGGAACCAAAAATGTTACAAAGTTTATGAATCTACCTTCGTTCTCCATAATTAATTATAGGGGTAAAGCCATACAATACCAACCTACTTTTGAAAATTTATCAATATGATACGTCTACTTTTTTAATTGTCGATATGGCACTTGTACTTCAATTTTCCATACCGATATGACCATATTTGTAATAGACCCCTGTTTTTCATACCATTAGAACCTTGTTTCGTATGTAAAAACCGGGCTCTATTATGTAGAATGATCATATCGATACAGAAAATTGAAGTACACGTACCATATAGACAATTAAAAAAGTAGACGTACCATATCGATCCATTTTCAAAAGTAGGTTACTATTGTAAGACTTTAACCCTTAATTATATCGTATAAATGGAGCACAGAACTTAACCTTGGTATTCTCATGCAGTGGGGATCATGATATGGCAGTTCCTTTTACCGGAACTCAAGCTTGGACACGATCATTAGGTTATAAAACTATCGATGAATGGAGGAATTGGTTTGTAGATGACCAAGTCGCAGGGTATGTTTCCTTTCAAGATAAGAAAGTAATGTGTTGTTTGTTTATTTCTTAATGGAACCAATAAGTGGCTTATTCCAGATGTTAAATTAATTAACAACCTTTTAATGTATCCATTAAAAAATAAACAAACATTACAAAAGCTTCACCATGTTGGTTTGATAACAAGTATAATGCAACCATATATCTATATGCATCTATGCACTCTGAGGCTCATTGTATCATAAGTATATATAATAAAAGAAAATTATTTGTTATTGTCTCTATGTTTATATCTAGAAATGTTCTCGTTGATGCAGATTCGTACAAGGATACGACAACAACCTCACGTTTCTCACCATAAAGGTTAGTCTAATTTAGATCTATATACGTACAAAAAGATAAAAGACATTTTGCGGTTGTTAACCATTTTAAGCACTTTTCAAAGAATGTTCTATTACTCGCACTTTGGTACGAAAAATGAAGAGAATGAAATTGACTTAGTTTTAAAGCTTTGTTGACAACAAATGTCAATAGCATATCAATTAAGAGACACATAAAATGAAGACAAAAAATATAATACAATCTCAATTATCTTGTTTTGATTCTCTCCATGTTGATGAGAAAACTAAAGAAATGATATTTGCACAAAAAAACCAATTCTCCATCATTCACTTGAGAATTGATTGTTATCCTATAAAAAAATAAGCTGAAAATTAATTCAATTCCATTTTCTTCATTCTTCGTACCAAACGCACCCTTACAACATTATTTTGGAAAACAATTGTCAAATTGTGTTTAGGCATCCCAACTCTATGGTGGAAACCATCGAAACTACGATTTGAAAGCATAACTTGATTTGAACAGGTGGAATAAACAATTTGAGCTTAAGCTTTTAAAAATCAAAAGCTAAAGCTTCTAAAAGCTCATTGCCAAACACGCATGAAGTAACATTTCTTTTTTACAAATGTTAATGTTGATGCAGGGTTCGGGCCATACAGTACCTGAACACAAACCAAAGGAAGCGTTTGCATTTTACTCCCGTTGGTTGGAGGGGAAAACAATATAGGGAATTATTGTTACCATTTTTATCGGTATATTGTAATGTATTACTTGTTGATTTAAAAATAATAATTTGGTGCTAAGAAAAGTTAGTAAGTTGTAATATGAATGTAATAAGTTATCAGATATTCAATTGTTCAAAATAATTCTTACGAGTTCTAAGTTGTTTCGGAAAAACCATAAGAACTAAATTAAAGTTTAATATTGACAAAAACATCATGTTTTTACAGTTTTGTCAGTTTGGTTTCTTAATGTTATTATTTATTTTTTTTTTTACCATTTTAGTCCTCACATTATTTTTTTGTTATTGAAATTATGTTGTTCAGGTTAAGAAAATGACGTCACATTTTAGTTTAAGTTTTATGTTGGAAAAAACTATTATGTTTTCAGTGTTTTATCAGTTTGGTCTCAAAAACATTTTTTTTTCAATTATGTTAATGTTAAAATTATTTACTAACATATGATATAACTGATTGCTTAAACATGTATATATTCTATAATTGATTAAATGCGGAAAAAATTGTATCAGTGACTAAACTAATAAAAACTGAAATAATAATGGTTTTTTTCAATGTAAATCTTAAACTAATATGTGATATTTTTTAACCTGAACAACTAGTTATCAGTAACGAATATCACAGTTGCAGTAATATTAAATGTATATAATAACTAAAATGATACAAAATAAACTTTGAGAGACCAAACTTATATAAATATAAAAACATGATATGTTTTTTTTAATATAAACCTCTAAAATAAATATATTTAAGGTACTATGTATTTATTGGGATACATATTGCTCAATCAAGTATTTATAAGTGGTAGCTTATATATATTTTGTTTTGGTGAAGAAAATAAATATTTTGTTTTGGTGAAGAAAATTACAATCTACGAAATGGGAGGGCGTCCACTAATAATTAGGAATTATTTTGTTTTCTCCTTATTTTACTCTCCACCACAAATCCCCTCAATAATTCAAATTTCTCCTCAATAAACCCTTCACTTTACCTTTGTTACCATTTTGGCATATTTTCTTTTCATTTTCCTTGACCCCTTCTATCATAATATCGTAATTATGTTATTAGTAAACCCAAATTATCTTCAATAATCTCTCTTTCATGCTCTACCGTTTGTAAATGCACCTATAAATAAACTCTATATTAATTCCAATTTGATTGATGCGTGGTTTCCATCTAAGATGGATCCAGCTGAGTTACGTCGTGTTTTTCAAATGTTTGATCGCAATGGCGATGGCAAGATCACGAGGCAAGAACTCGCAAACTCTTTAGAAAACCTAGGGATATACATACCAGATGACGATCTCGCCCAAATGATCGAGAAGATTGATGTGAACAAAGATGGGTTTGTGGACATGGAGGAGTTTGGCGAGCTTTATCAGACAATATTAGGGGAGAGGGACGAGGAAGAGGATATGAGAGAGGCGTTCAACGTGTTTGATCAAAACAGGGACGGGTTCATTACGGTAGAAGAACTAAGATCTGTATTGGGTTCGCTCGGGTTAAGGCAAGGTCGAACCGTTGAGGAGTGTAGGCTCATGATCAAGAAGGTGGATGAGGATGGTGATGGAATGGTTAACTACAAAGAGTTCAGGCAAATGATGAAAGCAGGTGGTTTTGCAGGATTGGAAAGTTGATTGATGATTTAATGAAGTAAAATAGTCTTAATTGATGATAAGTTTGATTTAAGTATATATATTGTTATTTGAGTATTGTATTACTATCAACTTTAATCTTAACATTAATTATTCATTGTACAATTGTGTATATTTATTTTCAATTCATACATTATAAGGTGCATTTGGTTTATTACAAATTTACTATACAAAATTCCGTCAACTAAGCAATAACGACTACAAGAACAAATTTTAAACCAATAAAGGTAATCAAATTTATTTATTTTTACCAAAAAAGAGACGATAGAATTATAAATTTACTTTCTTAACTGGTCATCAATACCTTTTTTTTGTTAAAAATAAAGTTTATGCTGCCTTTATTGGTCTAAAAAATTCACATTATTTTTATAGTCAATTTTTGTATTTTGTGTTACATTTCTTGGTAATTTGGTCTAATAAATAATTATCTTGTGATTAATTATTATAATTGGATAATAGTTACTTAGTTTTTCCCTTCTGAAGGACAAGAGTGTGAGTTATATAAGGCGCTGTTTGGTTCACGGAAAATTTTCTGAAGGAATGGAATCTGTCGAAGGAATGGAATTCTGGAAGGAATAGAATCTGTCAGAATCCAAAAGCTGTCACTTGTTTGGTTGGCAGGAAAGAATGGATTTCAAATTTCATTCCTTGCTGTTTTCTGTTTGGTTTGTAAATCTATCAAAGGAATTGAAAATTAATTCTGAGGGAATCCCGTGGAATTCTTAAAGTAATGCACTAATGTATGACTGTATTATTCTTTTTCAACTTCTCTTTTTTATAAACTTATTATTCCCTAATTTTTTTAGAATAACTCTTATAACATATGGGTTTCTAAGCTAGTACGTGATAAAAGGAGAACATTGAAATGTCATTTGTTAATTTTAAAATATTTTTTTATTTGTAATTTGTTATATTATAAAAATATAAATGTAGTTTATTATTAATAAAATAAAAATAAATAAATAATGACTAAAATTTTTATTTTTACATAAAAACAACTAATCTAAACCAAGCATTACCAATCTAACTTAAATCAAATCATATGTAAATTTTATTATCTATATATTCACTAAAAAAATTAAACTTTAAAAGAATATTAAGTATTACCATTCATTTGTATTTAGAAAACTAGAAAAATAATAATGTTATTCGATCTTGTAATTTTTTTAATATATATTTGTATGTATTAATTGTTAGTTTAGATATATTTTATATAAATAATTATGTATTAAAAATATATGTATAATACGTAAATAAATAAATTAGTTTCTAATATAGTATAATATGTAGTATATATTAATAATGTAATAAACTGCATGTTTAGAGTCTCACGTTTATTATTGATTGAACTTTTTAAAAATCATGTTTTTTATATGACAATTGCTTTTGCAGTAGTAGTTTTGCACATAAAATTACAAAACTTCAGGCAAATGGAATGGAATGTGAATTCCTTGGTCCACCCCCTTGTAAAATAGATTCATGCAATCAATGGAAAAAATTTTGTCAAATGAATTCTCTTTCCTAAAATAAACCTACCAAACAGGCCACGGAATGGAATGTCCATTCCAATTCTACAGGATTCTCTCAGGAATCTGTGAACCAAACAGCTCCTAAGGGTTTCAATCAAGGATTGATAGGAGGATGCTTTGGAAAATGGTAGATTGCTTATATTTAATAAAAAAGGCTTGACTCTCTCTGGATAAATTTGGGTAACACTTTTAAAGAAAACAAAAGAAAGCTAATGATGGCTTGAGATGGTTTTTTTTAAAAAAACATTTGCTTAAAATCTTAATATTCTTTTTTATTGCAACAATTTCTCATTGGTTTCACAAAGTTAAATTAAAACTAGAACGATCTTATTTAAATATTCGTCACGAGACATTCATAATTTATTAATTTTAGATGAACTTAAATGGATCCTCAAGAATTAGTTTTGTCACAAAATAGGTATAAAAAAAAATGTAAATATTATGAAACCAACAAGCAATCACTCATAATAACATGAAATTTATGTGATTCAGTTAATATGACCTAGACACGGACAGAAAAATGTATTTTCATTTACGAGTGTAAATAATGATCACAACCAAGATATAGTCGATAACCATACAAAAGTCCTAATCAATATTGGTCCAAGCCCCGAGGGCATATCTAGGGGTGTTCAAATAAAACCGGAAAACCGAGAAACCGAGCCGAACCGCTTAAACCGCTTGATCCGAAACCGAAACATCACGGGGCGGTTTAGATTTTTCATTTTTAGAAAACCTTGGTTAACCGAACCGAACCGATTATATATATACAAGTTAGTATTATCTAATTATAATTTCATTTAGACATTCTAATACATTAAATACTAGATTTTTACATGATTTTTTATTTTAATTGTTTTATTAAATAAATTTAGTGTAACTTTTAAGATTTATAATCAAACAGTTTACTATGACTTTAAACTTAAAAAGAATTTGTGTTTAATAAGATATATTTCTATATATTTATTTGCTTTTAAGTATATGACGAGTAACCGTGGACCGAACCGTAGGTAACCGATTTCTAATGGGTAACCGAAGACCGGGTAACCGAATTCGAAAACACGGTTCACATGTTAACTACTAACCGAACCGAACCGAACCGTGGACACTCCCGCATTTCCATACAGGCCTAACAAGCCCATGACTTAATCTAAACACTTATCCAATCGATTTCACAATTTTGGTTTTTTTCTTCACTTCGGTTGAAAATATAACTTTTTTGTGTCATCAATTATCAAGTTATATTTAACAAGTATGTTTAATAGATGACATAATTTTGATACGAAAACATGTTTAATGCAAATACAATAACTTGAAACACGACCTGATTGAGAGACCTAAAAAAATAATAAAATGGATAAAATTATTCTATAATAAATAATAATAACTCTGTCCATTTTCTATGATGTCATGTCTCATCACCAATGATTGACACGTTACACTTATTTGAGCATCGTTGATCATCCATTGGCCTTCTCTCTCATGTTTCTCCACCGATCAGCAACTGACCAAAGACAACAGATCCATTGGTACTTCTTCATCGTCTTCACCGCCTCCACTCTCCACATCGTCTTCACAGTCTCCACCATCTACACAACGTCTTCATCGCCTCCATTTCATGTGTGAAGGATTCTTTTTGAGGTTTCTATGGTCGAGTATGTGTATGTGTATTTTCAAGAGTTTGATCTTCAGAGTATATTGTATGTGTTTTCAAGGGTTCTATTGTGTTCTCCTACTCAATTTCTTCTCTCGGTTGCTACTTTAGCTTGAACGTTTGAAACTGATTCTATGTGTTACAAATTTGAATGAGTATTTGAAACCGATTCTGGTTTATAATCATAAATGAGGCGTTTTAGATCTGAACCCAGTTTGGGTGTTTGTATTCGATTTGGGGGGTTTGATTACTGTACTGAATGGGGATTCAAGTCTATATAAACAATTCATTATAGATTTCTTCATCTTGTAGATTTAAGTATGTAAGAACGATTTTTGGTTTGAATAACAGACTTTTGGTTTGAATGAACGATCTGTGTGCGTTTAGGGTTTGTCGTTGCAGGAGCTAGGATGGTTACTGGAATGATGGAGGTTGTCGGAGTTTGGCATCTTAGTTTTGATCGGATCTCCTCATAATAATAATAATAATAATAATAATAATAATAATAATAATAATAATAATATAATGATAATAAATTAAAAGCTAATGGATGTCACGTGAGCAAATAAAACGCCATGTGTGTGCCACCTAGATAAGCTACCGAATAACAATATTTTAAATTACTCATATATATACTTTTGAATAAGACAAAAGATGTTTAGTGACTTAAACAACTATAATCAAATAAAAGCTACACGGATGTCACGTAAGCAAATAAAACGCATGTGTATGTCACCTAGGCCAGTTATCGAATGACAACTTTTTAAATTAGTCATATATATATATATATATATATATATATATATATATATATATATATATATATATATATATATATATATATATATATATATATATATATATATATATATATAGATTCAAGATCTATGGAAAACCATCTTTGACTGGAAAACTGGAAAACCATAGTAAATGCACATGTTCATTACGGTAAAATGTTAAATTTAATGCACAACTACAATATACATATGTTCAAATGTGCATTATTATTGACTAGTTCACAACATTTACATGTTCATTAGGATAAAATGTTTCATTTCATGCAAAATAACAATATGCACATGTTCAAATGTGTAATATGTACGAACATGTGTATAGTACGCATTTTTACATGAAATTAAACATTTTGTCTTAACGAACATGTAGATGATATGAATTAGTTAATCATAATGCAATTTTGAACATATGTATATTATAATTTTATATGAAATTTAACATTTTATCATAATGAACATGTGCATTTGATATGGTTTTCCAGTCTAATATAGTTTTCCATGGATCTCGACCCTCTATATATATATATATATATATATATATATATATATAAAACAAAAAACTGTTCAAAGACTTATATAATAATTAAGAAAATAGTTCAGTGACTTAATCAATATATTCAACTAAGTTTGTGGAGTTTTTTCAATATTATCATTTTTTATAAAACTAAAAATGTAGTACGGTTTTTTTTCAATATGTTTAGCAAGTGGGTTATAACTTGGATTTTATTTTCAACTCTCCCTCTACTATCTCCATCCTCCATCTACCGGTTCCGTCTCTCTCTACGTTAGCACCGCCACTCAACTCCGCCTCTTCTATATACGTTACCTGCCACCGCAACCTCCGTTGAAAGCCACCGTCGAATCACCACCAAATCCACTAGACCGAAGGCTTCTCGTCAAAGGGTTTTGGATGAAACAAATCAAATTTTCGATTGCAACGTAAACCCTACACAAATTTTACAGGAAGGTAAAGGGGACAGCAGTTCAGAATTTATGATGGTAGCTGTTGCTTCGATCGCATTTTGCAAATCCAAACAGCTGAAGAATCTCATCTTAATCCCCATCATATATCGCCAATTTCTTAACAAGCCTAGGTACGCACTTTCTTTATAAATGTGATTATGATTTTTTTATTGACGATATAATTAGTTGAAGTTGTTAATGAAAATGCGTAATTTGAACTCGAATGTGAAAGAAATGGTGTTTGGTTTTGATTGGATATCTTGATGTGTAAGGGGGATGATTGTGTATTTTCCTATTTCATAAAAAATTACATTTATGCTCATATTTGAATTCGATTAAGATCTTGATGATACTAGTTGTGTTCATATTTGTGATTGGTATGAATTCATCCTCAACGAGATATAATTTTAAAGCTCAAGGTTGAAGCTTTTGTTGTAAACATCATAATTGTCATAAATTTAAAGCTCAATGAGTAATAATTCAAAACAACTCATAACACGATTATGAAGAAAGTGTGATTTATGATCATCACAGTCGTCATAATTCTAAAGCTCAAAAATCAAAATAATATAATTTTTTGGAGTGATCGATATTTCTGTTCATGGTGTTTGGCCTGTTTGTTGTAAATTGCAAAATGGAAGGGGGGAAAACGAGAAAACACTTTGACTTGTTTAAAACTCAGTAGGAGTGGTTTTATCACCCAGGCAATGTTAAAGTAAGTTTCAAGGGGGAAATGGTTAATTTTTTTTGCAATTTATAAATGTGACACAAGAAATAATGGCATAGAGAAGGTGTCTTTAAATGAGAATGGTGATAAAAAAACTAATACATATTGATGATCTTGTAGGTCCAAATATAAGTTCTATGGAGAAATAGGCCCCCAAGTAAAAGTTTTCCTTGTAGTCCTACCTCTCATTAAAAAAAAATGGAAATTGTGTTTGTTGCGAATGAGTGATTTTGGATGAATACGTCCAAGTAATGGCTTTTTTTTCGGGTATATGTTTCAACAAGTCATCCAATATTGTTCATTTCTGCATAATATAGTCTTCTTTTGACATTTTTATAAGAAGGATCGTCTCTCCAATGAAAATTCAAATAGAAGGTTCCGGAGCAATATAGTTGTAATTTTTAAGTGTGATTGTTGCGTACTTGCATGTGTAATTTTTAGCAAGTTCTCACTAGTTACCTTCAAAGTGATCAAGTGCATAGTTAAATGGTATCTACAACTATATGTGGCAAAATGGATGGCTTAGGTATGGATTGGGTTACCCATTGACCCTCTTTTGTCTAAATTTTTTGGATTTCCATAACTAGTTAATACTTAATATATTATATATGATTGTCGAAACTTTAAAATAATATTAATATAATGATCCTTAGTTTTTCTGAACAAAGCAATTTAAGAGGTTGTAAACACTTGAATTCACTTTTGTCGGCTTTTAAATCGTTTTGACCCATTTTCTTTTCCACATTTTCCTTCTCTTTTAAAAACTCTTAGGCCCGTTTGGCTTGCGGAATGAAATTTGAAGGAATTGGAATTTGATTTATAGTAAATAGTATGTTTATTGGTTGAGTATGAGGGACCTTCATAAAGTCGTATTCTGATAGCTTTCACAGGGCTTCTTGCTAAAGAGAACGGTGTTTAAGGTTAGCTTCAATGTTGTAGAAATCGCTAGGCGGTGGTCGGCCGGCCGACGGGGGACTAGGGAGTAATCGGCCTAGGCGGTGAATAGTCGGATTGAAATTTTTTATATGAAATTTTAAGAATTATATATACAACATATTCATAAATACTTAAATATTAATATAATTAATTATAACATCCAAAAATATGTTTTATAAGACAACCATAATTGTTAAAATCTTCAAATAGACATACTTCAAATTTCAAATATAGAATTCTAGTTCATTAATATTATAATTAGAATATTAGATTGGTGCTCCTTGATCGTCTTGATCAATATGTTCAATGATTTGTACTCCATTTGACCCTAATATGATGTTTTTTTTTTCTTCCTTTTTTTAATCTTTTTTTCATTTAATTTTTTTTTTAAAGTTGACCATTTGACAGCCTAGCCCGCCTAAGCCCCACCTAGACCTGCCTAGTCTAGGCTCACTCTGCCTAAATATGGCTGATCACATGCTAATTGCATCGCCAAGGGTCCGATCAGCGCCTAGGCCGATTTTTGCAACATTGGTTAGCTTAAGGGTCTGGGTTGTGAAATGTTAAAATTTTAAATTCTATAAAAACTAGCAATGAATGATGAATTCGTTCAACCATCGGTTTTGATGGAATTTAAACAAAATTTCCTTCATTCTTTTTGTACTATGAAGTTTCAAACACACTATAAATAAGTTACAATTTCTTCAAAATACATTCTGTGGCCAAACAGGGCCAGTTCTTGATCTGCTATCAATAAATGCAACCTAAACTAACCCATTTTCACGTTAACGGATCAAAATTTCCCCTTCTTGACCAGCCTTAGGTGGTAATATCTTGGAGTTGTGTATTCCAATTTTATTTTCCCCTTTTGTCGATACAAAGAAGTAATTAAGGGAACCTGTGCAGTTTGTGTATGTTTAGTCACTTAGTGAATTACTGTAATACTCCTATTTTCTTTCTGTTCTGGGTTTTCACCATTAGAGGATATTTCTGCTAATCTCATTGTGTAGTAGTTTTTCTGATGTCATACACAAGGTTTTGCGTCATCAACCAGCTGTTGTATCATATGGAACAGAAAGATACCTTCATGGAGGTATCTTGTGGTATCATTCGGCTCCTATGGACACGGTTCACAAAGTTCTGGAGCCTGCAGCAAGCCCGGGAACTGATATGGTAGATAATGGCTCAGTGGAAGCTAAACCAAAGAGGAAAAAGTTGAAGGGAAAAAGAGCGGTTGTAAGGTGGTTAAAGTTCTTCAGATTCAAGAAGAAGAAAGATTATGAACGAATGACCGCAGAAGAGAAAATTCTCTTCAAATTGAGAAAGGTAAGTTTCGGTTATATACTTGTATGTGTAAATTATTGCATAGTGTGATACAAATTGGCTGGGTATCTCACAAGTCACAACTTTGGATGTGACTTTTGAAACTGATTCAAAGTGACTATTGTGACTTTGATCAATTGAATCAGTTGTTAGGGGCATTTGGATTTGCAATTTCAAAGTGACTATTGTGATTTGATCAGTTGGATCAAAGTTTATATTTATTTTGTTGGAAGTGGCAAGAATCTAATTATTAGGTTATTGAAGTTACAGATAATTAATTAAATTTACATTTATCTCAACAATCAAATTTATTTGTGCTCGGCTGTTTTAATAGAATGTTTTTTGATCCTGCATTATACAAAATCATAATCATATTTTGCCAAACAATAAAAAAATTGTGACTTGATGTTACTACAATTATTTACCATAATCCGTTAATATTACCAACCTTTTCATTAATTAGTTTCCTTAAAACGACTTATATTCTTTTTCTTCAAATTTGATTATTTTCACCCTAAATAATAAGAAAATCAAAACCAAAATCCCTTTGACATTGGTGACTTTTTGATTTTATTGCTAGGCTCGAAAAAAGGAGGAACGATTGGTTGAAGCTCTGAACAAGATAGAACCTAAAGAGACATCAGAAACAACCCATGATCCAGAAATACTAACTCCCGAAGAACACATTTACTTCTTGAAGATGGGCCTGAAGAGCAAGAACTACGTGCCAATCGGAAGACGAGGGATATATCAGGGTGTAATTCTTAACATGCATTTGCATTGGAAGAAACACGAGACTCTACAAGTGGTGGTGAAGACGTTCACCCCAGATGAGGTCAAGGAGATAGCTGTTGAGCTCGCAAGATTGAGCGGGGGAATTGTGCTTGATATTCAGGATAACGATACCATCATTATGTACAGAGGAAAGAATTATTCGCAACCACCTACCGAGATAATGTCACCAAGGGTAACTCTCCCTCGAAAAAAGGTATATTTTTTCTCTAACATGTCACTTAAGCCTAAAGGTGGCTGGTTCGACTCATATATATATATATATATATATATATATATATATATATATATATATATATATATATATATATATATATATATATAGATTTAGGTTCAAGTGAGTACCACCTCTAATGCAGCGCACCAGAAGGTACCACCCTTAAAAGTAATTTTTTTGAAAATTTTTTTCATGAACATTTTCTAATTAACATTACACAGATCATATGTGAATTTCACGCAAATCCGAGCACTCTAAGTGCATGAAAACACGCACCACATAAATGCACGTTCACATACATTCAAAATTATGTAAGTGTGTGTTCACATCATTTTTTAGGAGCTAGGAGATGTGAATGTATGTGAAATTTATATATGTTCTTCATAATGTTAATTAAAACATGCTTATGAAAAAAAAAATTTAAAAAAGTTTTTTTAAAGCTGGTACCTTCTGGTGCGCTGCATAAGGGTGGTACTCTCTCGAACCATATTCTATATATATATATATATATATATTATAGAAATGGGTCGATTTCAAGTTATATCTAACCCACACAGGCAAATGGTTAAAACAAGAGGAATCAGCTGAAAAGGAAACGAGTCAAAAGTATAGATACTTTGTCTCCTAAATCATTTTATTCAGAAGGAAAAATGGCATCAAATAGCTCTGAACTTTCAACTTTGTACACGTTTATGTAGTGAACTTTTTTTTGTGCACATTTGGTAGTCAAAGTTTCAAAATTATTCCAATTTGGTAGTTGGCGTACCTTTTAACTGGTTGCTTCCGGTTTCGATGTCTACGTGGACAATCTTTTAATGACGTGGCTACCCGTTTTTATATTATACCCGATTTTATTTACGTGACAACCCGTTTTTTAAAATCACTCGGGTTTATAACCTGGTTTTTTAAAAAATGACGTTATAAACCCGGGTGATTTCTTAATTTCATACGGCGTTATAAACCCGGTGATTTCAAACAACGGGTTGCCACGTAGATAAAACCGGGTAGCCACGTCATTAAAAAATTGTCCATGTAGGCGTCGAAACCGGAAGCAACCGGTTAGAAGGTACGCCAACTACCAAATTGGATCAATTTTGAAACTTTGACTACCAAATGTGCATAAAAAAAGTTCACTACATAAATGTGTACAAAGTCGAAAGTTCAGAGCTATTTGATGTCATTTTTCCTATTCAGAATAGGAGTACAATTATATTTATTATTCTAGTAATATAGTTTTTCCAACCTAAAAAAAGGACAAAAAGTGTTTTTCTAACCCATATGTTGCCACCTCTATGTTAGGTTAATTTTTTTAAATTTTGTTTTTCTTATGTTGCAGGCATTAGACAAATCAAAATATAAAGACGCCCTTCGTGCAGTTAGGAGATACATTCCTAGGCTCGAGCAAGATCTTGAGCTTCTTCGCGCAAAGGCTGAAAACGAAGCAGGGGTTGATGCAGAAACCGAGTTAACCAACACAAACATTGCTGAAGCTGAAGAACTTTCGAGGGTACAATTTGAAGCTTCACAAAAACTGGGAGAACTCATTGCTAGAAACGATAAATTAGACGAAGATGATCATTCTGATGCAGGTTCAGAACTGGTGTCAGATTCAGAAGACGTGTCAGATATTTTCGAGACAGATTGTGAAACAGAGGAAGATAATGACGAAAAGCCACTTTATCTGGATGAATTTGAGAAGCTTCCTGTAGAAAGAAATGTTGTTGAAGAAGATTTCGAGGAGCATCTTCGGCAGCTATCGGCCAAGTCAAAGAAGGAAAAGGGATTGGAACCGGATTTTGATGAGGTTGATCGAATGGTTCTACGAGCTGCTTCGCTTCTAAAAAAGAGGAGGAGATGAAGGGTTTTTTTCGATCCGTTTGACCAGCCATGTAAAAGGACTAGAACTAGGACTAAGATGAACTAATCTAAATATACACTCAGTTTTGCAATATATGGTGTTTGGCCTGCGGGTTTCAGAATTTTGGACCTAAACCGAAAATCAATGTCAAAGCATTTTAGTTTGATGTCAGAAAATCCAAATTTAAACCGATTTTAATCTAAAATAATAACATTTAAATATTAATTATATAAGCATATTATTAATAACATGAAAACAAAAAAAAAAATGAAAACATACTAGGTTTTTTCATAATAAATCCTTTCCAAAATGGATTCTGTGTGTTTATAAATACAATACATTATACATGAATCACATTTTTTTTAATACGTTATCAGTTTTTGTAAGGGTTTATTATGAAAAAAAAATAACATGTTTTTACGTTTTTTGCGTTTTCGTCCCTCCATGTTTTTTTTTTGAAAACCTCAAGTTAATTTTTTCTTTTTTGGTTTAGTGAAATTCGGACATTAGAACCCGGTTTTTCAGTTTTTAAAAACCCGGTTCACAAATTTATAACCGGGGTCTAATGTCCAAATTTCACTAAACCAAAAAGAAAAAAATTAACTTGACGTTTTTTATGGAAAAAAATAACATGAAGGGACGAAATGCAAAAAACACGAAAACATGTTGGTTTTTTTTTCATAATTAACCCTTTTTGTAATGACAATGAATATACTAACTATTATATTATAAAATATAATAAAAATAGACAAGATTATTAACGTCCTAATGACGAAGCTGGCAAGCTCTAATTTAATCCCTTCAACTTTTCCCAATTTGTCACCCTTTTGGACACATGAAAATTATTCAGAGAATATGATTTATGATATCATATCAAGATGGTAAAAATCAAAGCCGCAAAACACACGTTTATACTTTATAGTTTACAAGTCCCGTATAGTTTCTTGATACAAGTTTCATATGCAACAAGTATGATATCTTTCTCCATTTTTCTTATTTTTTTTCCTAACAAAATTTACACATCATTAGAGGATTATGTTAAAGCAACATCGAGCTTCAGATAACGCGAAGTCACCTAAATTTCCCTTGTTTGGCAAATCACGACATCACGTTCCTTCAAGCGACATGCAACCAGTTGGGTGTCCAATAAACCAGTCCAGTGACATATCATCAGTCACTGATGGTTTTGACTGCTAACGCAGTATCATCTTCAATAATATCCTCGTATTCATCACTCTTCCTCCATGCTCCGTCTTCAAGCATGGGTTCTTTTAAAGATCAAAGAGTAATGTTTGATTAGGAATACCAACATAAGGAATTCATACTCACTTTAACTGTTGATTACTTCTACCGTTTCTTGTCTTTTGTTTCCATCTCTCTCACGTTATTGACAGCAACTTCAATTTTTGTTGACAGAACTTCTGCCTGCTGCTCAAGGTCTCTCAAAAACGTTCTTAGATGTTCCTGGTAAAAGTTAATCAGTCGATCTTGATGATTCAACTCAGCAGTGAGGGCTTGGATTCTTCTTTCTTTACAATCCTATGAAGAAAATTGCAACCAAATATTATTCTCAACAATTGGCCTTTATATGTAAATATACCAAAAATTATCACTTTGACCCTCTGCTTGGGAATTCAGTCTATAAAGACATGGGTTTGCAGCAGTGGCAAATTTCACCCATTTATTAGTATGTGGGTCGGTTTGGGTTATATTGCATCTCTAAACGCATCAAACAAGTAAAACACAAAAATCTAGGTAAGATGAAAACGACTCAAATAGGTTGAAAGGTCAAACATTGAAAGTTGATCAAAGTTATTCAAATGCATACAACCTCCTAATATGATTCATAACAAAAATATAAAATCTTATTGTGATAATATCATAATATAGCATCTTTTGCAACCCGTACTTAACATTTACCCTGTCTGAACATAATCCAACTCGACTAACTCATCCATTTTGCCACCTATAGGGCCTGTGAGAGTATATGTAGATCAAACAGAAATCAAACACAGACCAATTCAAATGCAAAAACATTATTCACCGACTGCTTGTTTCATTCAATGTACATAATATGATTGTCGAGATAGTGTACTTTTTGGTTTAGTTGTCTAATTGCATATTAATGCCTGTAACATCTAAAAGGGGAAAACATTTCCTTTAAGCAATGGAAACAATATTTCAGTTACTAACAATGGCAAATACAGAAGTTTCAAAGGAACACTATTTGATGGTAGGTAAAATTTCAACTCACCCCTTCATCAAGAGGAAGACAAGCCGACATCACTAGTGGATGAGTATGCTCCTTTTCAAATCTCGTGACAACCCACTTACCGACTTTATTTACCCTGACAAGCATCATTGCGTTGCAACCTTGTCTGGAACTAGTATGCTGTTTACGTATCTGCCCAAATTGGTTCTTGGCTTTTGTATAATAACCCTCTTTATTACAAGAAAGCCGACGTGAAATAATTTTCTTATCAACCTCTGAACGACGACACTGATCAATTCGCATTTTGAATCCTAAACGTCTTGCATACCCATCGTAAAATTTCTTAGCAGCTTCCTCAGAGTCAAACTCCATACCCACACATGGTTCTTCAACATCCTTTCCTTCACTAGCAACATCATCACCAGCACCCTTTCCCACTATTTCAGCTGCTATATTCACGTCCACTGACACCAAAATTTATGACGTGTCATCCACACACACACACACATATATATATATATATATATATATATATATATATATATATATATATATATATATATATATATATTTACCAGTTTCCATAACAAAACTGACTAACATGCTTCAATTAATTCTTTCATTCCAAAGTTAGCATCTCATTTGAAGAAGGCATTTTCTCACACATTTTTGTCTGCCATTTCTTTTCCAAAATCCTTAAAAAATATATCATATACTTATATGCTATGGATGTGAAAAAGGAAACCATTTTGTCAGAAACAAATTAAAAATGAAGAGATTCTTTGTGGGTGTTTGAAGTGTGTTCACACAGTGATGTAGCTGAGATTGTGTCTTCAAGGGGCAAATACCAGTTTCTAGTGTCTAGCCATTTAGGCAACCTACTTTCGCTTATGATTAAGCTCATTGTTTAGGAGTAATAAATAATAATCATATTTAATGATTATTTCAACACTAGATGAAACTATACCCTTATTTCCCATTAGTCCAGTTCTTTACAAAGTAATCCGAGTTTGACCAACAATCAACACCAGATATTACAACTTCAAACAACATAAGCATATCCACTCACTATCTCAGACAGTCAGACATGATGTTTTCGGAACTATCTCTTCAACATGATTATCTAATATCTGTAATTTCAAGCCACAAACATCATCTTGTGCAACCAGTTTTGTTACAGTACCACGTAACCACTATCAAAACAAACATCCAAAGTCCAAACACCCCCCTTGCTTGCTGAATATTTTATTCTGATTTTTCAATTTTACAAAATCAATCACTATCAAATTGCACATCAAAGACCCCCTTATCATCCAATGGTGATAACTTTACCTGACTATGATTTGATGCAAACATTCTGATCTTCACAATAGTGAAATAATGGAGAATACTTCATGCTCACAATTTGATGTCCTTAACTAAACAACAAACCGCAGTACTATGTTCAAAGTTTTAACCAATGAATTCCTAAATAGGGAAACTTGAATGCCCATTGTCCAATTCTCACATGAGTATGAACATTATTAATGCATAGTAACTCCAGGATCAAATGGGATGTATACACTTCATTTCAATTAGACAAACTTATCCTATACGCACAAATTATTTCATCAAAGAGTAACTAACATCGGTCCATTTACACATATTAGGCATTTCTCACATGACGAAGTATGAAATTATCAACGTATTGCAACTCGGAGATAAATTGGCGTATACACACTTGAATTAAACAAAATTATCCGGTTCGGAGAAACTGTTTTCCTCCAAGAGTGACTAATTAGGTGCATTTACACACAAGTAAAGGAATGATGGACGTGAATTTATACTCAAGTTCGATTAAAGGGTAAAAGATTAATGGTGAAGCTGAAAACAGTTGAAATTAGTAATAGATAGAGATGGAAGTAACCTAATTCGGGTGTATCTTTTGATGAACCTCCGACACCAGTGCCGATCATCGCCTAAAGTCACCGGTGGAGCAGACTGAACCGCCCTGAAGAAGTAGAGATGGGGAACCGGTGATTTCGTTTTTGTTTATTTACATGTAATGTAATAGGGAGGTGTACATGACTCGTATATATAAAAGAGCAAATTAAACGACGGAGGTGGCAAAATCAGGGTTCGGGTCGGGGTGGGGCTGTGGGCTGAGTGTTTAAAGTCGGGTTGATCCATAACAATATCTAAAGTATCCAACCGACAAATGGTAGAACAAATGAACAATGGAACGTTTGGCAGAATGTTTACACCATAAATAAAATATTTCTAAGAAATAAAATTTTGAATGGAATGAAATCTGTTTGAATTTAAATACTGTATTTTAAGGATGAGATCGGTATTGGACCGGTACCGAACCAGTTAGTACCGATAATTTTTTTGGGTGATTGAAGGTACCAAATAACGAACCGAATTTGATTGACCGGTACCGGTACTACCGGTTTTTAATTGGTACCGAAACCGGCTAGTACCGTTCCCGATTTAAACAATAAACAAGAACCGAATACCGGACAGAATGTACCGGTATTCAGTGTAAAAATATCATCCCTACAGCTTATTTGATTGGCAAGAAAAATATGAAATTCAGATTCAAAACATTTATTGTATTCTGTTTGTTTTATATATCTGTCAAAATAATTGGAATAAGATTATGACAAATTACCAAAATATATTATTAATAACTTTTTAAATTTTTTTTTGAATGATAGGTGGATAAGGTGGTTAGCGTATGGATGCATGGATGAGGTAGGGTAGGATGGGTAGGTAGGTGTAATATAAGGATGAGAAAAGATATGATAAGTTTGGTGAAATGAGTAAATTGATGGTAATGTAGGGGTATGAGTGGGTGTGATAGGGTAGTGTTAGGGCCGACCCTGAGGGTGCCCAAAATGGGCAACCGCCCAGGGCCCAAAATTTCATAGGGGCCCTAATCTCATAAGATCTCAACGTAAATAAAGTATAGTTGATTTGTTTAACCTATGGACGAAGGAAAACAAAAAGTATGTTTGTACACACAAATGTATATATACATATGTGTGTGTGTATTTATGTATGTGTAAGACCCTTTTATACGTTTTTGTTCGGGGCCCCAAAAGTCAATGGAACGGCCTCGGGTAGTGTAGGATAGGGTGGGGTGTGATGGATAATGTATAACTAGGGTAGTTGTGACTGCGTTGCGTCGATGTGATATATATGAGTGAATAGAGAAGTCATGTCATAAGAATGAAATATTCATTCCTTGAAAACCCCTCGTGAAAAACACATTGACACATTCCTTTAGTGAGTGAAATGAGTTGTCTAAATGTGTATTGTCATTCCATTAAATTTGATAGTCAAACATGTCATTTGATTGAAATATCAATTTCTTATCCATCAGATTATTTCTAAATTTGTGAACCAAAAGCTCCCTAATAGAAATGTAAATTCAGGTCAGCACCCCAGGATTTAGGGGCTATCCTTCCTGATAAAATTTTATTTGCATGTGTTATATATATAGTCATATACTTTCAAGCCCGGTTTTTATATATAACCTGACTTTATTTTTCATAAAACACTATATTAATCATTTTATTTGAGTGAAAGGTTATTACATTGGGTTTGATATTTGAACTCTTTATACTTTTTATAGTAGTTTGATGATTTTTAAACCGGCCCCCATAAATATTATGAAAAATTCAAACCTTACAAAAAAGCTTTCAGGATTTGCAAAAGACTCAGGTCATACTTTTATATATTCATGATATCATAGTTTGGAAAACACATATTCTTATATTGTATGAAAATATGTTTATTAAAATAATCTATTTTTTTTGAAATAGATTTAAACTTGGCCTACTTAAACAATAACTTAAGCAAGTACTGACGTTTGTAAAAAAACAATATTGTATGAAAATATAGTCTACATTGGGTCGCGACAACAACAAACATTTAGATGGAATTAACTCATTTAAGTGTGTTCTTCATAAATAAACATGATCTCTAAACTTCATGATAACTTTTTTAGCATAGTCATTATACTGTTTCAGTATTTTCAAGATAAATCATTAAAAAAATTTTGATCTTTACATATTGTTATCATTAAAAAAGTTATATTAAGGGTATAACATTACAAGTATTTTTACATAGACGTTCACAATAGTATATCAATATTAACATGCATATGCAAAATTTATGAAGCCAATAGTCATGTAAAATAAAATTGATATTTTAATAAAGAAAATATAAGACTCAAAATGAACGTAATCGAAAACTTGTAGGGAAAATCTATTAAAAATATTGTTTCTTTTAGGGAAAATCATAAAAAAAAACAACGTACATTCAGTATTTTTCGAATAAGTCATTGCACCAAAGACGTTATCATAAAAGTCCCTCAACTTAAAAACGTTTTCCTAAAAATCACTACACATAAAATGTTTCCATAAAAGTCTTTAACTTAACGAAATTTTATGAAAAACATCTGAAAAATCTTTAAAAAATCCCTTAAAACAAAACAAAAAAAAAAAATTCAAGTTGACGGACTTTTATGAAAACGTTTTTGGTACAGGAACTTAATCGAAAAATATCAAAAGTGGGTTGGTTTTTTTATATAATTCTCACTTTCTTTTGAAAACTATATTGGGAATATGTTTTGATATGTTTTTTTAGTTTCCTGACGTCACTAAACATTGAATCTGTTTCTCGCCAAATCTATCGTCTCTTGGAGTGAAGGGAGTACCGATCTTTCTGAAAACCATCTTTCTGTACACGTCAGCGCCACATCAACTTTTCTCTCTCCACCTTTCCCTACCTTTCTCCACCTTTCTAACTAGGAAATACTCACCTTTCTTAACATTTCCATCTTTCTTAATTTTTTTAACATTTTATTTAAGAAAACAATTATTAAATCTAAAATAATTAATTTCATAAATATTTAAAAGTTTACATAATAAAATTACGAAACTAAAAAATAAAAACTTACGAAACTAAAAATTAAAAAAAATTACATAACTAAAAAAATTACGAACCTAAAATCTAAAAAAATTACATAACTAAAAAATTACGAAACTATAGTCGTCATCCCCAACGCTCCGAAATGTTTTGTTTGCGGGCCAATACGGCTTCCAAAGCAGTACCTTGCAGATGGTCGTGTGGCCGAACGAAAAAATCCAAGTCACGTTCGTGTTGTTGTTCACTCAGTGACGCAATGTACGCATTATATTTTTTCTCTTTCAACTCCAATTCTTTTTCTTGTTTTGATCGTTTCAAATCTGCAAGTAGTGCTCGGTAACGTAATTTATCTTCAACATCTTTCTCGTGAAATGTTGAAATCCTTTCGAATTTTGATTGCTTCTCTAGGTCGACTGATGTTGATGCTGGTTTTAGCCCCTTGCGGCGTGATCGTTCAAGCTCCTGAAGATCCGCGTCGCCCTCGTCATCTTCGTCAATGTCAACACCTAAAAATGCCGCATCAGAAGACGGTGTTCCGATCGTGTTAGATTCGAAAATTTTGGACCGCTTTCTTTGCGGCTCAACAAAATCATCCATTTGTGGAACGGGGTTCCACTTTGGATGACGTCGAAGCACCTCCCAAGCCGATTGGTGTGGAAACGACTTACCTTTATTGAGGGCCTTGTATTGTTCTTGGGTGTTGTTGAAAACGTCGTAATCGTTTTCCCCGCTCCGTCGCTGCATCGTATTGTTGTTAAACATGCCGCCAAATTTTGTGCAATTGCGGTTCATGTCTTTCCACTTTGAATTAAGTTGGTGGGTGGTGCGGCTAGTTCCACCAACTCGGCTATCAAAATTTTCGAGGTTTCGTCCCCAAAAATTTGAACGTTTTTTATTATTTCCGGTAGTTGGATCTTCGGAAACATCGATCCAGGCTTCCGCCAAAGCCTTTTCTTCGATGGAGGTCCACATTTTCGCTTTCATTGGACCCTTTCGTGTAGACCCGGTTGTCGCGGTGTTTACCGGAATCGTCGGAATCGACGGGTTGAGTTTCGGGTACCGTCTCCTCGCCGGAATCGTCTCTAGATGCGGGGTCCCGATAAGAAAATGGTTCGAACCCCTCGTTCAATTCTCGCGAGGAAAAATATTGTGGATTGGGTGAATTTTGCGAGAAATATTGCGGATTGGGTGGATTTTGCGAGAAATATTCCGGATTGGGGGGTGATGGTTGGTAATATTGTGGATTGGGTGGGGATGGTTGGTAATATTGTGGATTGGGGGGTGAAAAGTGTGGTACGTATGGTGCCGAATTATCCGTAAAATTCGGAGGATAATTTTGCGGTGGGCGGAAAGAAGGGTTTGATTGAGAAGCCGGTTGTTTGCCGCGTTTTCGACTTGCGGCGGGTTGTTTGCCGGTGTTTCGATCCATGAGTTTAATAAAAATTATAAAGATTGAGAGATTTTTGTGGAAGAGATGAAAGTGTATGAAGGTAGATAAAAGTGTGTGAATATGAATGTGTATGAAGATAGGTATTTATAGGGAAAAAAATTATTAATATTTTTTTTAGGGAGAATTTCATATATACCCCTCTAAATCTTCATAATATCATATATACCCAACTTAAAATTTTAATATCATATATATCCCTCCAAAACATCATAATATCATATATACCCAATTTTAATTATTAATATCACATATATCCCTCTTATACATCATTAATATCATATATACCAAAATTCATTAATTTAATTATTTTTATATCATTTAAAACTCATAACTAATATTGCTTATTAATTAATGACCATTATACTCTTACTTATTTCTTCTTTCAACTAAATTTCAAAATATCATATTTATCCAACTTAAATTAAAATATCATTTCACTCTTAATAATTTTATATAATTTATGTTTTTAAACTTTACTATATAATTTCTTAATAGAAAAACAAATTAACAATAACAATAAAAAGAATTGTATTATGTTTTTGCTCGTTGTAATTAAATCGTGTCGTCTTATTAAGTTTTCTTATTTATTTTTTTCCTGCAATTTTATATATACAATTATCTAGTTACATATTATGTTCTTTCTTTTCTTTTCTTTTTGAATTTTGTAGTTGTATTGCATTTTGTTTTTTTTTTTTTTTTTAATTTTGTATATATTTTTTGTTATCTATATACATTAGTTTTTTTTCAAGTTTGCTTTCTTTTGTAGTTATTGTTTTTTTAGTTTGCTTTTTTTTTTTTTTACTTTTTATATTTCATTTAGTATAAAACTATTTATTTATTTATTATTGTTATTATCATAAATTAAAACCCATGACTTATGCATTTTCTAAATCCCCTTGCTCCCTTCTCACGCGTCCTCATTGTCAAAACCACAGTCATGTTGTCTCTTTTCTCTAGCATCCTCATCGTTGAAACCCTCAAAGTCTCGTCTCCTTACTCTAGCATCCTTACAAAAATATATCTCCCCCTATAATATATATCATGTTATCGTTAACACAAAATATACACAACTAATAACATTGGATAACAAGTTATAACTCAGTTACTAGATTAAATGTAACATCCCGTTTTTGTGATAATTGCGTGGAATTGTTTTAGTGGATATTTAATATATTATTATTGCGTGGGTCCAATGAGAACCCGATTAGTGGATATATACGTGTCGGGTTGTGAGTTACGTGTCTCCGAGTAATTAAATTAGTGGATTAATTATATAATTGAGTTCGTGGATTTAATTGGGTTAAGTGGATATTATTTGTGAAATTGAGATATCGGGTCCGGGTTATTGGGGTCGGAACCCGTCTAAAAGTGGAAAACGTATATGTACGTGCGTTCTTATCCCTTCTTTCCTTCTCCCCCTTTCAAATCCAGAAAGGTGTGTGTGTGAATTGTGTGTTTGTGAGCTGATAAGCAAGGATCAAAGACTTGGCTGCTGAAATTGAATCCATCATCTTCTTCCTTGTGATTTGGAGCTTGAAGAGGTAAGGTTCCATGGTTTTTGGGTATTAAAATTCGCATGTGTGATGCTGTTATTTTGTGGGTTTGAATTTGGGAAGTGTAAGGTTGGTTTTGTATATGTTTTGTGGAGTATGTGGTACTGAAAATCGAGTTGGGGGTGTAATTCCCCTGGTTTCCGCCATGAACGACGAGCAGGGAAGCTGGAGCAGCAGCGAGCGCGGCCGCGATGGGGGGCGGCGCGACCGCGACGCGTCTGGCTTGGGCGCGGGCACAGCAGCCTGGGCGCGGGCGCGATTGCTGGGCAGGGAGGAGGCGGTTTTGGCAGATCTTGGGGGTTATTTGGGTTGGTTTGGGGGGTTCCGTTGGGGCTATTATTGGGTCGTGTTCGAGTTGGGTCTCCGGGGTTTCATTGGGTTGCTATTGAGTCTAAGTTGGGGCTCCGTTGGGTTTGCTTTTGAGTTCGAGTCGGGTTCATGTTTATATTGGGTCGGTTATATGTGTTTGTGGGAAGTGGGATTTGTGATTAACAGATTGGGATCCGTGTGTTACAGGAACGGGTCAGGGAACCGAGCCAAGTCAGAGATTCTGAGATTAGTGGATCGACCAGGTGAGTACCCGAGTCTTTTCCAAACGAGCGCTCCGTTTTCTGAGTTGTGTCGTGCTATTTGTGTATATTGTGCTGTGCTGTGTATGAGACAGGGACGTGGGCTTCAGGTATGATTCTATTCTTACATATGTGATATATGTGCATGAGATGAGATCCAGTCCGGGGGTCCGTGATGAGTTCCATACGGACGGTGATTCGCGATGGGTTATCGCGCGGGTTGACTGTCCCTAACAGTCCTTGGGGCGTGTATACACGGCAGGGCCTGTAGCCGGTTCGCGCCCGTGCTACAGGGTGTGAGCTAACCACCGGTGCGCACGGTCGTTAGCTGGGGAAGGGTTTCCCCCTTAGTGATTCTGTGTGCAGGGCTTGGGATCTCATGTATGTGTTCATACCTGCATCGTGATGTTGATTGCCAGAGACAGAGTTAGGGTTTGTGCTGTGTGTATGTGCTATGTGTACGCTTGTTATGTGTTTACTGTGCAGAGTCTAACCCTCGAGTACTCACGAGCTTTCGAGCTTACGTATTCGAGTCTTCCATGTTCAGGGTATCAGTGACAGGATTAGTAGCCGTGCTTGATGAGCTGAGACCGGGAATTATCTGGGAAGCTTGGTGTTAGTTTTGTGTATTAATCGGATCAGTACCGTTATGTTAGCAGCCTTTTGGCTTATTCAATTAGCGGATTATATGTTGATAGTGTTTGTATAAAGTTTTAAATTAATAGTGATTTCGGTTTATCCTGTGACGTGTGCATAATAGAGCTATTGCGATAAGCCACCTGTGTATTGTAATGACGTGGCATTTCCGGGATCGGGGAGGGTGTTACAGCATGGTATCAGAGCTTGTGGTTTGAAGTCTGAGTATCATTAGTGGATGCTTAACTTAAACCTTGTTTCGATCCGTGGGGGATCCATTGCGATTGATATTAGTGGAGTTAACTAACCTGGCTTAGTGTATAACGCTGGGTGATCTATCTATGGTTCTCAATTGTTTTCGGTTTGTGCAGATAGTTATGGCAGATCAGGGCGAGGAATCCGGCGCGGGTAAGCCGACAGGGGACGAGTTCATTCGCAAGTCAGAGCTTCTGGGGGTATTGACAGAATTTTACAGGCGACAGAGAGAGCAGGAGCGGGAACAGGATCAGGGTATGGGACCACGTGTTGGGGGTGGTCAGAATACGGGCACGGGTGCTTCTTCATCTACATCGCGGCGAGGGGGTTCGTTTAAGGATTTCATGACTGGGAATCCGCCAGAGTTTAGAGGTGGGGGTGAGCCAGGGATGGCTATGGCATGGGAACGAGAAGTAGAGGCAGCCTTCAGAGTTGCGCATGTGGAGCCGAGAGATATGGTCGGTTATGCGACCTATCTGTTGAGGGGAGGGGCGTCACAGTGGTGGCAGTCCATAGAGTCAGTGATGACATCTTCTGCGGCATCTGCGATGACGTGGGATCAGTTCAGGGTTGTGTTCGAACTGCAGTACATCCCAAGAGATGAGAGACGAGAGATGGAGCGTCGATTCTTGCAATTGCGGCAGGGAGAGATGACGGTGCAGCAGTACGTGGACCGGTTCAACGAGCACTCCCAGTTTGCAACTCATCACATCGCCACCGAGCAGCGAAAGGTTGATGCATTCGTTGATGGACTGCGGGCCGATATTAGAGAGTTCGTTGGGATGCATGAGACGCCTACATTCGCTAGAGCATTAGAGATGGCCCGCATCAGGGAGCGGGAGATAGCCAAGCAGAGAGAAGACCTGTCCTTTCAGCGCAGGCGTGTAAGGACTCCCGAGCGGTCCTCAAGAGACCGGAGGCATTCCAGAGATGATTCCAGGGAGCGGCATTCGGGTCAGAGTTCAAGAGACAGACGAGATCGAGATAGAGACAGAGACAGGGATAGGGAGCGGAGGTCGAGTGGATCGGGGTGGAGCCAGAGATCGGATAGTCAGAGTCAGAGGCAGAGTTCGAGGTATACAGAGCAGAGTCAGAGCAGCGTAGGGCAGAGGCCTCGAGATGGGGGCGATAGGGGAGACAGTTCGGTTGGAGATCGGGAGTGCCCGAGATACCACCGACGCCATAGTGGGCCGTGTATGCCCAGGTGTTATCGATGCGGTCAGCGTGGGCATGCTGCCGCCACGTGTACTATTCCAGAACCATTGTGTTTCCGTTGTGGGAGGCCGGGGCATAGAGTGCGAGATTGTCCAGAGATGGAGCCAGTGGTGCAGGGTGCGAGTTCCAGTGGGGCCAGAGCAGAGTCGTCGTCATCCGGTCGTCGTGGTACTAGAACACGGGGTCGGGTCTTTCAGGCGACCGCAGAGGAAGCTCGAGATACTACTGATGTGATATCGGGTATGCTTTTCTGAGCTTGCTTAGAGTGTGTGTCAGTTGTGGGGCGGGCTATTGGGCTGTGTCTGTGATAAGAGTATGTGTTCTGTTGTGTGTGACTGCTTTGTGGTGTCTGTAATTATGCGGCTCCGTGATAGAGGTGTGAAGGGGGTTGTGTATGGGTTACGTGGGATTGTTATATCTGGGTATGTGTGTGAGAGTGGGATATATTGTGGTGTAATGGGTTATCAGAGTTTCGAGATTGGGCGTTGTGTCATGTTAGTGGATCAAATTATGTGAATAATTAATGCGAATGTGTTTGTGATTGTGGGATTCAGTGACAGAGGGGCGAAATTGTGTATATGGGCTGAACGGGGTGTATATGTGGAGTCAATGTGCTAGAGTTGGGCTACTGTGATCTGGGTGTGTATGTGAGAGCGGAATATATTGTGATGTGCTAGTGGATTGATCAACCCTGATAGTGGATTGTCATATTGATAGTGGATTATCATATTAATAGTGGATTTAAATTCTTGTGTGTGCTATCCCTGTCTGTGATATTGTGCTTTGCGAGATGCGTTTATCTGGGTGGTGAAAAGAGTTGAGAATTTTGTTGTGATAGTGGATTAATCTATTGAGAGTGGATTTAATCCCTTTATGAATTTAACCATGTTTATGAGTTTGCGTTTAGTGATTCGATGGAAATATCTTTATGTGTTGTGTTAGTGGATGATCTATATAGAGTTATGCGAGTATGTGATGAGAGAAAGCGAAGACCGATGGATTGAGATCATATGTGGATTGAGTGGCTTATGAGGTGACGCCACGTGAAGATTATGTGAATAGGGGATATACCAGTTGCCGATATGTGAATTAGGGGATTTAACCGAGTTATTAGTGGATTGCCTAAATTGAGCTAAAGATTTGAGGGAATTGACTTACTTCGAGAGTTGAAATGAAGATGTGCGATAGTGATGATTGTGTCATTCAGAGTTCACATGCGAATTTATCAAGGGTTATGAGTTAGTGTTTCGGGGATTTGACTTAGAGATGTGTATTTGCGAATAGCTTGCGATAGATTCCGGGGACGGAATCTTTTTAAGAGGGGAGGATTTGTAACATCCCGTTTTTGTGATAATTGCGTGGAATTGTTTTAGTGGATATTTAATATATTATTATTGCGTGGGTCCAATGAGAACCCGATTAGTGGATATATACGTGTCGGGTTGTGAGTTACGTGTCTCCGAGTAATTAAATTAGTGGATTAATTATATAATTGAGTTCGTGGATTTAATTGGGTTAAGTGGATATTATTTGTGAAATTGAGATATCGGGTCCGGGTTATTGGGGTCGGAACCCGTCTAAAAGTGGAAAACATATATGTACGTGCGTTCTTATCCCTTCTTTCCTTCTCCCCCTTTCAAATCCAGAAAGGTGTGTGTGTGAATTGTGTGTTTGTGAGCTGATAAGCAAGGATCAAAGACTTGGCTGCTGAAATTGAATCCATCATCTTCTTCCTTGTGATTTGGAGCTTGAAGAGGTAAGGTTCCATGGTTTTTGGGTATTAAAATTCGCATGTGTGATGCTGTTATTTTGTGGGTTTGAATTTGGGAAGTGTAAGGTTGGTTTTGTATATGTTTTGTGGAGTATGTGGTACTGAAAATCGAGTTGGGGGTGTAATTCCCCTGGTTTCCGCCATGAACGACGAGCAGGGAAGCTGGAGCAGCAGCGAGCGCGGCCGCGATGGGGGGCGGCGCGACCGCGACGCGTCTGGCTTGGGCGCGGGCACAGCAGCCTGGGCGCGGGCGCGATTGCTGGGCAGGGAGGAGGCGGTTTTGGCAGATCTTGGGGGTTATTTGGGTTGGTTTGGGGGGTTCCGTTGGGGCTATTATTGGGTCGTGTTCGAGTTGGGTCTCCGGGGTTTCATTGGGTTGCTATTGAGTCTAAGTCGGGGCTCCGTTGGGTTTGCTTTTGAGTTCAAGTCGGGTTCATGTTTATATTGGGTCGGTTATATGTGTTTGTGGGAAGTGGGATTTGTGATTAACAGATTGGGATCCGTGTGTTACAGGAACGGGTCAGGGAACCGAGCCAAGTCAGAGATTCTGAGATTAGTGGATCGACCAGGTGAGTACCCGAGTCTTTTCCAAACGAGCGCTCCGTTTTCTGAGTTGTGTCGTGCTATTTGTGTATATTGTGCTGTGCTGTGTATGAGACAGGGACGTGGGCTTCAGGTATGATTCTATTCTTACATATGTGATATATGTGCATGAGATGAGATCCAGTCCGGGGGTCCGTGGAGAGTTCCATACGGACGGTGATTCGCGATGGGTTATCGCGCGGGTTGACTGTCCCTAACAGTCCTTGGGGCGTGTATACACGGCAGGGCCTGTAGCCGGTTCGCGCCCGTGCTACAGGGTGTGAGCTAACCACCGGTGCGCACGGTCGTTAGCTGGGGAAGGGTTTCCCCCTTAGTGATTCTGTGTGCAGGGCTTGGGATCTCATGTATGTGTTCATACCTGCATCGTGATGTTGATTGCCAGAGACAGAGTTAGGGTTTGTGCTGTGTGTATGTGCTATGTGTACGCTTGTTATGTGTTTACTGTGCAGAGTCTAACCCTCGAGTACTCACGAGCTTTCGAGCTTACGTATTCGAGTCTTCCATGTTCAGGGTATCAGTGACAGGATTAGTAGCCGTGCTTGATGAGCTGAGACCGGGAATTATCTGGGAAGCTTGGTGTTAGTTTTGTGTATTAATCGGATCAGTACTGTTATGTTAGCAGCCTTTTGGCTTATTCAATTAGCGGATTATATGTTGATAGTGTTTGTATAAAGTTTTAAATTAATAGTGATTTCGGTTTATCCTGTGGCGTGTGCATAATAGAGCTATTGCGATAAGCCACCTGTGTATTGTAATGACGTGGCATTTCCGGGATCGGGGAGGGTGTTACATTAAATATTAAAGAAAAAGCAAACTAAAAAACAATAATTATAAAAGAAAGCAAACTTGAAAAAAGAGAAACTAATGTATATAGAAAACAAAATACATGCTAAATTAAAAAAAAAAACAAAATGTAATACAATTACAAAATTTAAAAAGAAAAAGAAAAGAAAGAACGTAAGATGTAACCAATTAATTGTATATATAAAACTGTAGGAAAACAACAAATAAGAAAACTTAATTACACGATACGATTTGATTACAAACGAGCAAAAACATAATATAAATTTTTTTTATTGTTATTGTTACTTTGTTTTTCTATGAATAATTTATATAGTAAAGTTTAAAAACATAAATTATATAAAATTATTAAAAGGGATATGATATTTTAATTTAAGTTGGATAAATATGATATTTTGAAGTTTAGTTTAAAGAAGAAATAAGCAAGGGTATAACGGTCATTAATTAATAAGCAATATTACTTTTGAGTTTTAAATGATATAAAACTAATTAAATTAATGAATTTGGGTATATATGATATTAATGATGTTTAAGAGGGATATATGTGATATTAATTATTAAACTTGGGTATATATGATATTATGATGCTTTGAAAGGATATATATGATATTAAAATTTTAAGTTGGGTATATATGATATTATGAAATTTTGAAGGGATATATATGAAATTCTCTCTTTTTTTTTAATATTCAAACGGTCATTTGACCGTTGGGAGGAAAAAGACAAAGCAAGAAGAGGCGGGGTGGAGCGGGGAGGGGGAGCCGCGCGGGGAGGGGAAATCGCGGGGCCACCGGGGGTGGGGTGGTGTAGCCGCCGGGGCCGAATCGATGTGGCAAGGCCGCTACACCGCGGCTCCGGTACTCCCATCTCTCTTATCTCATTCTTCCCAAATTTTAGATGGCTTTAATATTATTCCATGAAACCTTATGATCATACCCAATTTTTGTTTTATTCGTTTTTTAAATATCCAATTTTCATATTTGCTTATTGTAAGGGTACGATGTACGTCATCTCGGGCATTGCGGCGAGACTAAAACCATTAATATTTTGATAAATAATTTAGTACTCCTTCCGTTCCAAATTATTTGTTCACTAGACACAAACACATGGTTCTAGGAATTCATAACTATTATAACATTTAATTAACGAATTGACAAATTTACCCTTAAGCATTAGTTGGTTTAAAAAGGTCAATCTTTTTAGACCAAATAACTTATGTGACGTTTGGTTCACGGAATAGAATTTGAAGAAATTGATTTTTAAATGTTAGTTATTAATTTAGTAGATGGTGAATGTAGAAGATGATTTTTAATATTGGTTAAAGATGTAGATTGGAATTTAATTCATGTATGTGTTGGAATTTAATTCATGTATAAGTTGGAAGAAATGTTAAATTCCTATAAACAAAGAAATTTGATAAAATGTACATAAAATTTAACATTTTACATTAGTGTGGGTATGGTCTTCACCCTTAGAGTGTCTAACAATAATACTAATAACTAAGCACTGACATTTACAAGGGATTCAGAATGACGACTAATGATCTTTTGGATAAAGGGTCACTTTGTTACATTGAACTCCATGTACCATTGAAGGAAATCTCTTCTGCATTCTCCTCAACCTTTAACATCTCTTCTTTCAAGTTACCATCTATGAAAGTCTTCTTTAATACCTTTGCAACTTCGGCCCGACACATGAATATTGCACCTCTGTAGGAGCTGGACCAACAGCGGAAGTCCATCGTTCAAACTCCAAACTCTCTAGGCCCAAATTCTCTCCTTCTCTTCATCTGGAATCACCTTCTCGGCCTTTACCCTCTGCAACAAGCTCGCAAAATGCTTATCAGCTGCTTCCTTCTTTACTTTCTCAACCTCATCTAATCTTTAGCTTTTGCCTCAATGGCCTTGCATCGATTCACCCATCTTTGAACCTCGTCATCCTTCAACTTTAACGTTTCTTTCATGACAGCCTTCTCCTTTGCACATTGCTCCAGATCATGCAGTTTCGTTTGCAATTCCTCAATCTTGCTGATATGCTCTTTCTCCTTGACTTGTGATTGCTTCAGATTATGGTGAAGACGACCCAAACTAGAGGCAACATCCATCAGTTGTCCATTTTTCTTTCTCAAATCAGATGTGAATGAACGTGTACGTGTAGTTATTTTTCGTTGCAAGAGTCCAAGACTATGAACAAAGAATAACAAACATCAACAGAGTTATTTCATAAACAAATCAAAATTGATCTCGTACATAAGACTGCCGAGGTAAATTTGTGCTGAATTATTCAAAAACACAAATCAAGAGAACCGAGTAACTTCAGTATCAATCACTAGCACCATCCTATTAGGTAATCAATGACTAATGCGACTGCATAGCAACAAAGATAAATGAAAGTCAACTTAAAACTTATTTCATAAACATGGACAGAGGTTTAAAATTATGAAATTCCTGCTTGAAAATGACATTACACACACTGACACCCACACACACAAAGATTGAGACTTCGAGACATTTGACTTACCATAGCCCCAATTTATTCTTAGGTCTTTGTATCCTACAAGAGGTGTAAATAAACCGAACTACTCGTGAACTACTTGAGCTCGTCAAGTCATAAGCTTGAAAAAATATTATTTAAACGAGTCAAACCCATTTATTAATAAACAAGATCGAGCTTTATATATCAAGCTCACAAATCTTAACGAGTTTAAAAAAGTCATGTATAAATATATTTTTAACTAGTAAATATATAAAAAATAAAAATATATATAATATATAATTAAATTATACAATATAATTATTTAAAAAACTAATAATTACAATACACGAACCGACTCCAAACCTTTAAAAACTTTCACAAGCCGAGCTCAAGCCTGAGCCTTAATGAACTATACTCAACTTGACTCATCACATTCTTTCCTTGCAAAATTCTTCTTCTTTCCTCTCTTAATTGAGTTTGGAGAACAGAATGTTTACGTTTAAATAATAAAAACCCAAACTTGTAATTGCGATGGGGATCATGAGGCTATGCCACTGACCAATGCCCTTCTATACATTAGCAACTTCTATTCCAAATTTGATCCAAATTTTCATCTTTCAAATACAGAAATATGAAGTAACTGGAATCCATCATATTTTGTACAAATTTAGATAAACCCATCAAGATGCATCTTTCAAATTTCACCATCTTAATGGAGTACAGATTTTGAATTGCTGAAACAATTCAATGCAAAAAAGCATAAACAGCTGTTGAAATATACACCAAAAGAGCAGAAGTCACCAGTACAATCATGGAAGCAACTGCATTAACCGCCGATCTACTTCCACAATTCAGCATCCCCAATCGAATCTCGATAACATTCACCATCGAAAGCATCAAAAACAAACACCCCATAACCGATCCCACAGCCGATCCAAGCATCCCGAATCGCAAAGCTTTCAGATTAATATGTGCCCTAAAAGCTTCATCAACATCCTTACTGTTGATCAAATTGATCGCCAGTTTAAGACCTTGAGCTACGAGAGACGAGAAGAGGAAGAAGCTAAACGATACAACCTCGAATACCAGAAGCTTTTTAGCAACGGAGATGTCCGCGTCGCAGGCTGATCGGTTCTCGAGGCTGCGTTGGCCGGGTGTGGTGAGAGACAGTCCAACGAAAACTGCGATTGTGAAGAGAGAGTTGACGTTTACGAGTCCGTCGAGTGCTGTTACGTGAATGCTTGTTGTTGTTGATGTTGATCGTGAAGATGACGATGAGATTCTCGTTCCGATTTGTTGATCGTGCCAATCTTTTGGATAACCATCAGATCTGCAGTAGAGTGAAGTAAGTTAACATAAAAACAATCAAAAAACAAGAAAATTGAGAAAGCCAGAGCTTACTCCGCCATTGATGAAGCTTGAAAAGCTTGGATTTGTTGATGGAAGAGTGATTCCTTTTAGGGTTTTTGGGTAAATTAAGAGATACCCTGGACTTGGAGTGCAAGGGAAAGAATCAGTGTTGCTTGATTTAGGTTTAGAGGCAAGTAGGCAACTAAAGATAAAAATGAAAATATTGGGGTTGATTTGATTAAAACTGAACTTTTGGGTTGTTTTGTGCAAACTTAACAAAAAAAATGTTTATTTACTCCCTAAAAAAATGTTATTATTTCCATCTTACTTCCTTTCATTTCCCTCTTGTGTTATCGAATTTCTTCGTTAACAGATCGCAAAGGGAGAAGATGAAAGAAAGGAATGGAAATAAAAGAATAAATATTGGAGAAACAGTTATGGCGACCACAATCACTAACTCTCTTTTCCTTTCAAAATTGGACGGATTTCTATCCGTTTCATTTCCTTTGGTTCGATAAAAAGTCTCACGCTCTTAACGACTGAAAAATCAAATAAATGCCTTACCCCAAGTCAACCTTCCCGCAACCTTTTTAACACGCACAATATTGTCATCCCTCGACTTATTTCAATTCGAAGATGTAAGCGAATACCACCCATTCGATGAATTCATACTACTGCACATGTTGCGCGCACACCTATTATCTTTGATCAAATCAAATTTACCAATTCCAGCGCCAAATGAGGGTAGACCAAGACATAGTAGATGAGATACGATCTTCTGTACGTATAGCGAATCAAGAATATGAGAAGTAGCAATGCCAAGAACACCATTCTAATCATAAACAAACCACGGAAATTTGATTGTTTACAAAATGAAACTCACCACTCAATCCCTCGAAGGTAACTTTTAGCAACTCTTCTAAAACAAACCTTCCATGTTCCGATACTTGGATATCTTTTAAGTTTAGCGCCTTCATTCCATCGATGTTGTCTCCAAAGATTGGAATTCCATTTTCGGCCTTTTCAACAGCCATTGCTACTGCCCAGATCGCATCATACGCCAATATGTTACAAAAATTTGGGTTGTTTAAAGGATAATCTTTCCTCCATCTTCTAGAAAAGTTGCGGAACTGACTTGAGAATGGAATGTGATATCTCAAACCTAAAACTCCTTGAAATGATTCAAGTATTTCTTCATCGGACTCCACAGGATCAAAAAAGCTCATGGTTTTATAGGTTATGAACCCCTTTTGCTCGGAAACAATTATTTATATATGGTACAGATTCTATATCTTCATAAACAAAGATGACATTGTTCCATTTTAAAGATTCAGCAATTGCTGCAACACCCTTCCACTGGATGGTCTCATCTTGTGTCATTTGTAGAAAGTAGCGAGATGCAGCCGGGAAGATCAACGGGGTTGTCGTTAAAGAAATAAAAGGAACTTTGGTTTTATCTCCCAAATTGCCTAATAACTTTGCTTCGAGCGGTTTTTCTGATCCAACAATTGCCTGCACCTTCAAATTCTCCACTAGATCAAGTGCTGTAATGTGCATTTGCGCATGTTTAGACACAAAGAAATATTAAGAATTCTAGTTAAACAATACGCATTAAGGGACTGTTTGAGTGTGCGAATTGAAGATCATGTGATGTTAAACCATTTGAAGTTGTACTAAGTCGAGTCTTTGACAAATTTGATATTGAAAGTTAACTTATATCTTTGATTATAACTGTACAAGTAGTTAACTTCGATAATTTATCAAAAAGACAATGAGAAACTACATTATGAAAAGGCATAAGCATAAGATCGAGATCGATCATGCTAAGTGCTAACCAACTGATAGTGCAAGCGATGGTTCTCCATTCGGGTCCCTCGTGTGCAGAATTAACCTGGTCTTATATTCATCATTTAATGAATAAAAATCAGATATTGCCATTAAAATACTGCTGTGAACCATCTGCCCAAATAAAGATTGCATATTAAGAATGACTCCTATTGGAATCTCATGCCTGCTGCTTAAACTCATACTTATTGGGTATTGTAAAATGAGAAGTAATATTATTGTAAGGATGATATGTTTTCTGTAACTTGTAAAATCCATTTTTTTTTTGCAATTGTGTGTTCTTTGATCTGCAATTCTGCATAGAAGTCAACCAGTCATGTTTTGACCAAGGAAATGATCAAATCTTCCAGGTTATTAGATACAAATGACTTTTGAAATGTGAATCCGAAGAAAAGTAGTAGAGTTTGAAGAATCAAATAAATTATCAGATTAATTATTACACATCAATCACAAGAAAAGAAACTTCCGAATTTGGAATCTATATGACTCGGAATCTCAGTTGGATTCTTCATCCATATAATTAATAAAAGAGTAAATTACACAAATGGTCCCTGTGGTTTGGTGCTTTTTGCTCTTTTCGTCCCTCAAACTTTTTTTTTTGCACCAATAGTCCCAAAATCTCAAACCTTTCACACAAATGGTCCCTGCCGTTAGTTTGATCCGTTAGTCCTGTTAACTCATAAGGGTATTTTCGTCATTTGCAATCTCAGGGACCATTCGTGTAATTTTTTTAATAGTTTTATTTTTTTTTAGTTTTTATTTTATATTCATTTTTAAATAACAATTTATTTATTATCACATACCCTAAATCAAGAGGATGCAGTCACAGATCCACTCATCCACACCAAACCCATATCATGGATAAGACCTCCCCATCTTTGTTTCCATTTACAGAGAACATATTCCATGGTTGCTCATGCACACCTATATCTAGAGGTTGGATTTAAATGGGTTTTAGAATCCAAATCCCTTTCTTTAGTTGGGATCTTTTTTTTATTCCATATCAAGGATTGTTTACGAAACCCAGATCTCGTTCTTTAGATGGATACTCTCTTCTATTCGTTATTATTCAATATTAGAGAGGGAAGAGATGATTTCAATGGTGGTTGTTACCACCGTCTCCGAGGCGGCGGTGGTGGATATATCCTCCCATTCGTCATCGCGTACCCTCTCCGACAACGACATGGGTTCCCAGAAATCCCACGATGAAGGAGGCGGGGGAGGGGGAGGTGGCGGCGGCGGCGGCGGAAGGGGAGGCGGCGTAGGTGGTGGCCGCGGAAGGGGAGGAGGCGGAGGTGGTGGCCGTGGAAGGGGAGGAAGAATCGACGAGGTGATTGCCAAGGCTGAGAAGATTGCCAAGGAATCTGCTTCTGCTTAGACATTTTATCCAACATTCTTCACCAAATTCTCACCTCTGATAGTTGCCCCCAGAATGAATAATTTTATTGATATGGTGGTGCTCTGAATGCACAGAGAGTTTTATTTTCAGAAAACTGAGATTTTACATGGGGTTTTTTTTGGATCCCTATTTTTGAGTTTTCACAATGAAATGAGACGAGATCGAACCTCCCAGCAAAACCCCTCTTCATTCCCATTTTGTTTGTTTGAAGGTGATTTCTTTAATTTGCTTGAAGAAGAATTATGGAAATATTTTGTTTAAATATAAATAATTTATAAAAAAATTTATGTTTTAAAAGTTTATTAGAAAATTACGTAAATGGTCCCTGAATGACAAAAAGACGAAAATGCCCTCCTCTCTAACGGTCAAAGTTAACGGATGTTAGTCAGAGGGACCATTTGTGTTAAAGGTTTGGGATTTTGGGACCATTGGTGCAAAAAAAAACTTTGAGGGATGAAAAGAGCAAAAAACACCAAACCACATAGACCATTTGTGTAATTTACTCTTAATAAAAAATAAAGTCAACGGTTACTTCTTTGGCAATATGTTTGAGATACGAAGGCATGCAGTTCAATTATTTTTTTTTTTTGAACGGCAGACGTTAATGGTTAGTTATTAGCACCATGTTAGACACCTTGAGGGTAAAAACCAAACCCCACATCTCCACCTAAGGAGAAACGCCAATTGGCAAGACTCGAACTCGAGAACTCAACCAAAAGGACCAAGGGAAAATTATGCAAAAAACCATCAAAGTACAAAAATTTTTCGATTAAGTTTCCATTTCATTTTTTATTTCTGATAAGTCCTCAAACTGATTAAACCTTTTAAATTGGTCCGTTAAATAAACGTATTTTGCAAAAACCATCAAAGTATAAAATTTTTTCGATTAAGTCTTCATTTCATTTTTTTTCCTTATAAGTCCCGAAACTAATTAAACCTTTTAACTTTCGATAAAATAAAACGAAATTTTTTAAAATTTAAAAAACGAAGATGTTTATTTCGATAACAGAGCATGCCATATTTGTTTAGACCAAAATAAGTTGGTTTGAAAATAATATTTTTTCAAAACGACGATGGTTGTTTGATAAGTAATAATTTTTTTTAAAAGTCCGTTAGTCCGGATAACATAAGTTGGTTTGATATAATAACATAAATGATGATTATTTCGATCCTATGTTTGTCTAGACCACAATTTTTTAAATATATTTTACTAGTTCATCCCGACTAAACTTTAAATAATAAAAATGATCGTTTTGATTTATCATTTTGATTTTATTTTTTTTTCATCCACGTATGTGTTACGTGAGTGTCAATTGAATAATCACTTAAATTGATGAAACAACAAATAACATGAAGTTTATCAAGATAAGATATTTATGTGCCAAAAAAATTAGTTGAGGGATTTATAAGACAAAATAATTTAGTTAAGGAATTTATAAGACAAAATAATTTAGTTGGGGGACTTAATTGAAAAAAATCATAGATTTATAAAAATTCACGTCAGCAATTGCAACCCGCTTAACAGGTCACCGGTAATTTTTCTTGAAAAAAACACCAAATTCGTGATTTTTATCTAGTTAAGGGACTTATCAGACAAAAAAATTGATTGAGAGACTTAATCAAAAAAAATTGTAGTTTGATGGTCTTTTGCGAAATTTTCTTTAATACCAATCAAGGGTTCAATTTTACATAAATAACTAGTATTGAAACTTAAGGTAAATGTTAAAATAAATTGACAATTAATGTATACTTGGATAAAACCAAATTAATTAAGTGGAAGAATGTATAAAATATGAAGTATATAAGTTTAATATTAAACCTATCACAAACATCAACATACATGTTTATAACTTATAAGTATCATGTTCAGAAATCAACCTCACATTGGTTTAGTTGACAACCGAACAATTAGATATCTGTAATTAAATATGCATACACATATCCCATATCATATTTGGATAGAAATGTGACAATATGTAATTTTTGCATATATTTTATTGTTTCTTTCATTATATCACATCACTAAAACTTCTTTATTAATTTAAGATAACCATTTGTTGGGTGTGTTATATCTATAATCAATATATATATATAGGGTCGAGATCAATGGGGTACCATGTTAGACTGGGGAACCGGAGTCCATCCATGGTTGGTTATAAGTTTAAAAGGGTAATATAGTCAATTAGGTTTATCTTAAATAATAGATGACAACTAATAAATTAATAGATCCATTAATTATATTATAAAGATTTACTTCCATAACAAATCTAAAATCAATTTTAAAATGGGTTCTAATGAACATGTTCAATTGGATTCGACAAAGGGTTTTGGTGAACATGTTCAATCGGATTTGACAATATGTTTTAGTGAACATGTTCAATATGGTTTCGACAATGAGTTTTAGTGAACATCTTCAACCGGAGGTGTCAAATAAATGTATTTATTATTTTCTTCAACCGTTCATGAAGGTTTAAATTTCATTCACACGTTATTAAACATGTGCAATCGGGGTTTATTGTGCTTTTAGTCGCTGTTAACCGTTTTGGTGATAAAGCAATATTGACAGTATTGAACATGTTCAATCGTGGTTTATGGAGTATCATCATTGCACATGTTCAGTATGGGTGTAAGAAATTATATTAATTAAAATGGAGATTTTCATGGGATACACAGAATCTTTGATTCTAATTTAAACTTTTTAATACCATTTTTACCCCCAACATTAATTAAAGTGGGAAAACTTTTAAGCAAAATTTATATTATATTTTAATGATTTTAATGATAAATTATTGGTTATAAATGGTTCCCCGGTACCCCAGTCTAACATGGTACCCCATTGATCTTGAATATATATATATATATATATATATATATATATATATATATATATATATATATATATATATATATATATATATATATATATATATATATATATATATATATATATATATAAATATATATATATATATATATATATATATATATATATATATATATATATATATATATATATATATAGAGAGACAGGTTCTATGGGGCACCATATGCATCGAGAACCAAAAAAAGAACCAACCACAACCCTTGGATTAAATGATCATGCACATAATTGTTATGCATAGGGGTATTTTGGAAAAAATAATATATATAATCAAATGAAATTTAATTTTACATTAATTGAATATTCCATCAAATAACCAAACAATAAATGCTAAATTAAAATAATTGATACACTTTCAAAATTACAAAATCTAAACAAATTCAAAAAAGATGATTTGATGTGGATGCATCTAATGTTAAAACATTCAATTCGTGATGCATCTCGGATGATTTCATCCTCATATTCGGCCATATTTATCATCTTCTTCGTTTCACCATCATGCATCATCAAAATAGTGATGCAAATTCATTAGATTTATCTTTAACATGATGCATCTTCATCGGATTCATAAAAAATATGATGCATCTTCATCGAAATTCATCTAAAAACATGATTCATCTTCGACCATATTTGATGTCAATGCATCTAATGTTCATCCTTCAATTCGTGATGCATCTCGAATCTTCATTCTCATTTTCGGGCATATTCATCATATTCTTCATCTCACCATCATGCATCATCAAAATGTGATGCATCTTCATCGAATTCATATTCAAAACACGATGCATCAAATTCGTCTTCCATAAATATCGGATAAACACCATTCATCATCATCTTTCTTTGGTCATAAATTTATTGTAATCTTCGTTCATCATCATGCATCATGTTCGTTATCAACGTGTTGGATTCATCATTCATGTCTAATTCATCATCATGGTCGGATGCATCGTGTTCATCTTCAATTCATCTTCATCTTCAATGGGTTTATGTTGGATTCATCATTCATGTCTAATTCATCTGCGTTCAACAAAAGCACGGTGGTGGTGGTGGTGGTTGTCGTGGCGGTAATGGTTCATTGTCGTGGTGGTGGTGGTGGATTGCCAATGTCATGGAGGTTGTGGTGGTGGTTTCTCGGGGTGATGGTAAGGGTGGTAGGATGCCGCAATGGTGATGATGGTGGTGGAGGTGGGTTGCCACAACAGGGGTGGTGGTGATGCGATGGTGGTGGTGGTTGTGCGACCATTGATGGAGAGGGGGAGAGAGATGGAGAAAGGGATGGCCATTGATGGAGAGGGGAGAGAGAGAAAGAGAGAGGGGAGGGAGGGAAATGTGGAATAAATAGAAAATATAATTAATTTTTAGATTTAACTTCCTAATATAATTTTATTCTACTTTTAATAATTATTTAATTTTAATACAATAAGTATTCCAATAATGCCCCCCTAATGCACCCCTTAGTAAATTTTATTATGCATTTTTTGGTTCTCAAGTGGTTCGCCACTGCATTGTGGTCCGCTAATAGAAACCTCACAATATATAATATATATATATATATATATATATATATATATATATATATATATTTTATATTATTATATATACTCATATATATATTCAGGATTGGGTTCTTACATGATTGAACCTCTACAATTACTCAATCATCGGCAAGATTTAAAACGTGAGACCCCACTACCTAAATGTCGTCGTACTCCACCTGTATAAACCAATATGATCATTTTGTATATCTTTGCCACATATAATATATCTAGCATATATATCATGAGATCTCTATATATAGTTTCAATGCATTTCACTCCGATAAAATTTTACGCATTCTCAGTATAAGTATTTTACATGTTACTGCGTGCGCACTTATTGCGCTGCAGGCGGTAACTGGGGAATAGTGTGGTAGCTATACATAATCGTTCGCGTTGACGCCCGACAACCCCTGACAGGGCCAGCACGAGCATGGATGGAGGTGACATTAAGTGGGGGTTAAGTTGGATTCATGACTATATCTAAAGTGTACGACATGGTGCTATTTAAGTAAATCTTGTGGTTTGAATGGTTCAAATTTGTGAATAGTTTAATAATTTCAATGAAATGTTAAGTTTTGAACAGTAATTTTAGTTTAAATTATGATAATTTATTAATATTTAGCTAAGGATTTTAAGTATTAGTTTTATTTAGTAGGATGTTAGATGATACAAATTTGTGCATTTGGAGTGGCTCTCACGTTCTCACGGTAACAAGTGTTCTTACCGGAACCCAACCCTATATATATATATATATATATATATATATATATATATATATATATATATATATATATTTGGGTTCAAATGAGTAACACTAGTTTTACGGAGTACCGGAGGTATCTCGCTTAAAATCATTTTTTTTGAAATTTTTTTTCATAATCATGTTTAAATTAATAATACAAGACTACTTGCAAAAAATCACACATAAACACACAGTAGAACTATGTGAAACGTGTGTGTTCACATGAAGTGTACTGTTGTGAACGTGTGTTCACCATGTTCACGTGCATGACTTTTAAGATGATAGAAAGTGTAAATGTATATATTTTTTTACGAATAACCTTATATTATTTGTATCTAAATGAATATGAAAAAAATTCAAAAAAAAAAAACATTTTTTTCGGAGCAAGTTCACATTTGAAACCCGTGTGTTCACCGGTACTCACGATACTCTGCATTTTTTAGGTACTCACACGAACCATATTCTCTCTCTCTCTCTCTCTCTCTATATATATATATATATATATATATATATATATATATATATACACACACACACACACACATACTAAATAAGTAAACAAATTCCATTTAATCTGTGGCATGTCATCATAACCTTTTACCATATTATTTTACTATAATTTAATTTAAAGTTCAATTAAAAATCAAATCAAATCCAAACTATTTAAATCAAATATAACTAATTTAATTATAATTAAAATTTAGTGAAGTCTAATGTTTATATATATTTATTTTATAAAATCAATTTACATTGAAATCAACTCATGTAACAATCTATATAATAAAAAGAAAACACAAATTGTCACATGACATCACTACATTCCACCTAAAAGGTAATTACACTTTATTATTTCTAAAATTAAAAGATCAATATAATTCATTATTCCTAAAATCTAAATGCATGTTTGTTTCACAGAATCCTGAAGAAATCTGTGGAATTAGAATGAAAATTATATTCATTTGTATGTTTGGTTTGCTAAAGGAAAATGAAAGAAAATTCATTTTAACATAAAATTTTTCTTCATCCATTGGAATATATTTTCTTACCTAATAGACAAAGAATTGATATTTCATTCTCATAGTATGCTTTTTCTGTTGACCTTACCTATCATACCGACCCTAAATCACCCATCCACCCTACCTAACCATACTCATCTCACCCATCCACTTTACCCTACCTAACCATACTCTCACCTTACCCACCCCACCCACGTCAATCATATCCTCACCTAGCATACGGTCCATACCCCACCCACATCGTACTCCACCCCACCCCACCTATCCATACCCCATCCCAACATACTCCACCATGCCCTACCCATCTCACTCCAACTTTATCCTTACTTACCATATCCCAACCCACCCGTCCTTACTAACCCATACTACCTTACCTTACCTCACTCAGCTTAATCTTCCCTACCCTAACCTACCTAACCATACCCACCCCACTTACCCCGCCAACCATATCCCACTCCACCCAATCTTACATCACATACCGTACACCGACCCATCACATCCCACTTTACAACCTAAATAGAAAGTAAAAGGAATTAATTTCATTTTATTCCATTCCTGCCAACCAAACAGAAAGAAATGAAATTTAATTCCATTCCATTGACAGATTTCATTTCTTCTGAAAAATTATGCGAACCAAATGCCCCTAAGAGAACACAAATTGTCATATGGCATCACTACATTCCACCTAAAAATATGACACTTTTATTATTTCTAAAATTAAAACCTATAAATATTTAAAATCATTAACTCTATCTAACCTTTATCATTATTCAATATTGATTACATTTCTATTATCTAATATTTATTGTTAAGTAAAAGTAAACATAATAATATATTAATAAAAATCATATGTTATAACATTTTTTTATTGTAATAATATATAAAAATTATGTTTTATGTTAAATATAAACTTTAAATTATATCGATTAAATACATATAAATTTAGAAATAAAATATTTTAAATATGATTAAAGTGTAACTAACTACTATTAAATAATAATTATGACGATAACAATACTATTATTGTATTTTTTTTAATAATATTTAATATTTATATGATTTACTTTTACGTTTTATGTATTAGATTTTATTCATGTCATAATTGGTTGACAAACTAGTTACATAAGATTTGATTTAGTTCTTTAGGGGTTTGGACAAAAAGAGTTCTAAACCGCCAAAAAAAAACAGTTTTCCCACCAAAACAAACAATATAGTTTACATGTGAACGGAATCTTGAATCGCATGCCGACATGCATACATACATTACATCTTCTAAACCAATAATTTTTGGTTTGCTTCGCTGTTGGTACCAGTGGGACCCCTTACCAATCAAAATTTATAGAATAAATCTAAAAAGAAATCCCATTATACCAAATAGACATCTCTATTAATAGGTTATTCTTTTTTTTTTGACTAAATTTTCCTAACATAAACATTTAATGTGCACACCCTAGCTTCAAATGACATGAAAAACATAATATTAAGAATTACTAGACCCCCTAGGAGTGTCCTTTTGGCATCACTCATTTTATATCATCATAAGCCATTCTATTTTTTTATTAAACTGTTAAATTTTATAATATATTTACATACTTTTTGATTAATTATTTTATTAATAATATTATTATTATTTAAAAATGTGACAAAAAGTTGTTAAAAGAACCACTAAAGAAAAAAATATATATCGTTATTTCTGTTTTTTGCTATTATGAAAAAGAAAAAAAAAGAGTTATGATAATAATAATAATTAAAAATAAAAGAAACACTGTCAAATAAAAATATAACATAATATAATAAAATGAAGTATCAAATCATCAGGATGTTTTCATAACCCGAAAATCTTCACCGGTAAATCCTCCCTCTTCGATCAGCTTTTTGATATTCAATTTCTCCCTTTTTATTGGATCTCCAAATTGTTCGACTCGTTGTGGCCTCGTTGGTTTTGTAACCCTTCGGGTTGTGGTTAAGTCTTGTCTCTTGCTTGTGTATTCGCGTTTTAGTTCTGTTTGTTTTTTGAGGTTTTTGTCATTGTAATATGTATTTCTGGTTTGCGTTTTTTCTTATCTTTTTAAATCTTGTAAATGTGAAGAATGGTAGTTTATATTTTTATTTTGTTGTGTAAAAAAATCATTAGAAATATGTGGATGTCATGTCAACAGATTGGTGAAAATAAAATGTAATTTTTTAAGTATATTAATTAATTTGCTGCCACTAAGACTCCACTAATGAGAATTCTTATTTACCCATATATGCAAATTCCAAAATGGGTCTGAGATGTCAAGTCTATCACTTTTACTTTGGAAATAATAAAGGAGGAATTCGAGATTCATAGTAACATACATATTCACCATTAATATCATGTGTAGGATATGGATTTGTTTTTGCTGTACGGAAACTTCTCCAATCGAATAATTTTTATTTTAAACATAGGAAAATCAAAGCACTTTTTTTATACCACAAGTTAATTAATTAAAACATGGATTTAATCTCAAAATCATCATGCAAGCTCATCATCACAATCATCATTTTTAAAGACAAAATTACTTGACAGTAACACCGTTTCAGAAATCAATTTTGATAAAGAAGTCATTGATCAGGATATATCAAGATTTGGTTGATGATGTCAATAATCCGATGGAGGAGTATCTCTCGTATTCTTGAGAGAGACTGACTTTTATGAAAATACTGGTCATTCTAATCAGAAAACATTTTCACAGAAAAATACCAAGTATTATCAGAAACAGGCAAGAACCGGACAGTTTTTCAAAAAGAAGAGTTCGCAAAAGTCTGATCATTCAAATTCAAGTTTATTTAGAAATTCAGATATTCAATTTTCTCATACTCAAAGAAATTTGTTTTCTGCGTTTGAAAGAGAAGCTGATAGTTATAACATGCAATGGGTACCTAAACCCAAGTACAAGTGGGTACCAAAACCTGTTTTGAAATGGGTACCCAAGAGCGCTAACAAGTCTGGATCCAAATCTGTTTGGATAACCAAAGACATCTTAAATTTTGCAGGTTATAGGTTTCTTATCATTTCAAATAAGGACCCATTCTTCATTTCAATAGGCTCTTGATTACTTCAGGTCAAGACCTGTGCTTCAACTCAAAATTGGTTTCTAGTTAAATTCAGACTAGAACCCGGACTTCAATGAACCAGAGACAATGGTTTTCAGTTACTTCAGACTGAAACCCAAGCTTATGCGACAAATGGCTTCTAATCACTTCAGATTAGAACCCGATTCTGAAAGACGAATCTTTCTGGAATTCCTGCCCTGCATTCAACTCTGATGCTGAATTGACAAATAGGGAGTTTTATTTTTATAATTTTTTGCTCTTTGTTTCATTTCTATGAGTTGACTAACTGTGTCTGCTTATTTCCAGGGGGAGTTTCAGATGCACTTTGACGATGACATTTTTCAAAACTATGTGTGATTTTTCACGAAAATATTTGACACACACATAAAAAGAGTTTTTGAGCTGAAAAGAAATTTTTTTTATGAATCTCTGAATCTATCATTGAGATTAATTGATCTAATCTCTTTGATTTTCATAATCTCATTTCTTCTGAGATTCTTTTTGTTAGAACTCTTCCAATTTATACTGGATTCTCCTGTTATCTCCCATGTGCTAATTCTTTCAAGAAAATCTTATTCTTTTCATATCATATATCAGATTTTCCATTTCATTCTGATATCTCCCAAAATTATCTGCATATCATCTCCAATACCATATAAGTTGGATTTCATCATATCTCATGACCTTTCAAAGCTGAAAATTTTTCTGCTGACTCCGATTATGCACCAATCTGAGTGATAGGCATAAATATCGCTTCTATGGTCTAACCAGAACCGGAAGACCTACCCAAGAAGCAAACCATCTATAGATTGTGCGGGTGAGGGTTCGTTAGGTTTATTAGTTGAGAAGTGTCAGTTATCACGGGATACTGATAGGGTCGAGCAGAGATAAAATGTAAATGAGAGGGATATTGATATTAAAAGGAGATGGTGGTGCATCAGATCATGCTTTTCTCATAAAGCTGACTGAATTTAATTCTGAAAAGTGAGCTGGAGGGAGCTAGGTTGAAAAATGCTGAGAGCTGAGAGTTGAGAAAGGATTTGAAGAAAAGATAATCCTATCCTACACTGTGTCTGCTGGGTAAACCACATAATCTATCAAGCCCTATGCGACTTGATATTGAAAAAGACGTCATGGACCCAGTGACGCATGCACTTAACCCCACCAACTACTCAGTTATCTCCCAAAAGATTTCTGTTTCAATAATCACGGAGATATAGCACATTTCTATCGATATATCATTTGGATATTATTGATATTGAAACAATGAAGACAGTTGCTCCGGTCTCCAATTTCATTTGATGCACATTGTGTCTAGAGCTAATTATATACACTATTAGGACACATCGAGTCTGACAGTCTGCGTGACTATAAACTGCTAGTCCAAAGTGACTAAGCCGGAACAAATAATAGTGATTCTTTCATGATAAAGGATTTCACGATGACTATTTGGAAATCCTACCAGTGTTAACATCACGCCAGCGCTGAAAGTAGGTCACATAGATTTTGTCTATTGTGCAAACAGGAATCCTATGTGGACCTGGACTTGTTTTCTCACAAAATGAATGTGTTTCATTTTCCCCAAAGTTGTAAAGCTTTGTTTTGTTCTAAAAAGATATAATATCAATTCGAGGAGGAGTGAACTTTTTGAGGGGGTGAGATAAATCTGTTTTGTATAGGGGGAGAGATGTCAGTTTAAGGGGGAGAAAATCAATTTGTAATAATTTCTGAGTTGTAATTGTTGTTGTATTTCTTCTACTGTAATTTCATTGAATTAATGTTTCTGAAGTTTTTTGCATGATGTTCATAATTTTTTATGATCATCATGAGGGGGAGAAAAGCTGAATTTCAGAAACAACTGTTGAGTAGTTTGAAATCAACTGAAGGCAATTACTACATCATCTCAAGACAATTGATCAAGGAAGAGATTTAAAAGCTATTCATGATCCAAGGGGGAGTGTGCTTACAAGAAAAGAGAAGATCAGAATAGAAGAGATGTGAAGATCAGAGTGAGACAATAAAGAAGAAGATTCAGAGATCGAAGAGAAGGTGCAAGAAAAGTTTCAAGAAAGAATGTTCAAGTTCCCTGCAATGTACTTTAATTTGAAAATTGATTTCATCTCTAAGGGGGAGATTGTTGGGTACAAATTTATATAGAGTTGTAATCAATTTTATTGTAAAAGTTCAGGGGTGTTTGTGTAAATCCTCAATACTTTGTATTGTGTATAAATAGGAGGAATCGAAGATTACACAAAAATACACGGCTGGAATTAGAGAGAAAAGAAGGATTGCTTTCCAAGAAAGCCAAGAACACCAATGTAATATTTTCTCTCTTAATCATTCAATATAATGTGTTGGATTGATAATTGTTCATATGTTTATGTTTAGATTGATTGAATTGCTAGAAATATGAATTAACACATTTCATTATAAAAATTACCATAATCCTTACTTATAACGTATAAATTAATTGGTAGTTATCTTCATCAAATAACTACCAATTAGTTAGTTATAAAGGGCTATTATGTCATTGAGGCTAAGTTAGGCATATAATATATAAAAAAATGGTCTAATACCATATTTTAATAGGAAAATAATCTAACATAGAATCTCAATTGGATCATTTGATTACATTTCATTAATTAAAGGATAATTTACAACTTGGTTATAGGAAGCATCACTTGATCTTACCAATAAAATAATCTTTGGAAAAAATATGTACATAATTTTTAAGAGTGAATTGAAAACTTATATATGTATTCAGAGTGAATTGATCATGTTCTTGATCAAAGTCATTTCTTGAATTGATGTTCTTTGTCTTACCAATAAAATATAATTATCAGAATATTATTATAAGGTTAATTAGTCAAGCGATCATGATTTCGATCAAGAATGTCACTGTGAATACAAGTAACTTCGTGCCTGTCTTAGTTTGTACAAACTTCTTCCAAGGACATCCGTAAGAGCGATGGGAGTACTGGAGCCGCCAACCCGCGGCCTTGCCACCTCGGACCATCCCGGCAGCTACACCGCCCCGGTCAAGCGGCCCCGCCCTGGAAGGAGCCCCGCGCGGCTTCCCCTCCCCGCTCCACCCCGCCTGCCAGCTCCCTTCTTCCTTCTTCTCCCCCCTTCTTTTCCTTTTTTTTTTTGTAGAAACAGTGAAAACACACATGTGTGTGTGTCTATATATATATATATATATATATATATATATATATATATATATATATATATAGAGGGAGGTTCAATGGAAAACCACCATGCACCTGAAAACTTGTGAAAACCTCACTGCACCACCACAAGTGCATCAAATTCCCCGCGCGATGCATCAAAATCCTGCGCGATGCATCAAAATTTCTGCGTGATGCATCAAAATCCCGCGTGATGCATCACCTTATTTACGATCATGCCACCGCGTTTTTCATGAAATGCAATCGGACGGTTTGTGTAGGTTTTCCATGGTTTTCACGTGCATAGTACTTTTATAATTTTATAATTTTATTTTTTGTTTCTTATTATAGTTTCATAAATGTTTGTATTTTTTATTATAGTTTCGTAATTGTTCGTTCGTTCGTACAGTTTCGTAATTGTTACCCAAATACCAAATTTAGAGGGCTAGTTTGTATTTTTTTATGTTCATTCGTAATTTTAGTTTTTATTTATTGTTATGTATTTTTTTATTTTAATTCGGTAATTTTTAATTTTTAGTTTATGTAATAGTTTTTAAATATTTATGAAATTAATTATTTTAGTTCTAGTATTTGTTTTGTTAGTAAAAATTAATTTAATGTTAAAAAAATTAAGAAAGATGGAAAGGTTAAGAAAGGTGGGTATTTCCTAGTTAGAAAGGTGGAGAAAGGTGGGGAGAGAAAAGCTGATGTGGCGCTGACGTGTACAGAAATATGGTTTTCGAGAAGACGGGTACTCCCTTCACTCTAACAATAACACTCTTCAACTGTATATCATAAAAATGACACATCATCAATCCATAATACTCTTTTTTATAATACACTCTTCAACAACAAAATTTGATTGTGTGTAAAGTCGCTCCAAATGATCCCAGACTTGCTTGGCAGTATCATACTTGGCTAACTGAGTACCAATAGACTGAACATCAACAGAGTTGTTAATGCAAGTAATAATTTTCGAATTATTAGTCTCCCAAGATCAACAGATATAACATAATCAGCAGCTTTGGAATCACTAGGTTTCACTTTTGTATCACTAATATAAACCCCACATAGACTTTGCTCGCAGGAAATTTTTCATCACATAACTCCGGTAAGCATAATTATTACCATCTAGTTGAGTGCTAATTGATAGAAGCGAATCATCTTTACGACTAGTGAAGCAAAAAACAATACTACTAAACAATATTATGTACTATTTAAATTTGCATTGCGGATCGATCAACTACATACTGAATTATATAAATCGATGAACGAGTTAAACCCTCGATAGTAGTTCATTACATCCCAACGGCATTTTTACGAAAGAGATGCCTCAAGTTAGCTAGTGAATTTCGTTGCAGTACAAAGGCGATTATACTATTGACCTCTAGTTTTGCATGAAGCAAGCGAATCACAGATATCAAAAAGGCTAGAGCCGATGAGATCCCACTGATTAGAAATAAACCTCGAAACCTCCCAAAACTCAAAGTTTTCGGATGTGTGGGAAAATCTTGTGACGATGATGAAAATTGTTTCTCGAACCACTTCTTCTCCAGAAGCCTCAGCGTACCGTCTTCCCTTATTTTCGCGATTTGTCTCGACATGTCTGTTACCAAAGGTGATCCCTTTTGGAAGATCTAAATGAGATATATAATTAATATATATCAAAAAACAGTGAATATATTTATAAAATTTAGCAACAGATTTACTAATAAATTATAGATTATATCCTAAGGTACTTACAAAGGCAAAACCAGAAATTGTAGGTTCAGATGAAACCATTGCATAATCAGCTGAGTATTTGCCAAGAAACATCTTGATGTATGGGATTTCATCGATAATGGCATCCACGCCACCATGTTTTCCGCCTCTTGATAATGCTTCGGCATAATCTTCATACGAAAAATATGGTCTATGCCTACAATCCTCGAAATTTAAGTTGCTAACAGTCACTCCTGATATGCCAGCCTCGAAAGTGCCTCCATGAAACCCCACAGTTCCGCGCTTTGATGCTAACTCAAACTGTTCAACGGTTAGTAGTGAAGCCAATGTTGCAGTGTAACTCGATATCAGAATAAGTACCACAAGTAACCAAACAAAAACCACAAATTTCGACAGATTACTTGACAGCTTCTCTCCTACAACACAAAATACATAATAATCTGAGATCTTTATCAAACTTCTATTAAATTTAGCGGAGAGTGAGAGTGAGAGGGAGAGAACTTTGAGCGAAAAAGAGGGTCATTAGGATGAACCAAAAGGTTGCTACGATTTTCTGAGCAGGTGAACTTATGGAACCCTGATCCATAGACTCAATAGCCCAAATGACGAAGCCAGTGAGGACGGCAAAAGCAGCTGTGCATAGCCAAAGATCCACATCGAGCGGCTTTAAGAAAATCCACATGTCATTATTATTGATTCTTGCCAGTGTTCCTATGCCCATGTCAGTATAAGCCGCTGTAAAGTCTACGTATTCAGATCTGTTCGCAAGAATTGTGGAATCCCCCAAGATTGCATCAATTTCCTGAAATATGTATATATATATATAGCACAAACTTGAAGAATTTCTATGCAACTCTTGCATGAATGAAATGGTTTATGCTTTATAGAAAACTAACATATATATATATACCTGAATTAAAACCTTCTTTATAAGATCATCATAAGTTCCATTGGCATATGGAATTAACTCATACTGTAATTCATATGGTAATGAATGAATGCAAGCATTGAACACATCTACAGAGAATCCTGTAGCAGTCGTAACGTTTTTCTGAATGTCATGATATGCATCTATGAAGTACTTGAACTTTCTTCTTGTTAGCACACCAACTTTGAGGATTTTACTACGGGTCATTTTCAATATCCGACGTTTTGTAGTGGCTGCAGACCCTCCTGGCAACTTCCTCTCTCCGTCGCCTATGACGCTTACAATCTTGAATCCATTGGAGGCTAGTTTTCCATCAATAAGTCGAAACTCGCCACTTACACCCTTAAATCTGGTTTTAGAAACCTCATTTGGAACCAACGAATTGATGTGAGGAATGGCAAATGAGAAGTTAGTCCGAATTCTCTCAATAGACTCTGCTAGTGCCCAGATTGTGTCGTATGCCCAAATTGCGAGAACGCTCACCTCTCTCGATGCTAAAGTAGGATGCTTGATATAGCATTCATTGTACCATCTTGTTGTTAAGTTAAGCAGCTTGTTTGATGTTGGAATGTAAGACCTTAATGCTATCACTCCTTGAAACGACTCGATAACTTCAAAGTCCACCGACTGCAGAATGTCAATGGTTTTGTGAGTTACAATCCAAGTATACTCCTCATTCACCATTCCCAACCTTTTTGCAGTTATGAGAAGTTTAGATGCTAATGAAGATGACATGTGTAGAATAATTGTTGTTGTGTGACTATTCTTGACCTTTTGCAACTCTTCGATGATTAGATCGTCCATGGCCAATGCAGGAACTGCACTGATTCGGATGTTTTTGTCATGGAAAGATTCGAGGAAGTATGATAAGATCTCTGGTCCAAAATCAACGACCTCGTATAAAAACATAACATCACTCCTATTAAAAGATTCCACAAGTGCAGCAACGCTTTTGGCCAAAACAGATTCGTCTTCTTTAATTTGAAACAAGATGGGATAGTCCATAGATGGAGAACCCGCAAAGGAAAACATAGGAACACTAGCTTTATTAGCAATCGCGGCCAATAACTTTACTTCAAGATATGTTTCTGGGCCTATAATTGCTTGCACCTTAATGTTATTCACAAGATCAAACACTGTAAATATATGCAAAGGTTAGGAATTTAACGTAAGGTTATATGCACAATTATGCTAAACGAGAACGCGAGAAGATAACCAAAAAAGAGACTAATGTATATATACCAGCTGAGAGAGCTTGTAATGGTTCCCCTTTGGTGTCCCTTGTGTGAAAAACAATCCTTGTTTTGTAACCATCATTAAGTGCATAAAAATCAGAGATCGCCATGTTGAGAAAGCTGTGAATAGATGTTGCGACCCACGACTCCAAGTCAAGAGCGATTCCCACTCGAGTTTCGATTTTGTCAATGCAACTGAACACAGTGCTGCTGTTGTGGTTCAGATGGCTCAAGAATATCAGAAGAGAAAGAAGTATGTTTCTATGCTCATGGAGCAACATCTTTGGTGCTAAATAATTAATGGACGAAAATTGTCACATTTTCATTTATGAAAAGCTCGAGTCAATATTACATATTTGACCATCATCCATCACTAGATTTCTTTCTTTAACTGGAATTTTATGATTTCTTATAGATGGGAAATTGGGAATTGAGAAGTTAAAGTAAGTAGACTTTTTGTATTCAAAACACAAGATTCTTATAACTGAGAGTTGGTGTATCATATCAAACTAAGTATGACTTGGTCAAACCACTAGTGTCCATTCATTAGCTCAATTGAATTTGTCAACTGATCGAGTGTTCTAAATTTTAAGTCAAACCTTTTTTTTTCCTCTAAAAGGCGAAACCGCTGTTAGGCTGTAATCTTTTATTGAACTTAATTCCATATAAATTTATAAATTAAAAAAAGTAGGTACTATTACTAATATTACTATTTTCAAACGTCTTGACAGTAACGCAGGCTGTCAAGCAGCTCAAACAGGCAGGTAAGCAGTGTACTTATTTTATTACTTAATATAATATATAACGTTTTTGTTTTTCTGTAATAACTTTTCATGTATTGTATTTTATAAAAAATTTAAATATATCATTATGATCGTTTTGTTTTTATCTACATTCCGATATAAGATTTATTGCAAGCAGGCAGCCATGCAGCTGACTAAATATGCTATTTTATATATATATAATATATAATTGTTTTTGTTTTTTTTATTATAACGTTTGATTTATCATATTTTATAAAATTTCAAATATATCATTATGATCGCTTTACTTTTATCTACATTTTAACATAAAATAACATAACATTGTATTTCGTCTCAAGTATTTTAAAATGATAAAATTGTTATTATTTAATTGATTGATCTATCGCACTCTTTCACTGTTCACCGAATTAGAAAGCTAGCTAATATATTTATTCAAATACAATTTATGATCCCGCGCGTTAACGCGCGGTTTAGGCAACCTAGTTCATATTAATTTATAAACTTACAAGAATAATAGTTGATGATGTAATCCCGTTTAAAAATTTATTCAAATACAATTTATGATTGATCTATCGCACTCTTTCACTGTTGAAACCGGTTGCCAAGTATTACGCATCATTTAAACACTCGTTGATTATGTAATCCCGTTTAAAAATTACAATTAAAAATTATCAACGGATGTTTAAATGATGTGTAATACTTGAAAACCGGTTTCAACAATTAAAACTTATTCCACATAGGTTATTTACCGGTCCACGTAGGATTAATAACCGGTTTCAATGAATTACTCATTGACAAAAGCTTGATTTACTGATTTTTAGTTAGTTTGGGGTTTTCAAATGCAACGAAAAATGGTTTGAGGTTTTAATCACAAAAAGCTGACAAGTTGATGGTTTTTTGCGCAATTATCCCTTTATATTATGCATGATTTCATGCACTTAGGATATATGTTTAAATTAATGTACCATGTTTAAATTAATGTTATGCACATGATACATGAATTTCACATATATTCACACTTTCCGTATCCTTAAAATTATGTTAATGTTCGATGCATATTTATTTAAATGGTCATCCAAGTGAATGATCATTCACACAATTCACATGATCTTTTTTTACCATTCACAATAATTATGATGTTGCTCCTTTTGGAAAAAAAAATCTTATAATGTTGTCTTATACATTTTTACTCAAAAAAAATATATGTGAATGATCATTCTCATTAGGGTACGCTGAAATCTCATAGATACGCTGATGAACCTGATTTTATATACATATATATATATATATATATATATATATATATATATATATATATATATATATATAGAGAGAGAGAGAGAGAGAGAGAGAGAGAGGTGGGTTCAATGGAGAACCTCCATGCATCAAAGAATTTTGAAGAACCTCCATGCACCACCACAAATGTATCACAATTCCCCCGCGATGCATCATTATTTCCACGTGATGCATCAAATTCCCGCGTGAGGCATCGATTTCTAGGTGATGCATTACAATTTTCAAGCGATGCATTGTACTTCTCCAAGGTTCTTCGATGCATAAGGGTTCTCCATTGAACTCACCTCTATATATATATATATACACACACACACACACACAACAGCTTGCACTAATGGCTTCTTGGTGGCATATCGAGAGCACTTTCACAAAGTGATATTATAAAGTCATGAGATTAAGTTAGTGAAATGCGATATCAATCAGTCTCTTCTTATTATTGTATATCTTTTCAAACGAATATTCAATCTATCCCGGGATAAAGAAGATATTCTCCTTGCTTTCAGTTACTTCTTCCCACCCCTGCTCTGAGTTAACTATTTCAGAGCTCTATCTCCTTCTTTCTCCCAACGCCGTTTAGCCGGGTCTAGTTTTCCTCACACCCATATATATATATATATATATATATATATATATATATATATATATATATATATATATATATATATATATATATATATATATATATATATATATATATATATATATATATATATATATAGGGTTCAATGGAAAACCACTATGCAACTGAAAACTATGGAAACCTACGCATACTGTCCGATTTGGTGCATTTTATGAAAAACGCGGTGGCATGATCGTAAATAAGGTGATGCATCACGCGAGATTTTGATGCATCACGCGGGAAATTTGATGCATCACGCGGGGATATGTGTGTGTGTGTGTGTGTGTTTTACGTTTTTTGTGTTTTCGTTCATTCATGTAATTTCATGAAGTTAATTTTTTCTAGTTTTATTATATTTGACTATTAGAACCTAGTTTTTAGAAAACTCGGTTTACCAGTTATAACTGGATTCTAGCAATTTCACAAAACAAGAAAAATTAATTTGAGAACTTTTGTAAGAAAAAATAACATGACAGAATGAAAACGTCAAAACATGTTGATATCTTTCACAATTAAGCTTTTTGTAAAATATGTTGCATAAAATAAAAAGGGTGTTGCTATACGCACACCCCCCAAATCCTCTAATTATGCTAATTGCACACCCCCTCATTCTTAATTACTTGATTAGTGGTGTGGGTCCCACAAACGTCACATCAATATATATTATTTTGTTATTTTTTAAAAATATGGGACCCACATATACTTATCACATCGTCTTTATTTTTTTGTTTTTTTATGATGTGGGACTCATAAATGCTTATGACACACCCCCTCTATTGTCACATCATCTTTAATTTTTTGTTTTTATGTTGTGGGTCCTACATACTAATGACACACCCCCTCCTTTTTGCAAATCAATTTTTTTAAGTTAATTACAAAAATGGTCCCTGTAGTTTGTATCAAACATAAAATTTGGTTTCTAAACTTTCAATTAGAAACAATCTTACCAAAGTAAATTACAAAAATGGTCAATATGGTTTGTTCAAAATTATTAATTTGGTCACTGGTCTTTAAAAATTACGAAAATATCTCTAAAAACATTATTTACTTGCAGAAATGGACAATCTTTCTCTTAAAAAAATTCAAATGACGATTTTGCATTTTTCTCAATAACAATTTTATTATTAAATTTATCCTTATTTTTATATTTAAATTTATTTAATTTACGTCTCTTTTGAAACACTCTTCCAACTAATATAAATGTTTCACGAACAATTAACAATAATTAACGATAAATACTTGTGGAATTGTGGTCAATTTTAACTTAATTCAAAATATGTTGCGTTACAATTATATATTTTGTTACACCTAATGCATAGAGAAATAAGAACAAATTACGTTTGGGCGTTGAATCAACTATGGAAATGTTTGTGTCAGTTTGGTGTGACAAGTCTCTCACTTTCAGTAAAAACACGACGAACAGAGTAGAAAGCCAACATGCCGGTCTAAAGAGTTAATTAAATTTATCACGATATAAGTTAGATGCAATAGTAGAATATTACAACACTTGGTAGTTCTAGAAAATTTAAAAAATAGTAGAATAAAAGTACTGCCTAGGATAGTTCATGTCTTTTTAGGATTTTAAAGGGAAATTAGTCAAAATATGTTTTAGAAAAAATTTGATCTGAACTACAATGGCTTAACAACATAAAAAATATAATGACTGAAAATTATGGGTGTAAACTTCGTACCAGTCATGGTTACCATGTGTATATGAACTTGATTATTATTTAAGTGAAGATTTGTTTATTCTGCTACAAACAATTGATGCATGTTGGATGAACCTAGAAATGTTTAACCCCAACCAAGATGAAGTGGATGTCATATCTTGTGGTACAGAGGTCAATGAATTCAAAGAAACTTTTGCAAAACAAGATCATACAGAGAAAGTAGGTATGCTGAGCAGACTGAAAGAGATAATTTTTTCAATCACCAAATCTGTTGGTGAACTTTCTATCCAAAAAATTACTCGTGATCGTCCAAACAATGGAAAACAAGGTATATCGCGTCAATTTAACTTGAGCGAACCGCGAAGGCATAGTGAATACGTGTATCGCGAACCGCGAAGGCATAGTGAATACGTGTATCGCGATCCGCAATCCCAACACAAGCCACCAAGACATATTGAATATGTGTATCGCGATCCACAATCCCAACACGAGCCACCATGACATAATGAAAATGTGTATCGCGACCCACATACAACACAGTCATGCCGGTTCTATAGGTCAGTTGCTTTTTACTTGAATGATCGAATATTATCTGCTTTGGATCACTTACCAGCATACCAAGACTACGCATATCAAGAATCTTCATCAATGGTGAACGAATTTTTTGGACAAGATCCGTTTATGCAAAAGTTAACAAATTATCAGCCAATACTGACATTAAATACTTATTTTTATGTTTATTCATATTATCTATCGGATTCACTTTGTGTTATATGATAAACGTTAGGTTCCGGCAAGTTCATGACAATATGGATACGCTCATCACGATCTTACACAACAAGATGAGTATTATTCTCATCCACCAACAATGCATGTATAATGTATGATATTGATTATTATGTATCCGGTTTATTGGATGATTGATATTAAGAATTTTTATCTTCAAAATTCCCTTCAAGGTGCTTGCTTCCACTGGTGGCGGGCGGGCGAAGGGTCCAAAGGACACGTAGCCGGGGGCGAGTCAGAAAATTTTATATAGGAACCAATACGATACTACAACTACTTATGAATGAAATTCCATAATTTTTTCAACCATATGTCATCGAAATTGAAGATATTGAAGATAATGGAAATTGTGGTTTTCGATCAATAGTTGTTGCTATAGGTCGACATCAAAACAAATGACCAACAGTTCGCGGTAAATTATTAGAGGAGTTACGTAAAAATAAGAAACATTACAAAACAATCATCGCTTACGAAAGAGTAAAAAATTCTTAAATTTGAAAGGTTCCGGATTTGTACCAAGTCATCATTGGTTGTTTATGTCTGATTCTGTAATTTTGATCGCTAGTTAATTTAAATACATTCTTTATTGTTTTACAAACGAAGGCAGCAAGAAGTATTTTACTCTTTGGTCAACCCCACGTAAGGAAAATGAATCCATCACAATCGCACATGTACATGGAAATCATTTTATAAAAGTTGATCTGCAGGAAGGTCATCCAATGACGACTGTTTGTGAGTATAATTGGCGTTCCATAAAAAGCAAAAAAAAAAAAAAAAAAAAAAAAAAAAAAAAAAAAGTGGATGGGAAGATTTGTATAAAGATCGGTTACATGCATGCCTATAAACAAACCCATAATATTGAATGTAATGCGCATGTATCGTTGGAGTTATAATTAGTACAAACTTATTTTTATCAATGGGTATTATGTAATTTATGAAATCATTAAATTATCTTTTTGGTTATAATTTTTCAAACGATAAAAAGAAAAAAAAAATTATATTTTCGAATGAAAAAAGTATATAAAATTTTAAATAAGTAAATCGTAATAAAAATAAGGGAAAATTACCAAGAAAGGTAATACAAAATACAAAATTTGACAATAAAGGTATTGTAAAAAAATTTTTGCCAAGAAAGGTAATATAAAATTCTATTTTGGTCGAGAAAGAACATGAAATTCAAATTTTAGGCCAAGAAAGATAATCAAATATTATTCGCTTACCAAAAAAGGAACATAAAATTACAAATATACCGTCTTAATTTGTCATCAATACCCTTTTTTTGTCAAATTTGAATTTTATGTTATCTTTCTTGGTCTAAAAAATTTTACATTACCTTTATTGGCAATTTTTGAATTTTATATTACCTTTCTTGTTAATTTGCCCTAAAAATAAACTACAATGACCATTTGTGTAACTTATTCTATATGATTCATTAATAATCATTGATTAATAATGATTAAATGATTAATGTTTATAAAATAAATAATTATTACATAGTCAAATCAATCGATAATCATTTAATATTTATTTAATGATTAAAAGTCAAATCAACTAATAATTATATAATGATTAGAGTAATTAAAAGACTAATTAGAGCTGTGTAATTAGCAAGAGGGGGGTGTACGTATAGAATGACCCAATAAAAATAGAATGTTATATTATTATGTAATCAAACCTATAATTTATTATTCAATTCATTATATAAATGTAAAAAAGAAAAATTAAAGTAGAAAAATTAGACGAAATGTCCTAACATAATTAAGTCATGTACTATAAACTAGTTATTAAATACAATGATATTTGTTGTTCAAAAAAAATACTATGATATTAGTTTTTGGTTTTAATTTTCTTATATTTTATTAACATTTTATAATATTTGAACTAATAGTTATTAAATTTTTAATAAATTTTAAAAATTAGTCTCTATACTTCCGAATTATTTACTAATTTATCATTTAAAAAAATGTATAGTTTAAACAACGCACGAGTTTCACTGTATTTGTTATATATAATTTGCATATATATATAACTATTAAAAAATATATACACACACATTTGCAAAACCATACGATAAATAGTGTTTTATAAAAGTTTTCTCTAATGCATTTTAGCACACAATTAAAAAAATGATTAATACTTACATTTTATCCTCTAACACATTCTAGCAAATCCTATTTATATACTTTTGAATAAGACAAAAATAGTTTATGGACTTAAACAATAAGAAAAAAGTTTAAGAACTTAATCGTAAAAATATAAAAAGTTGATAGAGGTTTTTCAATATTAACCTATATTTTATTCATAATTGTGTTTATCATTATGAGTAATTTTTAAAACAGATTAACTATTGAATGAAACTACTTGACAATTGAGTTCTAATTTTAATATTTCATAAAGGACTATTCGCTAAACTTAGCAACAACTTTATGATTTTTATATCATTTATAACAAAATTATTTAATTTTTATCATTAATAATATCAACTTTTATTTTTTTTAATCATTAATAATATCAACTTTTATATTTTTTATCATTCATGAAAAATGTTGAAAAATTTGTTGCTATAAAGTGTGTGTATACATATGATCTTCATAATGTTAATTAAAACATGTTTATGAAAAAAAAAATTAAAAATGTCTTTTTAAAGATGGTATCTTCTGGTACGCTGCATAATGGGTGGTACTCTTTCGAACCATATATATATATATATATATATATATATATATATATATATATATATATATATATATATATATATATATATATATATATATATATATATATATATATATATGTATATATATATGTATGTATATGTATATATGTATGTATGTTAATTTAATTTTAAGATACAAAAAATCAAAAGTTGATGTTATTAATGATAAAAATATAAATTATGTTATTAATGTTGTTATTAAATATGTTATTAACGATGCTATTAATGATATTTACAAAAAATAAATGATGTTATGAATGATGCTATTAATGATGTTATTAATGCTATTAATTATAAAAGTACAAAGATGATGTTATTAATTATAAAATAAATAAATAATTTTACTATAAATGATAAAAAGATTAAAAAAATCATTATTATTTTTAGCAATTAACCATTTTCTTAAATTACTAAATCTATTTCTGAATGAAACATATTTACATGTGAGTATGTGACCCATATTTACATGGTAAAAAAAACTCATCCTCGACGGGGAACCCGTAACTCGATCCTGGTTTGACAGGGGAATCCCCGAGTTGACCGTGGATGAGGACGTGGAATCCCCTATTTAAAATACTGGAGATGGGGCGGAGTTGGGATGGGATGGGAGACACTTTAATCCGCGACCCCGACCCCGACCCCGACCCCAATTCCGATTATATTTATGTTTTAATATAGATTATCATTATCATTATTATTATTATTATTATTATATATTTAACTTAACAATATGAACTATTTACCACATTTTATTTAATAAAATGTCAATGTACATGAGTTTTCTATAACTTAAAATACTATTGTTTTTCTTTTATTTATTGGATTTATAAATCTTTTGCGTACATTTCTTTGTTTTAATTTTAGTATAAATTATAAATTATAAACGTAAATAACTCAAATATGATTGAATTGATTTGTTTTAAAGTTTATTTACATATATTTTTCTACTAAATTATTATTTATAGTTTAAAATAGGAATTTGAAAAACCTGATTCCCCGATGGGGAACCCCGATCCTCGATTGGGATGGGGATGAGGATAAATACACATTTCCCGACGGGGATGGGGCCGGGGATGGGACCGGATTATGAAGCGGGGATGGAGATGATAAATGAGATCCCCGCCCCATTGTCATTCCTAATTTTCAGCTTAAGGATAATTAAAAATGTAGTTGTATGATACCACGCTAACGATAGATATATAATATTATAATCGTATTAAATATTACAAAATCTTTAATTATAATAATAAAGCTTTGTGTATAACAAACTTTCTATTACTATGTTATAAAATTTAGGTTTATTACGAAAAAATTAAACATGTTTTCACGTTTTACATTTTTGTCTCTTATTTTTTCTCATAAAAGTCTTTAAGTTTTATTTTTTCTGGTTTTATAAAATTTAGTTATTTAATCTGGTTATAATTGATAAACCAACTTTTTTTAAAAATTAAAAAAGCAGGTTCTTTGAGACATCACATAACCAGAAAAAAAAAATTGAACTTAGAACTTTTCTGGAAAACACGGTAAGACAAAAATGCAAAAAACGTAAAGACATATTAATTTTTTTTTCATAATTAACATTAAAATTTTGTAAATTATATAGATTAATCAAAACATATAATTATATATTTAACAACTTTATATTTATCAGTTGTGAAATTGATTATATTAGTAAATTAATAATAGATTTATTGTTTAAAATAGATTGCTACTATACAAATGGTAGCTAAGAAATGGGTGGCTTATGACACTAAAACTCAGTAGTAAAGCTCATAATATTCTCGTAAAAAGATATCAGTAAAAGATCATGCAAATAAAAAATAGATAATTTTACATGCATTCACCTGACTTGGAAATAACGCTCCTCAAATCCCGATTTCTTGCTCGTATCCCAACTCTATCAACACAAGGCCCTGCAAACACAATTTAATAATCCAAAATCACTAACACGACTCAATAAGCCCATTACACGATTGCTAGATATCCCATATAAATCCTAATACCCGAACACATGACCCGAACACCCCAAACCCTAACTCAAATAAATGGTAATACTTAACATATAAAGCTCATTAGATTAAGCTTCAAACTTACTATTAAATGGGGTAACAAGTTTAGTGATGATGAAGAATCAGTAGCTTTGATATCTGATTATAGCTTCCATTGCTATGGCTTGTTGTTGCTGGAAGTGAAACACACACTACACATTAATCTATCTGTTTTTGGAAGAGAAACATGGAAGTAAAAGGGTGTATAGATGACCAATTTATAGATTTTGGTTTAAACTCGGTTTGATTCCAATATAAGATCTCGTTATCACAATTCAGGAGTTATATCACCGAGCTACAATTTAATTAACAACTCTTAAGGTTGTAATCTTTTATAAAACTCAATACCATAGCCCAGCTATCTCGTAATCTTGTCGCATGCTGATTCCATGTTTAACTCGATAATTGGTCGGTCTCGATATTAATATTTTATTTAACTCAATCAAATAATTATACCTTACACAAATTTGGGATTTTACAAATATCCTAAAAATAAACACATATTATACAAAATATTAAATGTTTGACAAGTAAAAGATAGGGTTAAATATCATTTTGACCATCCAACTTTCAGATTTGTCCCATTTAGCCACTAAACTATTTTTTGTCCTAATTTAACCACCAAACTTTTGTTTAATGTTCTATTTTGGGAAAAATGAATAAAAGTAATGGCTAAATAAATACAAAATATGATAGTTTAGTTGCCAAATCAGGATAATTTTCAGTGGTTAAATCAGTAAAAAGGAAGTTTAGTAGCTAAATATGTATACAAAAATAGTTTTAGTGGCTAAATCGAGACAAAAAATAGTTTAATGGTTGAATCGAAAAAAAATATAAAAGTTGGATGGTCAAAATGACACTTAACCCTAAAAGATAATTAGTAAAAGATGTTCTATAAATTTTTATTTCTTGCAATAAAATACATAAACATTATGTTATATATAAATCAAATCTCAAAATATATCAACTAAAATATATAAATTTATAAATAAAAAAGTAGTTACTATGCATCTTAACATATAAACGCGAAAAAATAATAGTTATGATTCTTATTTTTTTTTTTTAAATATATAATATTTATATGTATTAATTTTTAATTTTGTATATATTATATAAATATTTTTATTAAAAATATCATTAGCAAGCTATAATTTGAGTATTTTAAATAGAAATAGTATATATTTTCAAAACATGTTACGATTTTGTAACATTTAAAAAATACATAATAAACGGCATATTCTACGTTAATAAGAGGGTGTTTGGTTTTGTGTTTGAAAAGTTCTGCAGCGCTTTGATACCTAATAATTAGATTATTGCTGTAACAAAACGTGTTGCTGAAAGTTTAGTGTTTGGATTTGATTATGTTGTTGATTATCACAATTATCAAATAATCAGTTTTTAAGTGTTTAGGTTTGCGTTTTAAACTCGTAAAATTACAAAAAAAGGACATTTGTATATAATTATGAGTTTTCTTAATTTAATATGTTTTTTAGCTTATAATATAATGTTTTTATTATAATTATTTATCAACAAACATTTTAATAAGTTTTTCATCATTTAAATAAATTTTTAAATATAATAATTTATAAATTGAATTCTAAGCTAATAAAAGTACAATTTAAAAAACAAAAAATTATAAGAAAATAATAATAAAGGGGTATTAGGTTTAGATTAAACATTAAAATAACATTGTAAATTTACAATTAAAAATAATTGTTGCATCCTTACGAAAACAAAAAGTTGCTGCAGAAAAATAATGGTAAGAATATCAATTACCGGCTTACCGCAAATAAGCATTTATTAAAAATTGTTATCCAAACCCTTCAAACTGCTTATTTGTGGTTTTGTAACGTAATAATCAAATAAATACCCATAATAAAAACAAAACCAAACATCTTCTTTAATTTATGATAATGAGTAATGGCAGTAAATACAAAAATAATTAATTAATTTTTTGGGTATAAATACATGGTTCGTGTTCCATCCTTTCCGTATATTCTCATCTTTTAAATTGAAGGTGAAATATTAGCATAATATTTATGCTTTATTTTTTTTATCTTTTCAATAAATTTTATTCATACTTTTTTATGTATAAACGCAGCACACAATTATATTACATGTGACAACGTTCATGATAAAAGTTTTTTCTGCCAGATCTAGTTGGAGTTCTGTTCACTTGCAACACAATGAGTACGACAGCTTTGAATCATCGACCTACTTCTCAAGTTTATAGTTTTCCTATAGTTTTCATTTGTCTTCTTGCGATAAACATCAATATTCATATGATATCTTGTACACGTAAGTAACTATGATCGACTTTCTACTTTAATTTCTGGTTTTTTGAATCACATAACAAGACTTTTTGCTATTAATTAGTTTTTCTATATCTATGTTTTACTCTTTTGTCTCCACACACACATTCATCACAATATTTTATTTATAAATAATCTAATTATCTTTCATTTCTAGCCATCTCACCAAGTAATGACGCTACAATCAAGGTAAAATATTAAATTTATAAATTGTTTAAATATTTTTGTATCATCACTTAAATTTGTTATATATCTAAAATTAAACTAACTTTTCAGGAAGATAGTGACCTTATTCCTCCCCCGATAGATTGCACGGATTTGTGCCAGGGGTGCACTCCTTGCACCGGGATCCTTGTGCCTGTGTATGGCCACTTTAGGTCGGAGTGGTATTGTAAATGTGGTAACACATTTTACAAACCTCCTCAACTCTAGTCATTTCATTTGATATCTATATACATAAACAATAGAAATGCAAAATTAATAATATTTCATTAGTATCCGATTTTGATATATGAATATCAAGTAAGATTTGAATTGAAATGGATTGATCATTTAATAAATTTGATAATTTGTCATCCAAATGCATATACATTACATGTCATTTGAATGCTTGTTTGTTGCAATATAGTTGTTGCCTTGTTAAAACCTGGATTGGTTAAGTATTCATTTTTTGTTCATGTTTATGGTGCCCGTTTAAGTTGAAAATTATAATTGTGATCGATTTAAAAGCAAACAACGTAAGATACAAATTGCTTGAATTGTATTTCTTTGTAAGCAGAATAGTAATACCTGAATAAGTTAATTATTCGGTTTCATTTCAAAAGCTGACTCTTTCGGTGCCCAGTTCAGTTATAAGTGTGATTAATTAATGTAACAACATAAAGTGTAAAAACACAAATGCATTAACTGTCTTTCTCTTAAAAAAAAAACCAAAATATTAATACTTGAATATATTTATTGCTTAATTTCTTTCAAAAAACCGAGTATTTTGACAATTTGAAGGGTGAAGGTAGAAGGTAGTTTTTAGTATTGGTTAGAAATGTAGATTGAAATCTAATTCATGTATGGGTCAAAATTTAATTCATGTATGAGTTGGAAGGAATCTCAAATTCTTATAAACAAATAAATTTGATGGAAAATGCATAAAATTTGACTTTTGTCTTGGTTAAAAAAATTTCTAAACAAGCTAATTTTGAATTCAAATTTCATCGAATTCCATTCAACGAAACAAACGCCACAAAAGAGATTTGGAGTTTGAGCGTCCAGTTTTTTGTATTAGAGCATATCAACCTCCGGTGCAACCGGCTAGGCTACACGCATAGAGAAGTGGTTTTTGTGATCTAGACACAAAAATAATTAATACGCTTTGAACCTGACACGAAAATAAATTGTTCTGCGCCATTTTGATACAAAAACCCGTAAACACGAACAAAATAACTTTAAATAGGATTCAAATGTCACACCGTATTAATTTATAAAGAGCAGAGGAGAGCGTGATAACCAATTAACCATCCTCCAATTGTAAGTAAAAGAAGTGATCCCAATTACTTCGATTTTTGTGGTCAAAAGTCAAAAATCAAAATGATCCATCATTCGATTTGGGTGTCGTATGAATTGAATTATGAGATAATAATGTAAAAGAGTAACATACTTAGGTAATGCATAATAAAATTATTTTTTTGTGAAGATAATTTTGGTCATTTTCAATGAAAAATGTCGTCAAAGAGAGTCGTGCGTCAAAATTATCTCAAAAATAAAAAAAAAATACCTTTCTAATATGTTGTAAATGGTTTTATATATATATATATATATATATATATATATATATATATATATATATATATATATATATATATATATATATATATATATATATATATATATATATAGATTTAGGTTCAAAAGAGTCCATTCAAAAATCCAGTGTACCAAGGGTACCCATCCAAAGCCACAAGATTAAATAAATCAATGGTTGTGATCAAAAAATCCTATTCCATGCGCGTCCCCCTTTTTTTTGGCTGGAAGGGTATTTTCGTAATTACAGCGACCATTCACATTACTTAATTCATCATTCACATTAGTTAATTGATCATTCACATTACTTAGTTATTCATTCACAACACTTATTTGATCATTCACAAGAATTATTTGACTATTTACAATTGTTTTACACTTATTTGATCATTCACAATAATTATTTGACTAATTGATCATTCATATTACTTAATTGATCATTCACATTACTTAATTGACCATTCACATTACTTAAATGATCATTCACATTACTTAATTAACCATTTACGTTACTTAAATGATCATTCACATTACTTAATTGATCATTCACCTTACTTAAATGATCATTCACATTGCTTATTTGACCATTCACATTGGTAAAATAATATCAGCACAACATGTGAATCTCAGCATTGTCAACTACTAACAAACAGTAACAAGATTAATGACAAACAATAACAATGATCATTCATGTAACGCTCAAATTCTCAAATCTATCAAACATTAATAACATCAACCAATGTGAATGATCATTCAGCTAATGTGAATGACCATTCACATTAGGAAATTTACCATTCACATTGGTTGTACCATATCAGCACAGCATGTATGCTGTGCATCGTCAACTACTAACAAGCAGTAACAAGATTAATGACAAACAGTAACAATGGTCATTCATGTAACGCTCAAATTCTCAAATCTATCAAACATTAATAACATCAACCAATGTGAATGATCATTCAGTTAATGTGAATGGTCATTTACATTAGGAAATTTATCATTCACATTGGTTGTACCATATCAGCACAGCATGTATGCTGTGCATCGTCAACTACTAACAAGCAGTAACAAGATTAATGACAAACAGTAATAATGGTCATTCATGTAACGCTCAAATTCTCAAATCTATCAAACATTAATAACATCAACCAATGTGAATGATCATTCAGCTAATGTGAATGGTCATTCACATTAGGAAATTTACCATTCACATTGGTTGTACCATATCAGCACAGCATGTATGTTGTGCATCGTCAACTACTAACAAGCAGTAACAAGATTAATGACAAGCAGTAATAATGGTCATTCATGTAACGCTCAAATTCTCAAATCTATCAAACATTAATAACATCAACCAATGTGAATGATCATTCAACTAATGTGAATGGCCATTCACATTAGGAAATTTACCATTCACATTGGTTGTACCATATCAGCACCTTACATTAGTCCTGTTAATTGTCAACTACGTTTTGTGAATGATCAATCTTCTAATGTGAATGGTCATTCACATTAGGTAAATGTCCATTCACATTTGATGAATGACGAGAACAGCAATGTTAGACTTCATCTTCTACATACCATCAATGTTAAATATATTTAAGTAATGTGAATGGTCAATTAAGTAATGTGAATGATTAATTAAGTAATGTGAATGATCATTTTAGTAATGTGAATGGTGAATTAAGTAATGTGAATGGTTAATTAATTAATGTGAATGATCAAATAAGTGTACAAGAAGTATAAATAGTTAAATAAGTGTTGTGAATGATCAATTAAGTAATGTGAATGATCAATTGACTAATGTGAATGATGAATTTGAGCAATGTGAATGGTCGCTGCAATTACGAAAATACCCTTGCCTATGTTAGGTACGCTGGTTACGCAGGCTTTCACAAGGGACGCTGTGGAACCAAATTCTATATAGGGATGAGATCATTGCAGAACACTTAGTGTAGAACTGTAGAATCAATATCGTCCATAGATTAGATTAATCTGATGGTCTTGATTATAACAATCAAGTTTGGAATTAGTGAAAAAAAGATTGGTATTAGTGATATTTTAATTCATGGTAAAAAAGGAAAAGATTAGCACTAGCAAAATAAATATCATTTTTCTCTAATAAAATAACATTAATATAATTAGTTTTTAAATCAAAAAATTTATACCATGAAAACGAGAATTTTATACTCTTAAAAACGAGACCGGTCATGATATATTTTTTTCGAAAAAAATTTACGTGTTTATTTTTCGTTAAATTTTTTTTTACCCAGACTACGATGCAATATAGTATGGCGAGATCAATGTCGAAGGAACACTTGATATCGTATATTCAACGTCGAAGTAATGTTATATATCATATATGCAACACTACATATACATTTAATATTAACAGAGTCAAAATAATGGTCAAAATTAATAGTCAAAGTTGGTGGATTTAACGAGAACAGTCATGATATATTTTTTTTCAAAAAAAATTTACGTGTTTATTTTTTCGTAAATTTTTTTTACCCAGACGACCATTCGATATATTATATCGAGATCATTCAATGTCGAATTACAGTTTATATCACATATTCAACGTCGAAGTAATATTATATATCATATATGCAAAACTGCATGTACATTCGATATTAAAGGAGTAAAAAATGGTCAAAGTGGGCAGTCAAACTTTGTGAGCTACTATTAATTCAATGTTACTTTCTTAATTACCATCTTATCCCTAGTGTTATATTATAATCCAATGGTTTAGATTGGTTCTATAGTTTTACACTAAATTAAGGTTCCGCAATGATCTATATATATATATATATATATATATATATATATATATATATATATATATATATATATATATATATGTATGTATATAATCATCGCAGAACCTAAATCTAGTGCAAAACTGTAGAACCAATATCGTCCATATATTAGATTAATCTAATTGGTCTTGATTAAAACCATCAAGTTTGGAATTACTGAAAAAAAAAAAAGATTGGTATTGGTGATAAGTTAATTCTTTGAAGGGTATTGATATCGTCCAATTTGTACATGTTTTATCGGACAATATCTCGTGTTTTACATATCTTTTTGGTTGTTATTCATCTCAAACTCGATCTTATAGGTTCATGTTGTCATTTCAGGTGTTTGTTGAGTAAATAGAAGTGAAAGGTGCGAGTTCAATCAGCCTACTCGGCGAGTTCACCTCAAAACAGAAAGTCTGAACTGCTCAGAACTCGGCGAGTTCACCCCTTTCCAGAACCGAATTGCCATCATGAACTCGGCGAGTTCATCCTTGTACTCGGCGAGTACACCTGAAAACTTTATTTTCTAAAAATTCTTGATACAAGCCAGATCGAATAAGGGGTCGACAACTCAAGAACTCGGCGAGGTCTCTTCTCTAACTCAGCGAGTTCGTCCTCCTGGAGATCAAATCAGAAGCTGACAACTCAAGAACTCGGCGAGTTTTAGCCCTGTACTCGGTGAGTTCCCTCAAGCTTATATAAGGAATTTTCTGCTCATTTATGAGGGTGTCGAAATTTTTACCAAAATCTCACACACTTTTCTCTAGTTTCTTGAGGAAGAAGGAAGGCAAAGGAAGACTTCTTACTTGGAGTTTTGATTCAAAGGATTGCATGTTCATCACCATACGTCGTTAGGGGAGTTTTTCGTATTTTTAAGTTAATCTTAAAGTGTGAAATGTTTGCTTATTGTAAGATGATGTTTTACTCCACTAATATGGAGTAGTTTTGTTATGTAATCATTTGGGTAACAAACCCTAAACATTGGATGATTATGTCGTATGTAATCGGATAATATATCATAGTTTGCGTATTTTGAATGAAAATCTTGTTGTTATGTTTAGACTTGTTAAACTTGCTATGAATACTTCATTATTTCCATAACGAGAGGTTGAAATAGTTGGTATTTGTTTTCGATGAATCAAACATGTTGGTGAAGTTGAATCTTTCTACTAGAGATGGTGAAAGAGTGTGTTTAATCGGTGTTTTCATAATAATAAGAGGGGATTTATGTTTTTATGAGAATATACCATGAATTTTATGTATTTGGTGTTAACAGAATCGTCATTCAAAAGTCGTAAGCTTGTTGTGAACATTCGGATTTGCATGACTCAAGTTTTGAACATTTAAAAGAGTTTTCGTGTTCACGTCGTGAGTTATGGGATTATCGTGCTATAGCGAGAGATCCATATAGCTAGATGATCATTGTTCACATGTTAAATCGATATTGTATTCATGAATAAGAGATTTGAGTGGATATGATATCGGTTGTTATGATAAATTAGCATCAAACATATCTTAGAGATTTGTGTGTTTGTTTCTTTGGAATCATAACTGATATATTATTCAATTTGTGTTTTAAATTGTTCATCCGATGTTTAGGGGCAGTGATCCCATTTGATTACATGTTTCCTTTTATCAGAAATCTTAGTGTTTAATCATTTATACTTTTTAAAACGAGACCGGACATGATATATTTTTTTCGAAAAAATTTTACGTGTTTATTTTTCGTTAAAAAATTACTCAGACCACGATGCAATATATCATGACAATATCATTCAATGCCGAATGAACACTTGATATCGTATATTCAACGTCAAATGTAATATTATATATCATATATGCAACATTGCATGTACATTCAATAATAACAAAGCCAAAATAATTGTCAAAATTAGTAGTCAAAGTTTGTGGATTTAACGAGAACGGTTATGATATATTTTTTTCGAAAAAAAAATTTACGTGTTTATTTTTTGTAAAAATTTTTTTTTACTTAAACGACCATTCAATATATTATATTGAGATCATTCAATGTCGAATTACAGTTTATATCACATATTCAACGTTGAAGTAATACAATATATCATATATGCAACGCTGCATGTACATTCGATAGTAAAAGAGTCAAAGATGGTCAAAGTGGGCAGTCAAACTTGGTATGCTACTATTAATTCAATATTACTTGTTTAATTATCATCTTATCCCTAGTGTTATATTATAATCCAATGGCTTAAATTGGTTCTATAGTTCTGCACTAAATTAAGATTATGCAATGATCCCAACCTTATATATATATATATGGGGGATCACATAAGAACCCTTCAATTCCGTGAGAACACTCCAAAATGCACAAATTTATACATCAAATGCACAAATTTTAAAATTAAATTTATAACTTAAAATCATTATTGGTTTTCAATATTAATAAATATCATAATTAAACATTAAAATTATTTTTAAAATTTAAATTCATCAAGTTTTACACTAAATACACAAATTTGAACATTAAATGCACAAATTTTGTCAAATGCATGAATTCGTACATAAAATGGACAAATTTATCATAATATGCACAAAATTTTATATCAAATGCATAAGTTTATCAAATGTATAAATTTTAACATTAAATGCGCAAATTTTAGAGAGATTCTCATGTTCTCACGGTAATATGGGTTATTACCGGAACCCAACCCTGTATATATATATATATATATGTGTGTGTGTGTGTGTGTGTGTGTGTGTGTGTGTGTGTGTGTGTGTGTGGTTCGAGAGAGTACCACTCATTATGTGCACCAGAAGTTACCACATTTTAAAACAAATTTGAATTTTTTTTCTTAGAATGTTTTAATTAATATTATAAAGATCATATATAAATTTCACATACATTCACATCTTCTAACTCCTAAAAAATGATGTGCACGTCACTTAAATAGTTTTTTATATATGTGAACTTGCGCTTATATTATGCATGATTTAATGCACTTAGGATATATGTTTAAATTAACGTACCATGTTTAAATTAATGTTATACATATGATATATGAATTTCACATATAATCACACATTCTGTGTCCTTAAAAATTATGTTAATGTTCAATGCCTATTTATATAAATAGTCATCCAAGTGAAGGATTATTCACATCATTCACATTATCTTTTTTTACATTCACAAGAATTATGATATTGCTCCTTTTGAAAATAAGTCTTATAGTGTTGTATTACACATGTCTATTCAAAATAATATATGTGAATGATCATTCACGTTAGAGTACGCTGGAATCTTATAGGTACGCTGATTAACCTAATTATATATATATATATATATATATATATATATATATATATATATATATATATATATATATATTTGTGTGTGTGTGTTTTCGTTCATTCATGTAATTTGAAGTTAATTTTTTCTAGTTTTATAATATTTGAATGTTAGAACCTAGTTTTTAGAAAACTCGGTTTACCTGTTATAACCGGATTCTAACAATTTCACAAAACAAGAAAAATTAATTTGAGAACTTTTATAAGAAAAAATAACATGACTAAATGAAAACGTAAAAAACATGTTGGTATCTTTCACAATTAAGCTTTTTGCAAAATATGTTGCATGAAATAAAAATAGAATGTTACATTATAATGTATCAAACCTATAAATTATTATTCAATTCATTATATAAATGTAAAGAAGAAAAGTTAAAGTAGAAAATTAGACGAAATGTCCTCACATAATTAAGTCATGTACCATAAACTAGTTATTAAATACTATGGATATTAGTTTTTGGTTTTATTTTTCTTATATTTTATTAACATTTTATAATATTTGAATTAATAGTTATTAAATTTTTAATAAATTTTAAAAATTAGTCTCTATACTTTTAAATTATTTACTAATTTATCAATTAAAAATATATATAGTTTAAGCAACGCACGACTTTCACCATATTTGTTATATATAATTTGCACATATATAATTATTAAAAAATATATACACACACATTAGCAAAACCATACAATAAATAATTAAATAGTGTTTTATAAAATTTTTCTCTAATGCATTCCAGCACACACTAAAAAAAATGATTAATACTTACATTTCATCCTCTAACATATTTTAGCAAATCCTATTTATATACTTTTGAATAAGACAAAAATATTTTAGGGACTTAAACAATAAGAAAAAAGATTAAGAACTTAATCGTAAAAATATAAAAAGTTGATATGGTTTTTTCAATATTAACCCAATATTTTATTCATAATTGTGTTTATCATTATGAGTAATTTTTAAAACAGATTAACTATTGAATGAAACTAGTTGACAATTGAGTTCTGATTTTAATATTTTCATAAAGGACTATTTGCTAAAATTAGCAACAACTTTATGTTTTGTATATCATTTATAAAAAATTTATTTTTTTTATCATTAATACTATCAACTTTTATATATTTTATCATTAATAAAAAATGTTGAAAAAGTTGTTGCTATAAAGTATAAATGATAATATATATATATATATATATATATATATATATATATATATATATATATATATATATATAGATTGAGGTTCAATTGAGAACTTTTGTGCATCGGGGCACCTCGAGGCACTTTTGTGCATAAGATAATCTAACAAGGATGCACAAAGGGCATTTAGGGAAAACTAAAGATATGGTAATTAATTTATTTTTAAAAATCATTAAAAGATACTTAGGAGTTACATTTTGAATTAAAATCTCATAGTAACTAAATTCCTCATGTTCCTCCCCATTTCTCTCTCTCTCTCTCCCCCCTCTCCTTTTCTCTCTAATTGTGTTCTTCATGATTTTGATGGTGATGATGATTTGAAGACGAAGATTAATGATGAACAACGACGATGATGAACATGAACAAGAGATGCAATCGATGATAATTTTGAAGAACACGATGCATAGATGGATGATGAACGATTAATAATGATGATGCATAGATGGATGATGAACAATGACGATACATAGATGGATGATGAACGATGAACAACGAAAAATGATGATGCATAAATGGATGATGAACAATGACGATGCATAGATGAATGATGAACAAGTTGAACACGATGCATACATGAATGAAGAAATATGAACGACGAACACGATGCATAGATGAATGATGAACAAGTTGAACACGATGCATAATAAATTTGTGTATTTTTTTTTGTTAAATGCATCTTTTTTGAACACGATGCATAAATAAACACGATTACGATGAAATGCATCGATCTCCATCATCTTTTTTTGAATTTGTGTAATTTTTGTTAATTTTGAAAATGTATCAATTGAATTTATTTAGCATTTATTATTTGATTATTTGTTGAAATATTAAATTTAATGAGGTGCGCACATTCCCCAAAATGCCCTTCTTTGTTTTATTCTATAATGCACAAGATGCATCAAATTGTCCAACTATTTACCCTTTTGTCATTAATCTAATCCATACAATTTTTTGATCTAATGGATGATATGGGTTCTTTTGTACCTCGGTGCATAAAAGTTCTCAATTAAACCTCCCTATATATATATATATATATATATATATATATATATATATATATATATATATATTTTGTTAATTTAATTTAAGATACAAAATACCAAAAGTTGATGCTATTAATAATATTATTAATGATAAAAAAAATAAATTATGTTATTAATGTTGTTATTAATGATGTTAAAAAAAATAAATGATGTTATTAATGATGTTATAAATGATGTTATTAATGATATTATTATTGCTATTAAATATAAAAATACAAAGATGATGTTATTAATATAAAATAAATAAATAATTCCACTATAAATTATAAAAAGATTAAAACAATTATTATTACTTTCAGCAATTAACCATTTTCATAAATTACTAAATTTGTTTCTGAATGAAACATATTTACATGTGACCCATTTCACTAGGCTTGGTAAAAAAACACATCCCCTACGGGGATCCCGTAACTCTACCCCGATTTGACCGGAGAATATCCAAGTTGACCGGTGATGGGGACGGGGAATCACCGATTTAAAATAATGGGGATGGGGCAGGGACTGGATGGGAGACACTTTAATTCCCAACCCCGATCATATTTATGTTTTTTAATATAGATTATTATATATATTTAACTTAACAATATAAATTATTAATCACATTTTATTTAATATATTAAATGTCGGTGTATATGAGCTTTCTATAACTTAAAATACTACTGTTTTTGCGTACATTTCATTGTTTTAGTTTTAGTATAAATTTTAAATTATATACGTAAATAACTCAAATATGTTTGAATTGATTTGTTTTAAAGTTTATTTACATATATTTTTCTACTAAATTATTATCTATAGTTTTAAATAAATAATTTTTTAGAAATTGAAAAACCCAAATCCCCGATGGGGAACCCCGATCCCCGATTGGGACGGGGATGGGGATAAAGACACATTCCCTGACAATGATGGGGGAGAGGATTATGAAGCGGTGATGAGAATGAGAAATAAGATCTCCGCACCGTCCCATTGTCATGCCTAATTTTCACCTTAACGATAATTAGAAATGTACTTGTACGATACGAGCTAACTATAGATATATAATATTATAATAGTATTAAAAATTACAAAATCTTTAATTATAATAATAAAGCTTTGTGTATAACTAACTTTCTATTACTACTTTATAAAATTTAGGTTTAATACAAGAAAAGTAAACATGTTTTCACGTTTTACGTTCTTGTCTCTTTTTTTCCCATAAAAGTCTTTAAGTTTTATTTTTTCTGGTTTTGTGAAATTTAGTTATTAAATCCGGTTATAATTGATAAACTAGTTTTTTTTTAAACTAAAAAAGCAGGTTCTTAGAGTTATCACATAATCAGAATAAAAAAAATTAACTTAAAACTTTTCTGGAAAACATGGCAAGACAAATATGTAAAAAACATGAAAACATATTAATTTTTTTTCATAGTTAACCTTAAAATTTTGTAAATTATATAGATTAATCAAAACATATAATTATATATTTAACAACTTTATATTTATCAGTTGTGAAATTGATTATATTAGTAAATTAATAATTAATAATAGATTTATTATTTAAAATAGATTGCTACTATACAAATGGTAGCTAAGAAATGGGTGGCTTATGACACTAAAACTCAGAAATAAAGCTCATAATATTCTCGTAAAAAGATCTCAGTATAAGATCATGCAAATATAAAATAGATAATCGTACATGCATTCACCTGACTTGGAAATAACGCTCCTCAAGTCTCGGTTTCATGCTCGTACCCCAACTCTATCAACACGAGACCCTGCAAATACGATTTAATAATCCAATATCACTAACACGGCTCAATAAGCCCATTACACGATTCCCAGGCATCCCATATAAATCCTAATACCCGAACACATGACCCAAATACCCCAAACCCAAACCCTAACCCAAATAAATGGTAATACTTAACATATAAAGCTCATTAGTTTACTCTTCAAACTTACTATTAAAGGGGGTAACAAGTTAGAGAGGATGAAGAATCAGTAGCTTGGTTGTCTGATTATAGCTTCCAGTTGCTATGGCTTGTTACTGCTGGAAATGAAACACATTACACCTTAATCTTTCTGTTTTTGTAAGAGAAACATGGAAGTAAAAGAGCGTATAGATAACCAATTTATAGATTTTGGTTTTAACTAGGTCCGATTCCAATATATGATCCCGTTATCACAATTCACGAGTTATATCACTGAGCTACAATTTAATTAACGAATATTAAGGTTGTAATAATTTATAAAGCTTAATACCGTAGCCCAGCTATCTCGTAATCTTGTCGCATGTTGATTCCATGTTTAACTCGATAATTGGTCGGACTCGATATTAATATTTTATTTAACTCAATCAAATAATTATACCTTACTCAAATTTGAGATTTACAAATATCCTAAAAATAAAAGACATATTATACAAAATATTAAATGTTTGACAAGTAAAAGATAATTAGTAAAAACATGTTCTATAAATTTTTATTTCTTGCAATAAAATATATAAACATCATGTTATATATAAATCAAATCTCAAAGTATATCAATTAAAATATATAAATTTATAAATAAAAAAGTAGTTACTATGCATCTATATTTATAAACCTGAAAAAATAATAGCTATGAGAAATAATAATACCATTCTTATATTTTTTAAAAATATAATATTTATATGTATTAATTTTTTATTTTGTATATATTATATAAATATTTTTATTAAAAATGTCATTAGCAAGCTATAATTTGAGCATTTAAAATAGAAATAGTATATATTTTCAAAACATGTTACGATTTTGTTACATTTTAAAAATACATAATAAACGACATATTCTACGTTAACAAGAGGGCGTTTGGTTTTGCGTTTGAAAAGTGCTGCAGCGTTTTAATACCTAATAATTAGATTATTGTTGTAACAAAACGTGTTGCTGAAAGCTTAGTGTTTGGGTTTGCTTATTCTGTTAGTTGTCACAATTATCAAATAATCACTTTTTAAGTGTTTAGGTTTGCGTTTTAAACTTGTAAAATTACAAAAAGGACATTTGTATATAATTATGAATTTTCTTAATTTAATATGTACTTAGCTTATAATATAATGTTTTTATTTATAATTATTTATCAACAAACATTTTAATAAGTTTTTTATCAAAAAAATAAATTTTTAAATATAATAATTTATAAATTGAATTCTAAGCTAATAAAAGTACAATTCAAAAAACAAAAAATTATAAGAAAAATAATAAAAAAAGGGTATTAGGTTTAGGTTAAACATGAGAATAACATTGTAAATTTACAATTAAAAATAATTGTTGTATCCTTACAAAACAAAAAGTTGATGCCAAAATAATGATAAGAATATCACTTACCGGCTTAACGCAAATAAACAATTATTAAAATTATTATTCAAACACTGCAAACTGTTTATTTGTGGTATTGTAACGCAATAATCAAATAAATACATTTAATAAATAAAACCAAACATCCTATTTTATGACAATGAGCAACGGCAGTAAATCCCAAAATAATTAATTAATTTTTTGGGTATAAATACATGGCTCGTGTTCAATCCTTTCCATGTATTCTCATCTTTTAAATTGAAGGTGAAATATTAGCATAATATTTATGCTTTATTTTTTTATCTTTTCAATAAATATTGTTCATAATTTTTTATGTATACACAGAGCACACAATTATACCATATGTGACAATGTTCTTGATAAAATTTTTTTTTTTTTTGCCAGATCTAGTTGGAGTTCTGTTCACTTACAACACAATGAATATGACAACTTTGACTCATCGACCTACTTCTCAAGTTTATAGTTTTCCTATATTTTTCATTTGTCTTCTTGCGATAAACATCAATATTCATATGATATCTTGTATACGTAAGTAACTATGTTCACTTTTCTACTTTAATTTCCAGTTTTTTGAATCACATAACAAGACTTTTTGTTATTAATTAGTTTTTCTATAGCTATGTTTTAGTCTGCACACACACATGACAATATTTTATTTATAAATAACGTAATTATCTTTCTTTTCTAGCCATCTCACCAAGTAATGACGCTACAATCGTCAAGGTAAAATATTACATTTATCAATTATTTAAATATTTTTGTATCACCGGTTAAATGTGTTGCAATTCTAAAATTAAGCTAATTTTTCAGGAAATTGGTGACGCGAATCCTCCCCCGATAGATTGCACGAATAAGTGTCGCGGGTGCACTCCTTGCACCGATATCCTTGTGCCTACGTATCCCTACTTTAAGTCAGCGTGGTATTGTACATGTGGTAACACAATTTACAAACCTCCTCAACTCTAGTCATTTCACTTGATATATATATATATATATATATATATATATATATATATATATATATATATATATATATATATATATATATAAACAATAGAAATGCCAAATAAATAATATTTAATTTGTATCCGATTTTGAAATATGAATATCAAGTAAGATTTGAATTGAAATGGATTGATCATCTTAATTAAATTTGATAACTTTTCATCCAAATGCACATACATTACACGTCATTTGAATGCTTGTTTGTTGCAATATGGTTGTTGCCTTGATATCCTTTACAAATTGTTGACAAAAAAATATTTTATTAATAATATATTAAAACCTGGATAGGTTAATTATTCAATTTTTGTTCAAGCTTATGGTGTTCGGTTAAGTAAAAATTTATAATTGCGATCAGTTTAAAAGCAAACAGCGTAAGATACAAATTGCTTGAATTGTATTTCTTTGTAAGCAGAATAGTAATACACGAATAGGTTAATTATTCAGTTTCATTTCAAAAGCTGACTATTTCGGTGTCCAGTTCAATTATAAATGGGATTAATTAATGTAACAACATAAAGTGTAAAACACGAAATGCATTAACTGTATTTCTCTAAAAAAAAAACCAAAATATTAATACTTTAAATGGTTTATTGATTAATTTTTTTTTAAAAAAAAAACCGAGTATTTTGACAATTTGAAGGTTTAAAAGTGTTTAGTACTCATTAAGTGACCCTTTTCTTTTTCAAATTTTCTTTTTTTTTTTTCTATTTAACCAATTGAACCTTTAATATGATGTGAATTAAAAAAAATTCATTAATATGGCACTACACTCTCGTTTAGGAACGAAAACAAGATTAAATAGGCTAAATATCATAATCAAATGTCGCTAATCCGACCAACTCGACGGCTCGACCTGGAATTGAGGATTAAAAGTGAAAAATATTTTACAGACTAGCCTAACAGCTCATCAGAGAGTCTTTCCTGACAATTTAATACGCTTTGAACCTGACACGATATTTTTTAGAAGATATTTTTTAGTATTGGTTACGGATGTAGGTTGAAATCTAATTCATGTATGGGTCGGAATTTAATTCATGTATGAGTTGCGAGGAATCTCAAATTCCTATAAACAAAAAAATTTGATGGAAAATACATAAAATTTAACTTTTGTCTTAGTTATAAAAAATTATAAACAAGCTAATTTTAAATTCCAATTCCATCGAATGTCATTCAACGAACCAAACGCCACCAAAGAAGTTTGGAGTTTGAGCGTCCGGTTTTTTGTATTAGAGCATATCAACCTCCGGTGCAACCGGCTAGGCTACACGCATAGAGAAGTGGTTCTTGTGATCTAGACACAAAAAATTTAATACGCTTTGAACCTGACACGAAAATACATTGTTCCACACCATTTTGATACAAAACCTGTCAACACCAACAAAATACAAAAGTTGATTTAATTTATGATAAAAAATAAATGATGTTATTAATGTTGTTATTAATGATGATATTAATGATGTTAAAAAAATAAATGATGTTATTAATGATGCTATTAATGATGTTTTTAATGCCATTAAATATAAGAATAGAAAGTTGATGTTATTAATGATAAAAAAATAAATAATTTTACTATAAATAATAAAAAAAATTATTACTATTTTAGCAATTAACCCTTTTTCATGAATTACTAAATCTATTTCTGAATGAAACATATATACAACGCTAACTATAGATATATAATATTATAATCGTATTATATATTACATGATCTTTAATTATAACATAATATAGCTTTGTGTGTAGCAAACTTTCTATTATTATGTTATAAAATTTAATAAATTACATAGATTAATTAAAATATATATTTAACAACTTTATATTTATCATATTTTAAATTGATTATATGACGACAACAATAACAGCAACTACAAACTCCAGTCTCATTGAGATGAGATGAAGACAAAGTAGATGTCAACATTTTGTTCCCACCAAGATGGAGTGACTACGTCACAGATGACTTCCGGCATGTGGGTAGCTGATGACCATGAGCGTAACATGCAATTCTACAAATAGGACCAAATACTACTTCACAAAAACAAACATATTATGCCGGAAAGATTAGTACACGTTAAATATTAACAAAATAAAATGTTTACCCTATCTTTATAGTTTACACATAAACAAATAAACCAGAAAAGACAACTTGATAAGCCCTAAAGACGCGCAAAACATCATAATGTACATGTCCACTCTAATAGCTCCTCTCCATATTTTCCTATTTGAGGTCATGCACTCGGTCAACTCTGTAACATTCAAGTCTAATCTCACATTATTTTCTCACTTAATCTTTGGTCTACCTCTCCTCCATTTGTCGTCGACTCTGACATATGGATCCTAACTTATTTTAACAATGATTATGCGTTCCTACGGTTTAAGACAAAGAACCTAATGGTACCTAATTCACTTAAACAATTTCTCTGATACCATATTGAAATGATCGAATATTTTTAAAACTAATTTCCATAATACACATGCAAAATACCTCAAAAGTACGAGATAAATTAATTTTTTCTAAAGTCATCATTCATCATCCAAAAGAGTTAACCATGCAAAATAATAAAGTTCAACCATCAAGAATGCGCTAGTTAAATTTAAGGTTTACATGCCAACATAGTCTAGGGTGCTACCGACCCAAATAAGCCAAAGTAAGTAAATGATGATATCATCATTGAACATCTTAAAGTCCACGAACCTCAAAGCTACATCCAACGAGAACTATATACTGGAGCCTTACCTTTATCTGGTTCACCTAAAATATAATGTCCCCACAACTAGGGTAATTAAGTCGTCGCCCAGAGATTAACAAGATTTAAAAGCATAACAGTATATATGTCGATATGCACGAGTATAAAAGAACATGAATCTCAACAATTTCCTACGCGTCCCTCATCCGAGCTGCACTCCTCGTCCGAACTGGTGCTGATTAAACCATACACGCCCCTCATCCGAACTGATACCGATTTAACCAAACACCTTGGGGGCTAACCGACCCAGCCTACACACAGTAACGTCAGCACCCAATCCAATCACGTAGTACAAGTATGCATACATGGAATTTACGCTTTCACATTGGCGCATAATTCTAACAGAAAGTTATGATATATACAGAGTGAATCTTAATCATGTAATTGATAATAAACATGGTAAGGTGATGCAAATGAACCAAATATAACAAATATGCACAAACACATATAACTGATCATGCAGATAAATTTGTTACTCACAATGTTGCCAAAATTGGCTCTGTAAAGCTCGTTTAAGAAAAACCACGGCCGACTGTGATATATGAGTCCACCACACCCGACTACTGAGCTGATGATAAAGATACAATGCTTAATTGTTACTATTTTTATTAGTCTAAAACAAAAATTTCTGATTGGCCTATAATTCCAAAGTTCAGGGACTAAATGATAAATATTTACTTAAGTGGTGAATTCATTGAATTTGTTAAAAATGAGGGTTTAGGTTGTTTAACCAAAATTAATAATCATAGGTCTCGAACATAGAATGAACAATTGGAAAAAAAAAAAAGATTGGCTAAAATGGTTAAATTGATAATAATAATGTTCATCATTAACTTTCTTCTAAAGTATTTCAGGTATATGTCCATTTTGATTTCACAAATCAATAACCTAGTTACTAATTAGATTAACAACTTAAACTTGTAGGCTAAATATTTAATCTCTTAATTAATATTCATCTATATAATATACATTTACAAAATAGCTTAACTAATAGACATTAGATAATCCAAGTCCAACAACACTTAAATATCTAACCCAATTAAATTCATCATCTAACATACACTAATCTAAGTCCATAAACTAACCAACCTAATAACCCAACACACACAAAGTAGTTTAAATATTTTGACTAGTAGTCCAAAAGATTATTTAATTTATAGACTATTATTCAACCCCTTACTAACTCAATAACTATCTATTTATTTAATGATCCAAGCTCTAATTCCTGAATTCATTTGAATAATAGAGTAACTCATTTAAAGAAATTAGTAATCTATTCCATTTATAAAGCAACAACCCAAACAAATTAATAATGATTAGCCCAAATTACATATTTATTTCAATGCCTAAAAGAATACTTAAAAATATTAGATGGACCAAAGCCCAGCCAATCAAATGAAAAAAAAAAAAACCCAAACAAATGTTCCATTCTTTTTCTTGTCTTTTTGCTTGGCCCCCAATCCTTTTCTCTTTAACTTCTCCATAAATATCCTAATTTCTTCATATATTGCTTAAACTCAAAATTCCAAAAATCTTGGAAATAAGTCAACCATCAAGGTAAAATATTAAAATTTTAAAAATTATTTAAATATTTTTGTATCATCGGTTGAATTTGTTACAATTCTAAAATTAAGCTAACTTTTCAGGAAAATGATGACTTTAATCCTCCCCCGATTGATTGCAGGAATAAGAGCTAGGGGTGCACTCCTTGCACCGTGGTCCTTGTGCCTGTGTATCCCTACTTTAGCTCACAGTGGTATTGTAAATGTGGTGACAAACTATATAAATTTCCTCAACTCTAGTCATTTCACTTGATGTCTGTATACACACACACTAGAAATGCAAAATTAATAAGTATTTAATTTGTATCCGATTTTGAAAGTGAGATAAATTGAAATGGATCGATCATCTTAATAAATTTTGTTCATTTGTCATCCAAATGCATATACATTACATGTCATTTGAAGGCTTGTTTGTTGCAATATCATTGTTGCCTCGATATTCTTCACAAACTGTTGATTTTTATTTTATTTTATTAATAATATATTAAAACTTGGATAGGTCAATTATTCAATTTATGTTCAAGTTTATGGTGCCCAATTCAGTTATAAATTAAAATTGCGATCAATTTAAAAACAAACAATGCAAGATACAAATTGTTTGAATTGTATTTCTTTGAAAAGCATAATAGTGATACCTGAATAGGTTAATTATTCAGTTTCATTTCAAAAACTAAATCTTTCGGTGTGGAGTTTGGTTATAATTGTGATTAATTAATGTAATAACAGTGACAATTTGAAAGGTCAAAAGTGTTTAATACTCATTAAGTGACCTCTTTCTTTTTGGATTTTTTTTTTTCCTATTTTACCTATTGAACCTTTAATATGATGTGATTTAAAATAAAATTCATTAATATGGCACTACACTCACGTGTGGGAGAGTAAAAAAGATGAAATAGGCTAAATATCATAATAAAATGTGGCTAATCCAACTAACTTGACTTGGGATTGGGGGTTAAAGGTGAGAAATATTTTATAGACTAGCCTAACATCTCACCAAAGAGACCTTCCAAACAAATTATCTTCAAAGAGTTTTGGAGTTATAGCGTCCGATTGTTTTGTATTAGGACAAATCAACCTCTGCGCAACCGGCTAGGCTACACGCATGGAGTAGTGGTTCTTGTGATCAAGGAATGTGAAAATTAATTACTCGAATGAGTTAAGGGCGTATTTGTAATTCAGAGACGTAAAATCCAGAACCTCAAATGCAATGAACGTCAAATTGATTTCCAAATCTTTTTTAGAAATTGATTACATAGCATTGATCGCTAATTTCAACTCATATTAACGCCATCAATTGAATACCAAAATCGATTTCAAAACTCCAATTGAACGATTGAAGAAGCCAATTGCAAAATCCAATTTGCAACCTTCAAAGCAGACTCCACTAGAAAACAATTGTCAATTCTAATTTTGGCCAAGATTGATCTGCAGTTGCTATCGCTAAATTCATATTGCAGGATGAACATATAGAATTCAAAAGCAATGGTTACAAAACCTGCTCTGATACCACTGTTAGGATTTTCAAAAATGAAATTGCAAGAAATCAGAAATCTAAATTATCAAGAACTCACAAAATCAGAACCGTAAATGTAAATCAATAAGAAAATCAAATTCACTATCAAATTGGCTTACTTGTCTACAAATTGAGTTATTGAGTTGTTAATAATTAGCTTTTTGATTTCTTGTAATTTCATTTCTGAAAATCGTAACAAGTAAGATGTCTAAAAATATAAAAGTCCCTAAAAAGGAAAAGTAGTGGGTTTTGCTTAGAGAATAAAATTTAAACAAAATTTGTTTGGTGGAGAGAAATAATTCATGGTCTTTATAAATGGTTAGAAATAACAAATTCCAACAAAGGTAAAAACTAAAATCAACTCTAATTCATTTTCGGCTGTATCCGAAGTTCCAAACATACTATAAGAACTAACATTTAATATCACCTTCTTTTAAAGTTAATTCCATGAGCTAAAATCTTTTCGAAGTTTAAATCTCACCAGGTCACCTACCAACCACCACTAATCAAAAATGGTTTACTGATTGTACGATCTTACCAAGTGATTTCAAGCAGGATTGGTGTAGGATCATTTTATAACAAGATCGGACGTAGGATCGTGGGATCGTTCGCAGAATCGTAGATCAGTCACCAATCCGATCCTACTTTTTACTCGGTCCGGACTCTTTTAACCGGGTTTCCATGGGATTGTTTACTGATTCGTTCCAACATTTACCTAGATCCAATCATTTTATCCATTAGAATAGTGTATCAAATCATATGATGTATGATCAGTAGACTCTTTCTAGATGACCATAAACATTTTAAACATGAATGTACATTTTTTCTATATTTTTTGTATATATATTTTGTGAAGTGTTATATAATTAATTTATAATATAAAATCACAAATTATAGTACCTAGAGATTTTTTTTTAAAAGTAGTGATTTTGTGGTAGGATCTTATGATCCCGATCCGATCCTACGATCCCGATTTTGCAGAGACAAAAACGATTCTAAGTAGGATCTCGATGTAGACAACCTTGGTTTACTCAACCCAGTGCGTGAGTTTGTAAGGTATTTTTATGGGGTCCTAAGTTTACCTATCAATTGTTCGGATGAGATTTCTTTGGTTCCCAACAAAAATTTTGACCTTCATTGGATATCCTATACAGTTATTCTTTCCTTTTCTTCTATCTTCTCAATGTCGCTAGCATTTCTTGCACGATCACTTTGTTATTTCATGTCTCAAATCACATAACAAAAATATGCATACCAAATATGCAAAATTAACAAGCTTGTTAAAAAACCATTGTAAAATAGGGATACAAATTACTCAACGAGTTAACCGGGCTTGAGCTCTTAGTTGTAACTCGTTTGATAAGAGCTCGAGCCTTAGACATTAAACTCATTTAGGTCTAGGTCATATATAAATGATGTGAACATATCATTATAACATATAAATTTACTTAAACATTAAATACATATCTAAGTTTCACACTTTCAAACCAGTCATGCAAAAACATTTAATAACAAACAAAACAAAGTTACTTTCTTGTCTTGTTCCGTTTATCATGATCCAGTCAATGGGACAATATTTCACGACCCTCAAACTACAAAACGCCAAAGCGACACCAAAACAAAGTTTACGGGGAAAAAAACAAAGGCTTCTTATTCAAGGGGACAACAAAGAACTGTACTTTATGTGCACAGGACAGAGGAACAAAGCTAATAACATCGATAGTACATGTATTAAAGGATCACGATGTCAACTTATACAAACAGTTTCTGAAATCAACAGCGCTAATATATTTTTTTTTGCCTTTCGGTTTTCCGTGATATTTTCCAAATTGAGTTCATCGTCATAGGAATAACTCAAAAGGGTTAAGGCCTAGAAGTTAAACGATCAAAGTTTCTTACCATGCCTACAAACTTAGTGAAGATAAGGGGCTTGGTACTGGTAACCATTCCCAAAGTAGTTGCCATGGTTAGGAGCTAGGTTGTAAGCAGTGCCAATAAACGAGTGAACGTGGGTTTCAGGTGGTGCAGGGTAACCATAAGTTGGTCTGTTGTCATACATGTACTGAGCAGGAGGTGCATACCTAGCAGCATAGAAGTTTTTGTCTGCAACGATGTTGGTGTTACGTGGTCCATATCCTGCTACTACACCATTGGCACGGGGTCTTTTGGATTGTGGTTTCACAACTTCTGTGGCTTGTTTCTTCTCTGCCTTGGCTTTCTCTAGCTGAAGGATCCGTTTTTGAAGTGTGTCTAGAGGGTATTGATCTTCAAGCTTGTGTTCTTCAATGCACTTGGTGACAGCCTTCAGAGCAGATAGTTCTCTTTCACTGACATCATTCTGGAATTTGAAAATTAAAACATGTAAATTGAAAGAATATGCAGCAGCTTGTCCAGAATGTGTATTGTTCTGGCGATTAGATGAAGACGAATCAAACAGTTTCAAAAGGCTCCATTTACATTCAACCAATACCAATCTATATTCATTAAAAGATCATGCATGCACTTTCAATCTAGAAGATTTAGGTTATGAAGAGAAAAAGAGGAAAACCTGCGTGGTAGGAGAAGAATTTCCGGCTTTAACAGTGGAAGGAACTTTAGTTGCCTCTGCCAAGTAGGATTTGAGTAACGAAACAGGAGGAAACTGCTCTGTGAGTTCAAATGCAAATGCTAGGTTAACAGCATCAATATGCCTTCCACTACTGACCAACACATCAATTACACCTGAGAAACCAAGAGGAAAGAAATAAATCATACATATGTACAATTTCATTTAACATGTGTACTATAGGATGAGCAGAGTGAATTTCTCTCCATTGTAGCAACAGTAAAATCCCGAGAGTTGAGTGAAAGTTCTCAAATAGTGTAATGCTTGTGGCAGGAAGTGAAGTGGACAAGAATTCCTAGTGCATTAGCTTGCAAGTCACCATGATTATTGTATGTACAGCTATTCTGCAAGGGCTCAACATTCTTCTTTTTCATTTCTTTTTTCTGCTTTTGCTTACACTTCTGACAGTTTGCATGATTTTCAGGGAATCTAAAGTTTGGGTACTCGGAATCATAGATTAAGGAACGTTTAAGGGAGAGACAATGGTTGCAAAGAAGCAGTTGCTATTTTTTTCTGAAATAGATTTGTGAAATTCTGGAACATAAATAACCACCAGCAAAATAATACAGGGAAGAGGAATCATTTAAGAAGACTACTCTCCCAACCCATGAAAATTGCAACATCCTTCTTTTTCATAATTCAGTTATTATTCCATATTTGTACATTATCAATCATTACAGATAATTTGATTGTATTGATCAGTATCCACAGGACTTCTTTTTCTTCATTGATCAGTTTTTTAGATATTTGGCAAATTGTAAGGTAATTTGCATAAACCATGTGCCAAAGCAAAAGTGACAATTTTCATGGGCCCGAGAGAGTATTAGTTAACAATTTTAAACAGTTATATAATAAGAAGATAGCAACCTGGCATCTTGTCTGACAACCCAAGGAAGCGGCAAAGGTCAGGCGTTTGGTGACGACGAGAGACCATTGGTATCAACTTGGATAAATCTTCATGAAGAAAATCAGAATCAATACCAAAAGTAGCAACAAGTTGTAAGAAAGCATGAGCCTCCAAGGAGTTCCCATTGCTGGCATCAAGATCAAGATTGTCTAATTTGGGTTTCCACTCTTGTGCAATAATCTTTGCTCGATCCTTCACACTATCAGAGATCACCTTCGAAACAGTATTTGTATCTAGGTTTGCAAGCAGAATGCTAAGACACTCCATTAACATGATACATGTTCGACGCAAACCCAAAAGATTTGAATCTTTTTTCCCATCTGAGTTCGACATCTCTGGGATGTAGAAACCCTGGAGTGAATTTAAAACCAGGCCACCAGGGTCAGCTGCAGCCTTCAACGCAATTGGAATCTCCTCCTTTAGGGAAGCAAGATTCTTGCGATTATCTGATATGAATTTGTGCAGTCCTCCTGCATCCATCGCCTCACATAGTTTGGCAAGCTCAGGATTCGATAGCAGTTTCACAGCACCGTTCTCAAATAACTTTTTCATATCATCTACTTTACATTCAGAAACTGCTGCATCAGGTTGTTTCTGTTCCACAATAGGAGTGCCACCTTGGTCCTCATTGTTTACCGTTACAGTTTCCACATGTCCATTTTTGTGCTTCCCAATGGCATAATTGATGGTAGTAACAGCAGCATCCCTCTTCTCTTGAAGCCTCATCAACGAATCATCCTCCTTGGCCATAACAGCAGCACGACGCTTCTCCAGCACTTGTTGGGCTTGAACAGTTTTCATTTCAAACTCTTTTTCTTGGTCTTCCAGCTCAGTAAAACGCCTCTTCAACGACTTCTCGAGCCCATGAAAATGCTCCTCAATTTGTTTCCATTTCAGGTTAAGGGTTACAGCTCGGTGACTTTCTAGTTCAGCAAATGCTTTCTGAAGTTGTTGTATCTTGGAGGTTGTAGATTCCAAGAGTGTAGCAACTGAATCAGTATCTCCCATTGCAGGTAAGCACTATAAACCTTCAAATAAAACCAAGTAACCAACAAAATTACTGGACTGAAGAACACTCTAAGTGAGTGCCAAAAAAATGGGCAAAAGCACAAGCACGTATGACCATTTTATGAAATTTATGTGAACTCTTTCCCTACATCATATGTTAATACACACCATAACATGCATAAGCAGATCCAACTTCAAACCTGAATTATAATTATAATTATAATACTATATTGCTGGTGATGCTTAAAGAAGAGACAAGATCTGGATCGTTGGATCTTGCTGGATTGATTATGGATCATTGATAAGGGATGAATTAGATGATTACAGATTTGCAGATTTACCCATCCTAGAAGCTTTTTTTAACACTATGACAGATGTAAAAACTAGGGGTATAAAGGTAAATCACAGGACCCCGCTACTTTCAAGTTTCAACTTCTCCACTAACTACAATTGTACATAGATACCCACGACGGTTTTCAAAATTTTAAAAATGTAAAATGAAAAAATAGATGAATTAGATTATTACAGATTTACCTTTTTTAGAAGCTTTTTTAACTTTATGACAAATGTAACTACCAGGGGTATAAAGGTAAATCACACAGCCCCACTAACTGCAATTTTACATAAATACCCAATACGGTTTTCAAGTTTTTAAAAAATATATGATAAGAAAAAAACTGTCAGATAAAAAAACATCTCCATTACATAAACCCCCTCCTACAGGCTACAGTCCTCAATTCCCATTACTGCAATGTTTCTGCATCTTTTCAAAACAATGTTGCCAACAAAGAAACAGATGTTTCTTCACCTATTTTTGGCCACAAAATTTGCCAGCAATATATTATTTAAAAAAATGGTGATGCAGGAGCATTGTTAGTTAATTCAAAACTAAACCTGATTAGTTTGGTTGAGATTCAAAACATTCATGGAGCTGTGAAAGATTTTGGGATTCTCGAGTATTCTTCCAAATTAATCACCTTCATTAATTAATGAATCTTTCTTCTCAAATTGTATATTTTCATTGATGATAAATTGAAATAATACAACTCAAAACTCGGATAGATAAGAATCGTTTTACGCATAATATTTATTTAATAAATAATGATATTTTGATTTGAAAGAAAACCTAAATTCTGATTTATAAAAATTCAAGAAAATAAATAGATAGTTATAAATAATTGAATAACATTAAATTAATTTACTGGTTGTTATATACATGTTAACCTAAACAAACATAAACATACATTGTATTAGCATAAAACATCTCTAAAGTCTAAACATTTAAACAATGTAACCCGGGCAACGCACAGATAAAAGTAGTAGCTATGGTTGTTTGTTTCTACACGGTACACATCATGAGTAGAATTAGTCAGCCATCAACCTCAAGGGCTTTTCCATTAAAATCAGCACACACTTGTATTGAAATTATGCAGTCAAAACTCAATGATAATCTGGCCAAATGTTAAAAAGAATTTAGACCTGACATCCACTACCACAACACAAAGACATCGATAAACTAAAGTTTGCTAAAAAGCACCGATTCATCACATGTAACCACAATCTCAATTTTACAGGCCTTGTGGAACAGTAAGATTCCAATTCCTTCTCCTAGTACTTGTATATTATTTACATCCTTATAAACCTTGCTTCATGTCTTTACAATGATATGTCCTTGTAAACCATTTCTTAGAACGCAAACGCTAACCACTCACGATCAGCTATAGCAATACTAAAATCAATAGAGCTGATAAACATGAACTCAAACACTGTACTAAGCAAAGCAAAACACTTTATCTCACCATTATCACCAACCCGAACTAAAATTTCAAAATTAACCACAAAATTTGATGTTTTAATAATGAAGCAATACCTTTTCCAGCTGCCGTGACAAGTAGATCAATCAACACAAAAAAATTGAAAGTATAACAGAAAGACAGATAAAAATCAATACAAATTTAAAAAGTATCATGAAAAGGAGTAGAAGTAATTGGATCTGAAGATTACCATTAGAAGTAATAACTTACGGAAGTAGGTGGTGACGGCGGTGGAAGAAGGCGAGCAACGGCGGCGAATTGAGTAGTCGGATCAAGCCATTTTGGGGGGTTTGGCGGGGAAGCCCTAGAGAAGAGGAAAGTAGGAGGACAAGCTGTTTAAAATAAGGGGTTCTGACAGAGCAAAGGGGGACTTGTGCCGGGTTCAATTCGAGTTAAGGCACGCGCTTTGCTTAGGTAGGTGGGTTTTTCCTGTTTTTTTTTTTTTTTTCTTAAATAAAATATTGTTTGTTCTTAATGCCTTCTTTATTTTTTAAGAAAAATCATAATGACACCAAAGATCTAAATATTTTTGAATTTAATACATTTATATAATGTATTTTATTTGTGTACATTTATTTAGCATGTTTTTAAAAATGTTTCAATTAGGTTATTGTATGACCTGATGACCGATACAACAAATTATCATGATTTCTTTTTGTACACATTAATGTTAGTGTATTTTTTCTTCTATACAAATTTGGTTGTCAAACTTTTAAAATTGTTTTAGTTAGGTAGTTGGGTGACTTGATGTTACCGATTATCAGGTCACTCAGTAACCTAATTGAAACATTTTTAAAAATATACTACTAAATGTGTATAAACTCAAAAGTACGTAGCTATATGATGTCATTTTACTTTAAGAAAATATCTTTTTTCACTTATGTCTGTGTAGATGGAGAAAGACATTGGGTGAGTGTATAATAGCACTTATCAAAGGTCTTAGGGTGGTAAACAATTTGGTTTATGGATGCGTTGGTTTTTCTGGTTTCGTTTTCTCGGTTTGAATTTTTTTCCCCAAACCAAATTTAAAGCTACATAAACCAAACAAAAATTGAATTCGGTTTGGTTTGATTTAAAAACCAAATATGCAAAACAAACTACAAACAAGCAATTACCAAACGACAAACATAAAACTTTAATGCATCTCAAATAGCCAAAAATTACATATACAATCCCAAAATATCAAGTTAAACAAACATACAATATTTTATGTCAAAAAAAAAATCAATCCTAAAATTTGTAAATATATTAAGTACATATATAGTTTGGGTTCAAATTAATACCACAAATGTTAAGGGTACCAGAAGTACCAATGTTGACCGTAGTATCTATTTTTAATAGTTTAAATTCAAGGTGATATTTTTTATAATTAAAATTTTAAATCAGTGAATTTTAAACCATTAATGTTATTCATCCAATGATCAAACTTGGTACTTCTAGTATCCTATTATACACAAACACATTTGGTAATTTGGTTTGGTTTGGTCTGCTATTAGCTAGACCATAAATCAATCCAAAAACCAAGTTTTAAAATCGGCTTGATCTAAAAGTTTAAACCCAAATCGAAAACCAAAATTTAAATTTAGTTTGGTTTTAAATGGATTCAGTTTGGTTTAGTTTTTGGTTTCCTCGGTCGCCGGCCAAAAACTGTCTAACCCTACTTAGTGCCTCTTATCTCTTATTTGACAAGAAGTTAGACACATAAGTGTGTATGATATGAATAGGATATAAATGACATTTACCTCTTACCGTGTCTTATTATGATAAGGGTTTGATTGGTTCTCATCATCACTTAAAAAAAACGATCCCTTCCTAGACTTTTAACGACGTTCTTTCCCTCATAACAACCCTAACGCATCCATTGTTGGCTCCGACTCCAACGTCGGCTAAGCTCTGAGCTCTGACGCCGACTAAGTAATAATAATTGAATACCTCTAGCAAAGATAAATCAATGAGACTAAACAAATAAAACATTTATTGTGTGTGTGAGAGAGAGTGTGTGAATACAATGACATAGGGATGACAATACAAGACCAAAATTTTTGAATTGTCTCTGCTTAAAACCAATTTTTTAATATTTTTTTCATGATCGTGTTTAAATTAACAACACAAAATTAATTGCAAAAACTACACATAAACACACACTATAACTATATGAAACATGCATAATCACGTAAACGGTATTGTTACGTAGTTCACAATAAGCATGTTCACATTATAATTTTAACGTTCACGTGACTTTTAAGATGCTATAAGGTGTGAATGTGTGTAATTTTTACAAATAATATTATATTATTTGTATTCACGTGAATATGAATAAAAAGATTAGAAAAAAACTTTTTTTTTGCAGCATGTTCACATCTGAATCCCGTGTATTCACAGATACGCATAGTACTATATTATTTAAGTATTCACACGAACCATATGTGTATGTGTGCGCGTGTGTTTAAGTGAGTATCTCGTACCAGAAGGTACCACTTTTTAAAAATCATTTTTTTATAAACATGTTTTAATTAAAATTATAGAGATGATATGTAAATTTCACATACATTTACATCTCCTAAATTCTCATACATTCACATGTTTTAAGAAGTTTATATATGGGAAAATTATGCAAAAAACCATCAAAGTGCAAAAAAAATTTCGATTAAGTCCCCATTTCATTTTTTATTTATGATAAATCCCCAAACTGCTTAAACCTTTTAAATTAATCCGTTAACCTGTTATAACATGTTAACATGCTTAAACCGATTTTGCAAAAACCATCAAAGTATAAAAAATTTTCGATTAAGTCCCAATTTCATTTTTTTCCCTTATAAGTCCTCGAACTAATTAAACCTTTCAATTTTTCGATAAAATAAATCGATTTTTTTTAAACTTTTAAAAACTACGTAGTAGTATTACGATGACAGAGCATGTCATGTTTGTCTAGACCAAAATAAGTTGGTTTGAAAACAATATTTTTTCAAAATGACGATGGTTGTTTGAAAATAATAAATTTTGTTAAAAGTCCGTTATTCCGGATAATATAAGTTGGTTTGATATAATAACATAAATGATGATTATTTCGATCCTATGTTTGTCTAGACCACAATTTTTAAATATATTTAACTTGTTCATCCCGACTAAACTTTAAACAATAAAAATGATCGTTTTGATTTATCATTTTGTTTTATTTTTTTGCATCCACATATGTGTTACGTGAGTGTCACTTGAACAATCACTTAAATTGATAAAACAACAAATAACATGAGTTTCATCAAGATAAGAGATTTATGTGGCAAAAAAATTAGTTGAGGGATTTATAAGACTAAATAATTTAGTTAATGGATTTGTAAGACAAAATTATTTAGTTGGGAGACTTAATCGAAAAAAATCATAGATTTATAAAATCCACGTCAGCAATTGCAACCCGCTTAACATGTTACCGGTAACTTTATTTGAATAAAACACCAAATTCGTGATTTTTATTTAATTAAGGGACTTATCAGACAAAAAGATTGATTGAGGGACTTAATCGAAAAAAAACTTGTAGTTTGATGTTTTTTGTGAAATTTTCCCTTTATATATCATCTTTATAATGTTATTATGAAAAAAAAATTTTAAAAATATTTTTTTTAATGTGATACATTCTGAAGCACTGCATAATAAGTGATACTCTCTCGAATCACACACACAAACATATATATACATATATATTCCAAAAAAAAATTAATATAAAACATAAATAATTTGGAGGATGATTACAAAATTTAATAGGTTAACAAACAACGATAACAAAAGACAAGTGAAACTAATATATGATATTTATTTATATATTGGATTTATGTAGAAATATAGTAAAATGGTATGTCTGGTTTTATTTTTTTTTTAATAGATTAATATCAAATGTCATATGAAATAAAAATAGGTAACGTAAAACTATACAAGCTACATAAACAAGACTTATTGTTTTGTGAACCAAAAATATTATCTATTTGAATATAATTCTTGTTAATTAACAATATAAAATGTTAAACCTTAAGTCTAATAAACAATATCAATCCCAATTACCATAATTCCAACATAATAGATTGACGGGAAGAGATAGATATTGACGAGAAGATATTTGTTTCGAGAGAGAACAATAAATGGGACTATCTTGTAAGAGGCCGAAAAGGATGGTGATGACCAATGAAGAGGTCAAAGATGGTCATGGCCAATATTTTTTTGGTATTTATTTCTTAAAACCTAATTATTTAACTTAAAAAGACATAAATATTTAACGTTCACATCCATTGTTTTTTAATATTTTCAGTTTATAATTTCTCTTTTTATTTTTCAAAATTACAAGAAAATTTGAAAACATATTTTGGATGTTTTCAGCTTTTGTTTTCAATCTAGTCACCTAAATTTATGTTATAAATAAGAGTAAAAAATGAAAATGCAAAACTATTTATAACACATCTAAACATATTTTTATTTCTAAAATGTGTTTTCCTAAAAACCATCATGTTTCCCGTTTCATTAAAAACTTCAAACCGAGAATTCTCTATTGCTAAACGCACTCTTAGTGTTTCGAATGTTCATATGCTTAATAAATTTTTAAAACATAAATACACTAATACCTATCAATATTTAAGTATTATTACTCTCTAAATCTAATCTACAAAAATTAAAAGGCGTTTGATAAGCATTTTATTTTGTGCATCAACCCTTCATCAAAAGTTCAAAACTAGGGATGTAAACGAGCCGAGTCAAGCCCGTTAAAGCTATTTCTCGGCTCGTTTAAAAGTATCAGGCTCGTATCGAGCTCGACTCGTATCGAGCGCTGTATGTAAAGCTCGAGCTCGGACGGGCTCGACTCGTTTATTATATAAATTAATTTTTTAATTAGTTTTTTATAATCTATTTATATATTTATATATTTTATATTTATTTAATCTATATATTATATATTATATATGGACTCGTTTATTAAATGAGCTCATATTTAAGCTTGAGCTCGGCTTGGGCTCGTTTAACTCGATATTTTTTCGGGCTTTTAGCTAGTGGAGCTCAAGTTAACTCACGAGTAATTCCGCTCATTTACACCCCTGTAATATATGGATATTAAATCATAACATTTTAATAGGCAACTAATTTCATACACCCACTAACAAAGGGTTTAGGGGCAGCATTTTAATTCATATCCTAAATAAAATCATCACAATTTTGAAAGATTATATGAAAATGCAATCTCACGTCACTCGTCAATTATAATTTTAGGTCCAAAAATTACTCACAAAAATCCTCAAAAGTCATCGATCAATTCACACGCCTCTCACTTTCCTCGCGAAATAGTAACAAACAACTGTAAGTCAAGCATACCATTCATTATAGTCGTCGCTTGAACATTCATACCAACAACATCAACATAGCCTTTGCTTCTTTGACTCGATTTGCAACAATTTCCTCAAACACCCAATAAAATCACACTCGTTTTTTCTTATCATCAATACATGTTCAAGAACACTTCTCCGTACTCTCAAGATCTTGAATCCCACTCTGTAAAGTCTTCATCTTTATCATTTTTATTTCGTTTTAGTTTATGTGGTTGTTGAATTTATGCGTAATTTGATGTGGGTATGATGAAATTGATATGGGTTTCTAAATATTCGAGTAAAATATCATGTTTTCTTATCTGGGTTTGTCTCTAATTTTGTGGGGATTGCCATTTTTGTTTCGTTCTTCTAGCTGCTGTGTAGCTCTTGTAATATCAGGATTCATAATGGAATGAGTAGATGATGTTGTTTGCTGTTCTGGGTCTGTGGCTAATTTTTTGGAGAATCAGTGATCTTGCGGTTTGATTTATGTGTTCTTTGATTAGGGTTTGTCCTATCTTAATTCGATGATTATGTTATTGAATTATTCTTGTGATCCATTTCAGTATTGAGAAAGATTACTACTTTATCCTCTTGAATCTATCTATGGTTTAAGTTGATGAAGATCAGTAATATTTGGATGTTGTTTTTGAGTTTGGCCTTTGATTCTTTTGGTTATTTGTTAATTGCTGATTCTGAGTGATTGACTTCTTAAATAAGAATATACCACAGTTTAAGTTTAAGCCACTCTTTACAAGAATGAACCTTTTCATTTATAAAAGTTCATAGCAGAAAAGGTCGAGGAATATGATAGTTTCGATTTTTTATTCAAACATTCTGATCTTTCCAGGTTTGTTTCTTGAGGGCGTAAATCGAAAAAGCTTGTTGTAAATTGGCTCGTATCAGGATGATAACGCTACTGAATAGCCGAACGATAATTGGTGTGTGTCTCTGGATATTTGTATCTAGTAGTTGCAGCAATGCTGTTCAAAGCGACATCGATTGCCTGAAATCCGTTAGAGCATCGCTCGAAGATCCAGAAAACTTGTTATCATCGTGGGATTTTAGTAACAATACCGAAGGGTTCATCTGCAGATTTTCTGGCATCGAGTGTTGGCATCCTGATGAGAGCAGGGTTCTAAATATCCGCCTTTCAGACATGGGGCTGAAGGGACGGTTCCCTCTCGGACTCAAGAACTGTTCCACGATGACTGGATTAGATCTTTCGAGCAACAACCTCAACGGGGTTCTCCCGACTAACATGTCTGATGTTATTCACTTTGTGACGAATCTCGATCTGTCATCAAACAACTTTTCAGGAGAGATTCCAGAAAGCTTTGTAGACTGTTCGTTTCTTAATTACCTTAAACTCGATAACAACCATTTCTCGGGTCAGATTCCTCTTGGATTGAGCGGTCTTGATCGTATTAAGGAGTTCAGCGTTGCAAATAATCAGCAGCTATCTGGGCAAGTTCCGGTTTTCCGGAATGCTAGTGTAAACTATGGCGGCAATCCTAACTTATGTGGGGGTCAGTCGTTGCGTCGGTGTGGAGGTACAAAAAAAGCGCACACGGGTGTGATTGTTGGGGCGGCGATTGGTGGTGCAACTTTTGCTGCGTTACTCGTAGGTGTTAGTATGATGTTCTTCATGCGTAAAGTCGTTAGAAAGAAAGAAGAAGATCCGGATGAGAATAAATGGGCAAGAAGTATCAAAGGAGCGAAAACCATCAAGGTAAGAAAGATGATCGAATTCTACGATTTTTGAGCAACTTGTTCATTCTCACTTTCGAATTTACTAACTTGTGATGCAATTACAGCTCTCGATGTTTGAGAATCCGGTTTCGAAGATGAGATTGAGTGATCTCATGAAGGCTACAAACAGTTTTAGCAAGAACAACGTCATCGGATCGGGAAGAACAGGAACTCTATACAAGGCGACACTCGAAGACGGAAGCTCACTTATGATAAAAAGATTACAAGACACACAACACTCGGAGAAAGAATTTGCTTCGGAGATGGCTACACTCGGAAACGTGAAGCATCGTAACCTCGTTCCGCTTCTAGGGTTTTGCGTCGCTAAAAAGGAGAGGCTTTTGGTTTACAAGTACATGGCAAATGGTACTCTTCATGATAGGTTGCATATTGTTGGCGACGACGAAAAACGTATGGAATGGCCTTTACGACTAAAAATCGGAACCCGAGCAGCCAAAGGGTTTGCTTGGCTCCACCATAACTGCAACCCTCGTATCATTCATCGGAACATAAGCTCGAAATGCATATTATTGGATGGAGAATTCGAGCCAAAAATATCCGATTTTGGACTCGCTAGGCTTATGAACCCTGTTGACACTCACTTGAGTACTTTCGTAAACGGTGAGTTTGGTGATATCGGTTACGTTGCACCCGAATACGCAAGAACCCTCGTAGCCACCCCAAAAGGCGACGTTTATAGCTTTGGGGTTGTGCTTCTTGAATTGGTAACGGGTGAGAGACCTACCCATGTGGCTAAAGCTCCTGAGAGCTTCAAAGGGAACCTAGTCGAATGGATTTCCGATCTATCTTCACAATCAAAGCTTCAAGATTCGATCGATGAGTCACTGGTCGGGAAAGGATACGATAACGAGGTTTTCCAGGTTCTTAAAGTCGCGTGTACCTGCGTGTTGCCAGCTCACAAGGAAAGGCCAACGATGTTTGAAGTGTACCAGCTTCTTCGGGCCATTGGCCAACATTACCAGTTCACGACAGATGACGATATTGAGATGCCAACAGACAACGGCGACGCAGGTGACATAGAACTCATCGTGTCTCGAGACATAAAATTGCACTGATCGAGAAGGTATGCGTAGGCGATCATTATATGTAATCACGTGTTGTTCTTCATGTTTAAATAAATGTTATAGCGCTTATATTTACATATCAGTTGAAGAACCATAGGTTTTCGATTTTGTGTATGTAACGAAACCTCTATGGAATATGAATATGTATTTGTAGCAACTGGTTTCTGTTGGAAACCTAGGATTGCTATTAGTCCTGTCGAGAAGGGGGGTCACGTGCCCCCCATCCGAAGGCTTAAAGCGATCCTCTCAAAGGATTTGTAGATAAAGATTTGGTAAAGGTTTCGACGATCGTCTATCCGAGCAGGAACATTTGTGGTAATGGTGATGGTAATCAATCCACCATTTAACTCGTGTTTGGATATGATGTAAACATAGGGCTCATGTTTAAAGTTGTAATGTTAGGTTATAGCTTTTATATCATTAAATACATATCGATTAAAGTGTTTATTATGAAAAAAACCAACATGTTTTTACATTTTTTGCGCTTTCGTCCTTCTATATTATTTTTTTTCATAAAATTCCTCAATTAAATTTTTTTCTTTTTGTTTTAGTGAAATTTAGACATTAGATACCGGTTATAATTAAATAAACCGAGTTTTTGAAAACTGAAAGACCGAGTTCTAATGTCTAAATTTCACTAAACCAAAATTATTTTTTTTTAACTTGAGAACTTTTATGGAAAAAGAAAATAATATGGAGGTATGAAAACGTAAAAAATATGAAAACATGTAAATTTTTTCATAATAAACCCTATTTTAAAAGCAAATCTTAATTTAGTCATCATAAATTTTATGACATTTTTTGTGTGTTATTATAAACTTAGTGATATACTTTACATGTTTAACGATAATTTATTTACCATAATAATCAAATTGGGAAATGTTTTGAAAGTACAATGACTTAATTGATTTAAAAAAAAGATAATGATGATCTAGACGATGAAAATAAAAAAATAAGTTGCTACCTAACAATAAATTTTTAAATTATAAAATGTTTTAAAGTTTTAATCTACCATTTTTTGTCATCATCACATATAGAAAAAAAGAGAGGTTTATGTTACTATACAATATATGGTAATGTATATTTATATTATATTATTTTAAAATTTATTTTGAAAAAACCTAATATGGTTTTATGATTTTTACATTTAATTCCTTTATGTTTTTTTAGGAAAGATCTCAAGTTAAAAAAAAATTTGTTTAAAAACTTGGGGGTCGTTTGGTTCGCATATATTTTCTCTGGAATTTTTATTTTGTCAAAGGATTTGCATTATGCAGAATTTGCATTTGTCAGGATTTTTTTAAAGAATATGCATTATCTTTTAGAAAAAATTGTTAACTTGAAAAATACAAGGTAACTGGAACTTAAAAACTTAGGATGGAGGCTGAGTTTTTAAATAACAAAAAATGAAGATATTTAAGAAAACCTGAGATTTTAAATCCTTACTGAAATCTGCGAACCAAACAGAAGATTTTAAATGCAAATCCCAGGTTATCCCATGAAATCCGCGAACCAAATGCCCCCTTGGTTATTAGAATCCGGGTTTTCAGTTACTAAAAATCCGGTTTAACAATTATAACTGGACTCTAATAGTTAAATTTCACAAAATCATGAAAAATGTTGGGTTTTTTTCATAATAAATCCTAATTTTATCTTAATTTTAAATTAGATTTATTCTATACCAATATAAGTTGATTAAAATGTTATCATAATAATTGATATGCAAGCTCGGGTTCGGCTCGTTGAAAGGTATCAAGCTCGAGTTTGAGTTCGGCTCGTTTCGAACTTTATATGTAAAGCTCGAGCTTGGTTCGTGAATAATTTTCCAAGCTCGAGCTCGGTTCGTGAATAATTTTCCAAGCTCGGGCTCGACTCGTTTATTATATATTTTAATTTTTTAATTAATTTTTAAATAATCTTTTTATATAATATATATAACTTGTTATTTTAATATATTTATATTTATTTAATATATATATTATATATTAATTTAAAATTTTATTTATATATAGACTCGTTTAGGCTCGCGAACTCAATATATGTTTAGACTCGTTTATTAAATGAGCTCGAAATTAGACTCGGGCTCGTTTAATTCAGGCTTTTTTCAAGAAGTCTAGCTCGACTCATCTAGGCCCTGCACGTGAGACACGTTTATGTGCTGAAAGCAAAAAGTATGTTAAGTCATATATTCATAAAAGATTATTGCGTAATGATGACATAAAGATGTTGAAAAATAAAATATCATTCCTTAATCACACCTAAATATTTTTAGTTAAGATTTAAACAGTCTTAACGTTCTGAAAACGACCCCAAAGGCCCAAAATGAAGATGGCAGTTAATGCTAACGTGATGAAGCTTTCGAATATCTCCTAATCTGGTAATCTTCTTTCTGTAACGGGATATGGAGTTTGTGAACGAATTCGATGATCATCAAACCATAATTTACGCACAATCTCTCACGATTTTTAACTAATCGATCCCCAATTCTTCATCCATTTACTTAACCCCATTTCCCTAATCGATTTCTTCAGAAACCCCATCAAAATTAACTACTTTTTTTTCTTTACCCTATCATCGAGAAATCAATCAAATGGAATTCAACACAATCAAAATCAATTCAACTTTCACTTCACCTTTTGAGAGCTCTCCAAGGGCAGATGATGAAAATTCATCATTCAGAAAACCACTTAGTTTATGGCCAGGTATGTATCATTCTCCAGTAACAGCTGCTTTGTGGGAAACTAGGACAAAAATCTTTGAAAGACTTCTTGATCCACCAAAAGATGCACCTCCACAGAGTGAATTGCTCACAAGAACCCCATCTCAAAGCAGGACAACCATTCTTTACAATTTTTCAACTGATTATATTTTGAGAGAACAGTATAGGGATCCTTGGAATGAGGTCAGAATTGGGAAATTGCTTGAAGATCTTGATGCATTAGCTGGTACAATTTCAGTCAAGGTAACAATTTTTTATGTTATGTTTGTATTTATAACTCAGTTGTTGTGTGAGCTTTTGTGTGGGATTTAAGGGTGGTTATTTTAGTTAATTGAATCGAATGTACAGTTATAGTTCGATTGGAAAATGACGAAATGATACAATCATTGTGTCATCCCATCTCGTATTATTGTTAAATGGAACCCATCATAGTCATGGGCTACTAATAATTTCAGTTTTTTTAAAGTTGATTCAAAGATTATTGAGTCAGCCTGATGTTTTAAGCTTGAGGCATTACAAAAAGAATCAAAGTGCTATGCAGTTGAAATATAATTATGACATCTACTTTTAAGTTGATTTGAAGGTTATTGGACCAACCTACTGTTTTGGACATTAGGCTGTAGAAATGGTATCAAAGCGCTTTGAAATTCAAATAGAATTATGAGCCTCTTATGCTCGTGGGCCACTAATAACTTCTACGTTTCGGTTCAAGTGTTACAATGGTATCAAATCTTTGTGAAATAGAATTAGGATTTGAGCTTCTTTTGTCTTTGGGATACTTATAACTTCGCTTTTAAGTTGATTCCAAGGTTATTTCGCCAGTATGGTGCTTTGTCCTTGAGGTGTTGTTACGGATGGTATGAAAGCACTATGAAACACAGATAGAATTGTGAGCTCTTTATTTCATAGGCTAAGGCTACTTTACTTCAACTTTTAAGTTGTTTTGTAGGTTATTGAGGTGGCCTGATTTTTGGGGGTGAGATATTACAAATGGCATCAAAGTGTTGGATCTTTATGGTGCGGTGGGTTGGACTCATACATCTCTGAAGGATATTGTATCTAGATTTGTTTGGGGCTCCTAAATAGGCCTGATGAGGATGTTAAGAATCCAAGCGAGAGAGATTGTGTGTGACATACATACATCGCCTGTGAAATAGAACTTTGAGAAAAATACAAGTCCTATGTTGGGCTACTAATATTTTCACCATGGTTTTAAGTTGATTTGTAGTTTTTTGAGCCAGCTTGCCAATTTTATGTCTTTGTTCATGGGGCATTTCAATCACCATCAAAACAATCATTTGTTGTTGAAATTTTGAGTTGCTTTTGCTCACATTTTTTCAAAGCAATGAGCTTTTGTATGTGAAATAACTCAAAACACTTATGACTCTCTCAACATGTACGCTAATTGCACATCAATGCCCACATTGATGGAGTGAGTTCCATAGGATTCTATTATTTGTCATTATTAATGGATATTTAATAAATCTGTTTGATAGCCAAACATTAATTCTAAACAATGAGTGCACTCAACGTTTCCAATTTTGGAACTTGGAAGAACATAATGGTACCAGCACTCTAGCTAGCCTCACGTTCTTCTATCTCGAATATTGTTTTGTTTCGATTCTAAGAGTTAGATAATAAATGTTGCACAACATGAGCTCCAATCAATTAACATATTTATGCTTTTATCATTCATATATAAGCTTCATGCTGCCTAGTGCTTGGATATCAGTAACTCGTATGTTTTTGCATGCGAGTCTAGCACTGCTCTGATGACGATAGCATGACAAGGCCCCTTTTGCTGGTTACTGCATCTGTTGATAAAATGGTCCTGAAGAAAACAATCAGTGTTGATGGTGATTTGAAAATGGCTGGTGAGGTTATATGGGTTGGGCGGTCTTCCATTGAGGTTCAGCTTGACGTCACTCAGTTGTCAAGCGGTATGTATTTGTTTAAACTACCATTTATACTTATTTTCAAATGGATTCTAGTTCCCTTTAAATTGGGTTTCTAAGTGCTACCAACCATCTCTTTGTGAACTCATGGCATTTGAAGTCTTTATCAGCTTTTGGATCTGTTTGGATGTGTAATTAAGTGATTTCAAAGTCATATTGTGAAGCGAAGAATTAGAATCAAAATTAGATAAGTTATCTCTAGTGGGGTTCAATTCTTCAAAGCAATATTCTCTTTTAGGCAAAGTTACGATCTAGAATACCTTTTAGCCCAGTAGTACGTATTAGAGAATAATAATTTTGGTCCACAAGATTCTCCTGTTTCTTAACAATATGTAAATGTATTCTAGATTATTTTGGGTAACCATGGCATCCAACCTTGAGTTGACTAATCAACGGGATTTGAATCCATTACAACATGGATTCAAATAGGTGAAAGCTCTCCCAAAGGGAGACTGGAGTGTCCACATAAAGGTTGTCATTTTTTATCTTTTTTTTTTCACAAGCCAAGTTTTGAACCCCTGGACCTCCAATTTCTCAATTTTGGCGATTTACTTTCAGTAATTGCATCTATTCTAAATTCAACAACTGAAATGCTCCTCAAATTTATTCCCTGTCTCCCATAGATAAAAACCAACTCTATAATTCAGAATGAATTTGGAAAACAAATTCATGAACAATATTATGAAATATTCATAGACTTGGAATGTAGTTTACGAACATCAAGTTTATCTTAATGTTTGTCTGGAATCAACAGGAGCTGACAGAAATCTTTGTACTTTGTAGATAGCACAGAAATTTCAGAAACAATAGCTCTGACGGCTAACTTTATATTTGTGGCTCGTGATTCCAAAACGGGGAAAGCGGCTCCTGTGAATCGACTCGCACCGCAAACAGAAGCAGAGAAGTCGCTTTATGAAGAAGCAGATGCAAGAAACAGACTGAGAAAACTAAAGAAAGGAGAAAAAAAGGGGATTGAGGATGAAAAAGATCGAGTTGATTCGTTGTTGGCTGAAGGGCGTATTTTCTGTGACATGCCTGCATTGGCAAATCGAGACAGCATTCTTCTAAGAGATACCCGTCTTGAAAACTCATTGATGTGCCAGCCCCAACAACGGAACATACACGGCCGAATCTTTGGAGGGTTCTTGATGCATCGAGCGTTTGAATTGGCTTTCTCGACAGCTTACACTTTTGCTGGATTGATGCCATATTTTCTTGAAGTTGATCATGTTGATTTTTTAAGACCCGTGAGTACCTTGTCACCAATATTATACATCTTAGAGCATTTTTTGAACTTATTGAAGTTGTTTCGAATAGCCAAACAAAATGCTTCCTTTTGGTTAGAACTCAAGCTATCTTTGTTGAATCTCAACTGTAAACCAGTCTACAACTTCAAGCATCCAAGTTTTTTAAGAAACTAGGTTTTGTTCTCATGCTAAGATCTAGTTTTCCTCTATGCACTACTAAAATGCACGACATATAATAAGAATCCTAGCAACGATCCCTAAACGACTTGAGGTGTGTGTGATTGTCGATCCTGACGATACCAAACATACAAATTAGTGTAGAAAATTTCTTATTTGTCTTCCTATTGCTATCAAATTTGATCTTTTAGTTTCTGGCATTCCTTGGTGACCTTTAATTTGTTGTTATCTCAGGTGGACGTTGGTGATTTTCTGCGATTCAAGTCGTGTGTTCTATATACTGAATTGGATCATGCAGATCAACCTTTAATTAATGTCGAAGTTGTTGCACATGTTACAAGACCCGAGTTCAGGTCTAGCGAGGTATGTTTCATCCTCAAACTTTAGCTTTCTTATGAACCAAAAATCCTAATTATGTGTGGTACAAGTGTTTGCAATGCAAAGTCTAGTACTTAAGTTTTATAAAAGCCAATCGCTAGATGTTAAATCCTTCGACTCTAGTTGTTGATGTGGCTGAAAAAATGGTTAATCAAATTCAAATAAAAACACTACAGTCAGCAAGAATATGCGGTCATGGATAAAATATGCGAAAAAGACTTTAAATTTCATTCAGAGTAACCTATTATTCTTGCAAAATGTAGTTGTTTTCTTGGCATTTATACAAGAATGAATATTTTTGCTTGTGACGAGAAGTTGAATGCAATAGCTTGCATAATTCAAGATATTGATGATATACTGTTTGGGGGCGTTTGGCTCGATGGAATCCGTGGTAATAGGAGTAAAAAATCCAATTTTAATGATGGCTATACTATTTTTTTTTCTTTTGACTAAATCATATTCCTTTCATAAACATTCAAACGAACCAAACGTTACATTTGACTCTGGTTTTTCTCTGTGACAAAAAGGCGGTCGATCAAGATTTTGAAATATGGTAAATGGCACTTTGTTGAAGAGAGATTGAATGGTTTGGGATTTTACTTGTTTCTCATGCAGGTTTCAAATACTTTCTACTTCACATTTACTGTTCGTCGAGAGGCAAAAGCCATTAACAACGCGTTTAGGATCCGCAAGGTGGTTCCTGCTACAGAAGAGGAAGCACGCAGGATTCTCGAGCGCATGGATGCCGAATCCTTGCAGTTGAATTGACGTATTTGAATTTCGAACCCGTTGGATGAGCCTCTTACAAGCCTTCAAACATGAAAATAATCTGAAAGATTTTGAAGTTAATTTAAAGACTTTTGAGCATGGTTTGTGTAAGAGGAAATAATGTAATCACTAACATTAAATTACCTTCTGACCAAATAATTATGAAATGCTGCTTTTTTAACCATCGTACTTATATAAGATTATAAGTCCATTGTCAGTATTTAAAATAAATAAATGTTAAAAAATTTGCATATTTTGGAATTTTGTTCAGTTGATTGCTCCGAAAGAAATGGAAGACTTCACTCAGTGATCCAGATTTTGGTAAAGCTTGACATTATTAATTTCTCAGTTACAAAACAAAACAACAAAAATTATAAGAATATGACTATTTTTTTCCGTGGCAATTAACATTAAAAAGCTTACTATAAGTCTATAATGTTCAGGGCCGGCTCTGAGAGGGGTCCACATGAGCTACCGTCCAAGTCATCATACCATGTAGGGGCATTATTTTTCCTCTGCTAAGTATATATTAGGCATACAAGTGTATCTTGAACTAAAACAAGAGAGCATCACTTACATCTATAGCAGTTTAAAATAGGTGTTATTATATTAATTATGTTAAAATTCGTGATAAATGACAAGTTGACATATATTTAGTAATTTAGGTAACCAAATTCAAATGATATTTCTTGAAAATCAAGAATCTCTACAAGGATATATAGTAATTAACGACTACATATTCTTTGGTCACTTTCTAATTTTTTTTTTTTAAAAAAGAGAGGCTTAAACTAAGATTAATATTACCCTAAGATTGATATTTTTGCTGCTTATATGTAATTAAAGAACAATGAAAATCCAATGGTCGTTTATCACTAATTTTATCTTTGTAATTAACAAATAAACATGATTATCTATCTATCTATCAAGAAAGCGGAAGAACAATAATAATTATTTTTTCTTTAGTGACCCACACGTATCGTTTTCAAATATAAATACTTTTTATTATTACTAAAGGATTTAGCTTGCAATATATCAACGTACTTTTTCAATTAAAGAATAGAAAACAGTCTATTCTAGTCGAGCTTGATCCTTATTCAGGTTTTACTTTGATCGAACCATGTGATTTTTTAAAACACCCTTGTTTATGTACAAAGTTACATACCATCCAATATTTATAGCATTTTTTGTTAGTATGTTATGCTCCATCTGACCATCTAGAAAGACAGATTCTTTTATAATATATTAGTTTGTATTTTCCTAGTTTACTTTTACAACACTTTCAAAACATCATATACTTTTTATAAAAAACAAAAATTCAAAATACATAAGACAACATTATTAATAAATATAATATACTAAAAGTTATTAACATGATAAATATACTAATCCGCTATGTTGCCCCAGAGGATGAAAGGACACTCCTAAGGTTTAAGAATCCTTAAAAGTTTATTTTTTCTTGCCATTTGAAGCTAGAAGTGCACATTCATAAATGTTCATGTTAAGAAAAGTTAGTCTAAAAAGGAAGAAAACTATCTATAAATGTGTCTATTTGGTATAATGGGATCTCTTTTTAAAATTTTTTTATTAAAATAAAGTCAAATCAATTCTTATAGAAAATAGGAGTATATTTGTAAGGAGAGGCATAATTAGGCAATGATGAAATATGAGGCACATGCATGGGGAGCAAAATGTCCCCCCAATCTCTTGTACCATGTGGTCGGTCATTTTTAGCCCTTTGTTTTGTTTTGTTTTTTATTCACATGTGCATATGTTGATGTTTTCTTTTCTTTTCTTTGAAAAAAAAAAAAAATTTATTGTATATATATGGTAAGTTCAAACTTCAAACAGATCTACTTCATTTGACTTAATTAATTTGTCAATAATAAAAAATACATTATACAATTACAAACTATCATGTATGCAACAACATTATGTCATTCACTTACAATAAATTAAATCTCATCAACGTTATTTAAACTTTTTAATAAAATATAAAGTTAAGGGCATTGTTATCTGTACATTCCACTCTCATTAGTTTTTATTAATCACACACCTCTTACTCACATTATTTTATTAAGGACGTGAGATCCAATGATTAAAAGTAAATCTTCTCTCACGTTAACAATGAGATATGTGATTAGCAATTGAGGGGGTGTGCATATAGAATTACTCTAAAGTTAATTATGTATCTAAATTTCTTTTACATATATTTATTTTTGAACCGCTAATGTTAATGGTTAGCACCTTTTTTTTGCTAGACACTTTGAAGAAAGTAGAGTATAGAAATATGCATTGATATAATCAAGAAAATACGTTATGGATTTATTATTGGGCATTGCTACATGTACACCCCCTATCTTTAATTTTTATTAATCATACACCCCCTTACTCACATGTTTTTGTTAATGACGTGAAACTCTATGATTAAAAGTTAATCTCCTCTCACATTAAGAAGGGAGTTTGTGATTAACAACTGAGGGGGTGTGCGTGTAGAATTACCCTTTATTATTTAGGATTCCATTCCAGTTAACCTAAAGCAACATAACATAACATTGGATTCCATTTTTATGTGTTTTGTATATTATTATCCTCTCTCCCTTCCATCAAGACACACAATGAATGAATCATGATACAGTTTTAATGATTGATGTTTGATCATCAATTTTAAATAAATAAAAATACCCAATATTCAAAATATAAACATAAAACATAAATGAAAAATTGTAAACTTTGGTCATCACATATATTTTACAGAGGAATTAATCTTAATTCCAAGTTCAAGCTTCTTTTTTTACAGACAGACATCTATAGCTTATTCTTCTTCCAAAATCTCCTCTGTATATATATATATATAATCTATATATAGGCCAATTCATGTTCAAAAATCTTCTAACTTTATGTATATATGAATAACAACATCACGAAAACCAGTGAAGAATCCCCGTTACTTACCTACGACTGTCGAAAAGAAGAATTGCTTTCGTCGTCTGAAGAACTATACTGTCGTCTTCCAGGGAACCCGTTGAAAACTGGAGGTAGAGTCGGGTTTACTGGAATTGGAAACTTGTACGCTGAACTGATCACGATTCGCTCGTTTATGGAACCAACTTCTTTGCACACACGATCAAGATTCGTCAAGAAGTCTCTCACCACCATAAATATTCTAAATGGGTGAGCTTCTTCTTTTGCCGAGTTTCCATGGAAGTATTCCGTGATTTCTTTCACTAACGAAAGGGCAACGCTTTCTTGGGCTTGAATCCGGATGATCTCCTCCTCTGCCATCTTCATGAACCTGTTCATCGACTCAGAAAATCTCGTTTGGTTTACACTGTCTGAGCACGTCGTTTCATTTAACCTAACAACCTGTGTGATATCTGAAATTCCCTTCGAGAGTTTCATCACGTCAGCATTAAGGACCTCAGAATCCATGGTGGCCGCTTTCTTGACATTCGACAGTTCTGAACTAAGACCAGCAACGACTTGAAGACCCAGTTTACGGCACTTGGTGTCATCGCTGACTGTCGACTTTGCGGTTTCGGGGTCGGTTTCTTTCGTGGTAAGCCGAGCACCTTCACTTTTGATCATTTCTTGAACGACAAAATGCAAGAGGGTTGTTTTTCCATCTGTGCCTTTGACATCAACAAGTTTCAGGAGTGTGTCGAGCTTGAAAGCATGAGCATCGCCACGGTTTGTTCCAACGTTCATGCGGTTTCCAGTCTTGAGAACAGCTTCTAAAAGCTTTAGAAACATTCTGCTGTTTCTAAGTTCTTCACATGCTGCCTGTAAATAGACGACGTTTTAACTATGAATCAAGACGATGGCAAAGATGGTTCATCCTCAAAATCCCAATCCATGAAGAGAAACTAAGAGGCCTTTTGGTTCGCAGATTTCCTGGGATTCACTGGAATTTGCATTTAAAATCATGTGTTTGGTTCACAGATTTCAGTAAGGATTTAAAATCCCAGGATTTCATAACTCACTTCCTTCTTTGTAATTTAAAAACCCAGTCTCCCCATTTGAAATCCCAGTTACCTTGCATTCTTCGTATTAGCAAAATTTTTCTATAACATTGACAAAATCCTGACAAATGCAAATGCTGCATAATGCAAATCCTTTGAAAAAAATACAAATCCCAGAGGAAAAAATCTGCGAACCAAACGCCCCCTAAGGCTAATTCCTTCCAGGAATCCCACAAACAATCGACTACATTAAAAGCCAAAGCATCGAAATGTACCTCAAGAGTCTGAAACGAGCGTCTAAGGTACTCAATCTCTGAATCAAAATTCGATACGTAGAGCATTGCATCAGCTCTTTTGAACGCAAACGGTACATCAAGAACCGCCTTTAAAAACTTCTCTGCTGGCCCAAGCTTGATTGGTGAATCGTCTTTATACTCTTTCAGCTTCCGTTCTTCTTCTTTCGTTGGAGCCATCTTTAATAAACTCTCGAGAAGCTCGGTCCCAAGAGTATCCACATTGCCTGCATAAATTAACCAATATTAAAACTGCTAGATTTGCACAAAGAGTTACTATTTCTTCTATCAAAAATTTAGCATAAATTAAAGAATTTTCAACCCCAACGTTGTGGAATGGAAGCAAATTACCTTCTAAAAGTCCATCACAAACTTCCTCAATTGTCACATTGAGTGCCCTAAGTAAAATTGCAATGTTCTGAGACTTCTTTGGGTCAAGGACTCGGTTTTCGTGGCTGGTTGGTGCCGGTAGAATTGGGCGTCGTGTGGCGGATGTTTCATCTGAATTACTCGGGTTTGGTGGCTTTACAATGAATAATGTCTCAATCATTTCTTCATTTAACCTGTAATTAAGAACCCTAGATCATAAGCAAAAGCAACTAACTTTGAAATAAAATCATAAAGTTTGAAGACAAAACTGATATCTTACTTAAATGAGCTCGATTTGAGTTGATCCCACACCATTTCACGATCGGAGCTTGCTCTGACTTTGTCCCAGTGAAGTGGCTTTAATTTGGGTTTTGGGGTTTCAAGATCTTGATTTTCCGGCAACAATTCAATCGGAGAAACCAGTGGTTGATCGTTGATAACGTGTATTGGCCTCGCCGGTGTGATTAAAACTGGTGGACGATTTGGTGTTGGGGTTTTCGGGCTTGTAGTTTCCCAATGCTTTGGTGGTGGCGGCGGCGGCGGAGGAGGAATTATGGACGGCAGATGTGAGTTTTGATCACCAGATGAATTTGATAGTCTGGGTGAAGATTCTACACTGTCTTTGCTTAATCCGATATCAAGAGAAGGGATTACCAGTGGTTGAGGTGGCGGCGGCGGTGGAGGTGGCGGTGAAGGAGCAGAGCGAGACGGCAGAGGTGCAGTTTGAATTGCAAAAAGGTCCGGCGATTTCGGCCTGGATCTTATCGGACTCAAACTAACCGGTGGCGAAATACTTAACGAAACAGACCTCACCGGGGAACCCGAACCCGAACTTGAAGATGAGGTTGACGATGAACCCGACCCGATTATTCTCCGGGGTTCATAGTTATCCACCGGTACGGCGGCGAATGCTGATCTAGAACCGGATCCGGTGCCGATGGATCCTCTAGGAGAATAAAATTCCTCCAATTCTTCGTCTTTAGACGATTCAACCTCTGCATTTTCATAATTATTATTCCTAAGATTACTTTGAGTTCGTCCTCCGCCACCACCGACACTAGCAAGCGGCGGCAATGGGCGGAGCTCCGGCGAATCCAGCTTTCGCAAAGTTGAATCAGCACCGCCTCGATTTTCACGAGAATTTGCATTTGTAGGATCAATTCCAGCGTGAGAATTAACAAGCGTACCAAGATAAAGAAATTCCGCACTGCTTTGCGACGGCCGACTGAGCTTCGGAATCCGATTAAAATTATCATTACTTCCACCGCCATTTCGACCATTACTAACATTACAACTAACAACTACTCTACTACTACTATCGGATCTATGAGTTTTTTCATCGCTTAAAGATCTAGAATCATGATCATACCTTCTCTGCTTCTGAATCCTTAAATAAACAACAATCGCTACAACAATGGCAGCAGCAATCACTAGAGTAACCGCCGTGGCAATGAGTTTCGACGAAACGGCTTTCGATTTCGAAGACCTTGGAACGTTGAGTGAAGATATATTAGCTGGAAAAGAAGCAGAGGGAGTCGACTGCGACGGTGGAGGTGGCGGAGATGGGAAAGACGGAAAAAACGGTTGGCCCTCCGGCGGCGACGAGGTGGTTGTGGGGTTAGGCGTAAACGGTACATCAGATGACGTCGACGGCGGAGGTACACCAGGTGAGTCAAGCGGGAAGAACGGCTGGTGCAGCGTCCGGCGGTTGTGCACGGCGGCGGTGTCGCCGGAAAATGTACATGTTAGGATAAAAACGAAGGAGAAGATGGGCATTTTCATGGGTAGTTTAGAAAAGTAAATGTTCGTAGGGTGGGGGCTCGTTTTATTTGTTAAAGTTGTTGAGAAGAATGGATTGAAGAATTGATGAGGGAAAGAGAAAGATAGGAATCGCCATGAACGTGAGAGTTTAAAGCAGTGGGTGTGTGTGTGTGTGTGAATGATTATGCAGTAATTTGAGTAAGAGGAGTTGCAGAAATGGTGGTGTGTTTACAGCTAAGATTTAGGTAATTGGCAATGGCAGACAGACTTGGTACCCCCAAATTTTGGTTTCAATTTTGTTTTCTTTGGCTATCATTTCAACCAAAATGTACAACTTCCTATGCATAAGTTACTACTTTAATAAACCATGATTCTACGTTCCAAAATAAATTAGTGATAGTATTGTTATATTGTAATAGAATGGGATGCTATATAGGTAGGACCTAATGTTTTGACGTATCGTTCGTTCGATGAGAAATTAGACGAACATATATGAACATAAAATTTTGTTTATTTAATTAATGAACGGACATGAATATAGATTTTGTTCGTTCATTTATCTTTGTAAACGTTCGGTTATATTTGTTTAATTGAATTTGTTTAAGTTCGTTCACTTATGTTCGTTCATTTGATAATAATAAGTTGTTATGAATATATTATATTTGAAACTAATATATTATCATATAAGATATTTAAATATTTATTAATTAATAATATAGGTTTAAATTTAAACTCCATGCTTTAGTATTGGTATAATTTGTGATATTGAATGAATATTAAAAAAATATTCAAATTCTCAAATACGAAAATTATTAATTAACATTGAAATTGAGATTATTGTTTCTTAATACATTAATTTACAATTATCATATAAGTATGAAGCCAACTATAAAAGTTATAAATGTGTAAACGTATATAGAAAAATTATGATTATGTGTTGTGGATTTTGTTATAAGTGATCAAGTTTGTTCGTTTATATTTATTTCTGTTTATTCATTGTTCGTATAAAGTGTGTTTATCTTTGATTATCTTTTAAACAACGAACATTAAGAAAACACGAACAAAATTAATTTCTTAACGAGGGAACATGCACAGAGAATCTCCTGTCTGTTTATGCTCGTATATGTTTATTTGTTCGGTTAAAGTTAAACGAACGAACATGAACATGCATTTGTTCGCTTTCGTTTATAGCCCTATACATAGGCATGACAATGTGACGGGTCAGGGATTTCATTTCTCAACCTCATCCACTCTTCTTAATCTGTTTCTCTATTCTCTATCTCATTCTCGTCATGGAATGAGTTTATTTCCATCCTTGTCCCAATCAGAGATCAATAATCTCCATTGAGGAATCGAGTTTTACAACTTCTTAAAAAATAAAAAAAGTTTAAACTAAATAGTAGTTTAGTATGAAAAAAATATGTAAATAAATCTTAATATAAATCAATTCAAACATATTTGAGTTTTATTAGATATGTATATTATAACATATAATAAAACTAAAATAAAAAAATTGCATGCAAAAGGTTATAAACCAATAAAAATAAATAAAACAATAGTATTTTAAACTATAAGAAAATTATATACATTGGTATTTATTACATTATACAAAATGTAATGAGTAATTTACATTGTAAAATTAAATATGTATAATAATTTATATTAAAACATAAAATAGAACTGAGGTCGAGTTCGTGCTCGAAAATTAGAGCGCCCCCATCCCGTTATTTTAAATCGGTGATTCTCCGTCCACATTCCCATCCAGGTCAACTCAGGAATTTACCGGTTAAATCGAGATCAAGTTACGAGTTCCCCATCGAAAATAAGTTATTTTTGCCAAGCCTAATACTAACGCAATTCGTCGATGGAGAATTGGGGAGGGTGCGTCAAAAGTTTTCTTTAAATAAAATTATAAGTGTTTGGCATAATCAAATCATAAAATAATTATTATTATTTTATATATATATTTTTTTAATTACTAAAATAGAGATTTTCAATTAATTGGTTTGCGGATTCAACTTGACAAGAATAGAAGGAAGATGAGAAAATTATGCAAAAAGACCCTAAAAGTATAAAACAAAAAATTTGATTAAGTCCCCTTTTATTTTATTTTTCTTGATAAGTTCCCCAAGTATCCAAATATCATTAATTCTATCATTGTTAACCGGTAACCGGTATAAAACCGGTTACAAGTGACACGTCGTTGCTGACGTGTACTTAACCGAATGATTGAACATGTGATGAGGATCTTAATCGAATGATCGCCTGGTCGATGAATTCCAGATTCCAACAATATCTCCACAATAAAATCTAGCAAATGCTTGTTCTCCCGCTCTCGCATTTGTTCTCCAAGATACAAAGGATGTGAAAGAAGACGCCATTACAGAGATTGAGAAAGGAGATGTTCTCCAAGTTACAGAGGATGAGCTACTGAGGATGAAGCAAAAAGGTAAAACAAGCTTAGGTTTTTAAGTTAGGGTAAAATGAATGATAGTTTTCGTTTATATATACACATCAGCAACGACTAGTGCCACGTGGACTTGTAACCGATTTTATACCGGTTAAAAGTTAAAAATGATAGAATTAATGATATTTAGATACTTGGAAGACTTATTTAGAAAAAAAAAATAAAAGGGGGATTTAATTTTTTTTAAAAAAAATACTTTTAGAGTTTTTTTGCATAACTTTCCTAAGAAAGAAACCAGAATTTGTTAACTTTATATGGCCACTACACAAGGTAACCAAATTAATAATTTTTCATTAAAATTAATAACCACTAATGAGCTTGATAAAATAGATACTTAAAATTCAACACATTATGCATATTTTTGAATATATAGTATACATAACGAAGACAAACTTGTTTTCTTATGAGATTGCTAAAAGTACTTTGTTACAATTTATGTTAGACAAAAGAATATCAATTGTTATCACAAGTAAACAAAAATTAGTAATGAAAAGTTAAGTTAAAAATATGTTTGTTAAGGTATATAAAATTAAGAACTCAAAATTTATAAACATTTCTTAAGTATTGTTATGTAAATTAGAGAAAAGTGAAGACGCTTTTTTTGAAGTCAAAACAGTAAAGGTAAAAATTACCAAAAAGTAACTATAACAACGTAACTTTTTAATTGTTTATACGATAATAATATAATGTTAATATAATGAATATGAAATATTTGGAATAACGCAAGACTTATGACATCAAAAATAGTAACGGCATGAATAGACAATGCGAGCAAAATCATGTCGAAGTTGATTACCTAAAAGAATATACGGACTTTAAGAAGACAATTAAGAAAGGGCGCAAGTCGACACATAGTAAAACTAGGCTTTTCCAATGATAGCAAGCCATAAATGCAACAAGATAAATTATACGTTAGCTGGTCATGATCATTATATATCAACCGTGGATTATCGTCATAATCAAGGTTGTCAATATCAGGATTTTATCTAGGATCGTTTTTGTTTCTGCAAGATCAAGATCGTAAGATCGGATCGGGATCGTAAGATCGTACCACAAAATCATTACTTTTTATTTTTTTCTAGGTACTATAATTTGTGATTTTATATTATAAATTAATTATATAACACTTGAAAAAAATAGTTATACAATAAACGGGGAAACAATGTACGCTCATAATTAAAATATTTATGGTCATCCAAATAAAGTCAACAAACCATACACCCTATAATTTGACTCACTATCATAATAAATAAAATGATTAGATCTAGGTTAAAAGTAGGATCGAATCGATAAACCATCCCACTGGAACCCGCCAAAAAGAGTCCAGACTTGAAAAGAAGATGAAATTTATTTTTTTAGTTCGAGAAAGTAGAAACGATAATGAATTTAAAATTTTCTGTTATTAAATGGTCAATGCTATATTCTTATATTAAAATTAAGTTTTATAATTTTTCTTAAGCTAAAAAAGTTCTTGTAACTTTGTTGTTAAACTAGTTTATTGATCACGTATTACTTGGATGTATTAATAATATCATCGATCTACATTAATATGTATAAAATAAAATTTAAAATATACAAATATTAATTATATATGACCGTTACTTTTCTAGCTTTATTAATATATACTAACTGTAACTACTGTTTTTTTATGTTAGACTTTTATTATCAAATTTATACATTTTAAATAATATTATTTAATGTTTTAGTTTATATATGAGGTAATTGTTTAATTTATTATAATAAATAAAATGTTATGAAATGTATCTTTACAAATTATTTTTTACTTTTTATATACGACATCTGAGCGTATATATACGACAGAGTTTATATACGACATTTGAGTGTATATATACGAAAGAGTTTATAGTCAGGTCGTTGATGTGCTTTATTGAGTAGCTAACTACTGTTATGCGCGGTCTGTTAGTCGGGGAAAGACGTCCCCAGAGAGTTGTAATTTCTATAGAGTTTCTCGATCTCATGCTCCATTGCGATCGTATATGAGTTGTGGGTTACATATCTGAGATAGAGACAGTGTTGTGTATCATTCATTATGTTCTACGTGCTTGCATTATGTGTTACTTCTACGGAGTCTAACCCTCGCGTCATCACGAGCTTCTCAGCTTACTTTTTCGAGTCTATCATGTCTCAGACAGTCAAAAGGTCGAGCAGCAACCGTCGCCGCAGAAATAGGAATTTGAGTTGCTCCGAAGATCAATGTATTAGTGTATTGTATGTCGATAGTGCTTTTTTGAGATGTTGTGAATTAGTCATGTGTATCAGAGAATCAGTAGTTGTATGTCTACTTGCGTTGATTTCCGTTGTATGTATTAAACGCATGATTCCACTGTTAATATGTTTGTACCAAACTTTAATTAAGAGTAACTGTATAATCTCCTAACATGATTACTATGAGTTATATGCGATGGCTTCCCTTACGATATTATTATGACGTTGTTTTTAGTAGAGAATGATGAGTGTTACAAGCTAATAAATTACAAATGTAAAAAAAAAAAAAAAAAAAGCAATGATAACAAGTGACATTATTAGATGATATCAAATGATGTTAATATTTATACATTTTAAAAATAATAAACTATATGTATTTTTTATCATATTTAAAATTTAATAAATTGTATTTATTTTTCTAGTTAAACATGACCGTCATGTGTTATTTATATTCTCTTTTAACATTTGAATTAATTTTTTCGTAATTTGCAATAATTTAACTTAAAAAATATACGGATACATAGGTAAATGTAGTTCAAAGAATGGAGTAGAAACGTGGAAATACGAAGTTCTAGAAACAGAGACCAGTCTGAACTGTGAAGCACCGACACATTTGTAGGAAAGGAATATATTCAAGAAACGAAACATAAACTAAGTAAAAAAAAAAGTATATATTAATTTAAACCAACTTATTATTATAACTTAATAAATACAAAGACAACACCACAATAAAATTTATTACGTTTATATTTATTAATTAAATATATTTTTTATTTTTAATATTTTAATTAAAAGGTTTGTTTGATTGTAAGTGCTATTTATTTTTTAAGAGGTTGATTTCTGCGGTCTGTGGACTTAGTTGTAATAAACTTGCGGTCAGAAGAAATGGCCTAAAGATCTGCAGTCTTCGCAGACGGAAAAAAAACAAACGCACTTCCATATAAAACGTCTTCTCGCGTCTTCGAGTTCGCAAACATAAGAGGTACGAAAGATATTTAAGAAAAAACAAACAGTGGAAATATTTTATTTCATAAAAATATCAAAGCTCACTAAAAGTAGTTTAAAAAAAAGTTAAAAACTGAATTTTTTTTTGTTAAAAAAGGTAATTATTTATGCTTTCAATAATCATAAAATAAAACTTTACAGAGGATAATGCAATCAAGTAGTTGTCTAGAGGTCTTAAACCGATATATGAAGGGTAGTTCTATATGCACACTCTCTCAATTGCTAATCACACACTCCTTTTTTAATGTGAGAGAAGATTAACTTTTAATCATTGAGTCTCATGTTATTAACAAAAATCATGTGAGTAAGGAGGTGTATGATTGGTAAAATTTAAGGAGAGGGGGGTCATAGCAATGCTCTATATTCTGGGTATTGAAAGATAGTTTCAAAAACGGACATGGGAGTATTTGTATATTGCTATACTAGTTTATTATCCGCGTATTACGCGGATATCTTTAATATATATAAAATGTAATAAATAAAAAGATAAAGATATAAATATTATTTTTTAAACAAAAGTATATAAGATGATATTATTATTATTTATTATAACATACTAATTTTGTATATTTTTAAATATATATGAAGAGGAATTATTTTCTTATATATTTTTTTAAACTTTTATTATATATCTTATAATTAATAAGTTAGTAGATTATTAGATTTTGTTTGGTTTGATTTGATTTGATTTGAATTTAAAAGTGGATTATATTATATTTGAATAGATTTAATTAATAAGTTAGTAGAGTATTTAATTTTGTTTGATTTGGTTTAATTTGAATTTAAGAGTGGATTATATTAGATTTGGATAGATTTGATTTAAATTTCTTTATTATTTTTAAAATCTATAAATGCCACGTGTCGATTCATGGTGACGACACGTGGCTTCACCAGAAATGAGTATAGTTACTCTTTTAATAGTATAGATAGAAGATAGATTATATGAATGTAATGTATTTAATGGTATATTCGTATATCAATTCAATGGTATATTTGCTTGAGAATTCAATGTATCTATTTATAACTTTAGTATGTTGATATACATTTTAAAGTGTACTTATCTCTGTAACACACTACATTTTAACATGTGTCGTTTGAATCATATGGACATGGATCTACTTGAATAAGTCTTTTTTTTTTAAAAAAAAAAAAAATACAAATCAATGTTATAATAAATTATCTAGTATTTGTTTGTCAAAACAAACTATAGTTATAGCTTTTATTATTATAAATAATTATAAAACCGAAAAAAAAACTGTTATTTTTAATTGAGTTCTATAAATATTTAATTTCTTGTTTTAGCAATTTGTTAACAATCTTATATTAATTAATGACAGAAACGATGCATAGACGCATAGTATTGTATAAGTTGGTGACCAAATGAATCATGATTATATTAAGAGTTAATTACATAAATGGTCTCTATGGTTTGGTCCAAATTTTGGATTTGATCCCTGATCTTTTAATTTTGCAATTTTGATCATTATTTTGATGGTTTGCTTTCAATTTTGAAAGATCAGGGACCAAATCCAAAATTTGGACCAAACCACAGGGACCATTTATGTAATTAACTCTTATATTAATTAGCCCAAGAATATATTTTTTATCATCAATTATTAAATGGCAAGTGCATTATTAGTTAATATTTTACTCAACAAAACAATCCACTATATGTAATGTCGATACAATTTTACGATTATATTTCAAGTTTTTCTATAAGATACCTAATTATGTGTTTTGTGAAGTATTTAATGTATGTTAATAATTTAAAATTTGAAAAATGTTTAATTATTAATAGATGATTTTTTAAATATATTTCAGGGTTAATATTGATTATAAAAAGAAAACCATAAAACTTTTATTTTCGTGATTGAGTTTTTACAACCCTAAACATTTTTTTCTTGTTTAAAATTATATCTGACATTTTTAACCGGTAACCCAAAAGGTAAACATGGATTTTTTTTTTTTATCGGTTATATTGAAGGAAACTCATTATCTTTTCCATTTTAATGATTACCCTAAGTTTTTAGTTTTACTAGTTGTGCTTTACCGTAAAAAATATATATTTTAAATAAGAATAAAATTGTTTTGGAATTTAAATACCTAGAAAAAAATTTAGAACTTAATCACAAAAATAAAAAAAATAACTTTTTATTCAAAATTAATCCTGTATTATAATGGAAAGTTTATTCCAAATACAAAAAGACAGCCTAATTGCATGTTTAAATTAATGTATATTTAAAAATCATTATGGTTGTTATTAGAAATTAACAAATAAATGAGATAATATATTTTTCCCCCTTTAATTTGGGTGTTTGGAAAGAGACTTCCCTACGATGAGCTTTCTTTTTGTCATTTTCACTTTAATAACACTCCTCTTTTGATTTGGAATGAGCCATCCATTAAAAAATATGAACAATTTTTTTTAATAATTTTAACACAATAATGATGAGGAAAAAGTTTAATATATAACCTTAAGATATGTTAGACAAAACCATATATATAGGTACGATTCGAGTTGTGAATATATATATAATTACAATGTACAAATATTTTGAATTAAAATTTGCCAACATTAATTTATGATTAAAAATACAATATTAAGTTCTTTAAAGTCAAAAGATCACCAAATGATGAGAAAAATAACATATTTTGCATTTTTTTCAGAATAAATATATATATTTAATATAAAAAGATGGGTGTAAATTCTAGAGGCACCCATATCCTTTGACAACTATCTTGGAACCATTATACATATTGGTGTTATCATTATTATTTCTTTTTGGAGACTGTATGAAACTATGAATGTATTATAGAACTTTGGATTTTAAATAACATACTTTAGATTTGTAAAAAAAATGTCTTAAAACTTTATGTTTTAGGTATCTTCAAAAATCTTAATGATAATGAAATCTCAAGATATTAAAATTCAGATTCTAATTGTTAGTATGTTCAGTGGGATGGTATCTGAAATGATATTTAGTGTTAGTTAGATGTGTAGGTTGTGAAATATTAGATTTTTAAATTTGATTAAAGACAATTAAGAATGACAAATTCCTTCAAATCTTTAACAATTAAGTTTGATGGAATTAAATAAGTTCTACTACATTGTTTTATATTCAACGTTTCAAAAAATATAAAAATAAAAATCTTTCAAACTCATTCCAATGAATCAAAATAACCAAAGTTTATCTTATCAACAAATCCACATTTTAAACCAAGATTGTTATGTACAAATATATTTTAATTTTAAACCTTTGGCATGATGGAGATTGTGAAATTTGTGATGTTCTATAACGCTAAATGAATAATAGGTTATGGGATGATACTTTGGTTAAGTTATAATTGGACTTTATGTATTTTAACTACTTTTTAATATATGATTTATAGATTTTAATTGATTTTTTTAATATATTATTGATTTATAGATTTTAACTAATTTTTAATATATTATTGAAAATTAGAAAATCATAATGCCTTACTAAAGTGTCTTTTCATGATAATTAATTTATAAAGGGACTACAGGAGTAACTTTTGGTAGTGGTGGCCTCCACCCATAATTATAAAGGTACAAAATCTTATAAAAAATGAGCACAAAAGTTTGTTGATCCTTTCTCTTTATATTTATTTTCCACATATTTCCAGAAAACAAGGATAAAATGGATACTATAATTGTATTTTAATACTTATGATTTTATATTTTTTTTAAATTTAAAAATATATCATTGTTTTATGATATGAAATTAAAAATAAAATTTCAAAATATTAATTAATTATAAAACAAAAAACATAAAAATATACCTGATAATCAATCCAACCAGACTTAACTTGTATGAATAACTTTACATGTTTTATTCTTACCAAACTAACATTATTTATTAAATTTACCATCTTTTAAAAACAAGAAGAAAAAAGAAAAATATATTACATTTTAGAGTTGACCAAAAAAAAAGGTGCATTTTTTAGCGTCCATATCCCATGATCATGTAGCTATTTAGAAATTGTCAAAAGCAGTCATAATTTATAATAATGCTTTAAATAAAAGCATGGCATCGATCATGTTTACGTTTGAAAGATTATGCGAAAAAGGATCCAGTTAGATATATCGAGAAAGTAGGATTGGATTGAATTAGATCTGAACAACTTATTTTACTTTGGATATCGGTTTTAGGAATTTTCAAGTCCAGTTTGAACCCAGATTTTACTTTGGTTATTGGTTTAGTAACAATATTTAATTTTTAGTAAAAGAAATTTCGTGAATTTTTCAAGTCAAGTTTGAAATCTTATTTTCTTATAAAGTTAGCTACTATACTTAGTGATGTCATTTGTGCGCATAATCACAGACAAGCAGGGGCGGATGCAAGGTGACGGGTTAGGGGTCAAACGACCCCGATAAATTTTTTATTTTATATGTTATATATATAATTGAAAAATTTTCGACCCCAATGCTTTTTGAAGTTCGAACCCACTATCTTTGTTAGTTTTTATAAATTCTGCATATAAAAAAATTTGTTACAAAATCTAAGCAAATATACCAAAACCTAATAGTTTGTTACTCATTTAACAAATAATTTAAAAATACATGTGCATTGAACATTCATTTATTGGACTAATTTATTGTTAAACAATTTACATTTGGGCTTTTAGAATATCTTTTTAGATTAATTGGTACTTGTTTGTTGTTTGTAATAATATTCTGTGTTTAAGACTTTTAGATATTTAGATTATTACTTGTTTACGACTTTAAGTGTATAACAATTGACATTAAATTACATTTGTTTAATTGTTTTAGTTTATTAGACGATATGAATCGATTTTTGAAATTTTATACAACGATCCAAATTTTCATCAAGGGGAAAAGTTTCTAATACTTCTCCACAAATTTCACATGTAATTAAGCAATTCAATTGGTGATGAATGGTTAAGTGAATGATGCATTTGCACCGTATATAAACAATTACTCAATGTTTCGAAATATTATGTAATAACTAATAACTCGTTTTCAAAAGATGAAAACTCGTATGGGACAATTGTAGATACTAATTTCGTTTAATTTGTAATGATTAATGAGTTGTAGCATTTACGTATGTTTTTATTATATAATTAATATGAACTGACCCGAACTTTTGAGTTGTTAAAATTATTTATAGAACCACAAACACTCGTACTGCTGTGTAATAAAATCGACCCCCATAAAAAATTTATGGATCCGCCACTGCTAACAAGATGAAGTTACATTGAAGATAGAGTAATATTTGGTTCCATCAACCATTCTAGTGCATTTTATGGTGAAAATGTTTGTTAGATGAATGATAATTGTTTCTTTTAAATTGAAATGAGTCGTTGTTGAGTTGTTAGATGGGTAAGAAAAAAAATACTTGAAAGTTGCCTTTTTGTTTTTATTTGGGATTTAAAACTTATAAATTACGTTTTATAAAAAGGTTTTGACTTGAAAAACCTTTGAAAATTGACTTTTGACTTCTTGTTGTGCACCAAACAGACTGTTGGAGAGCAAATTGTAGCATTAAGTTGGAAGCGTGATGCTAATGATACGTTATTCGAGAAATAAAATTTAAATTCTAAATTTTAGAGCGTTTGATTGGATGAAATATGTTTTATGATGATCTATTGTAAGAGACGATTACATCTGGTATGGTGAAATTACTTGTAATTTTTGTAGATGGTGAATTTATCATTTTCATGTTTAATTGACGGGTTAGGATATGTCAGTTAGAGATGATGAGAGTTGTGATGTGTAGGAAATTAAATTTTTATTACGAATAGTTAAGAATGACAAATTCCTATAATAATATTTTTTGATAAGTTGAAATAAATTTAATTATTTCTCTTTATAATCCAAAGTTTTAAATATACTAAAAAAATTAGAATTCAAATTCCAATTTCTTCAAAATTTATTCTGCATGTCGTACTATTTGGAGGGTAGATCACAACATCCCAGCGTAGGAATAGGTTGCCATATCATTAAGATTTTCTTAGGGTTTCTTATACTCGCTTCGTCTCGATTTAAAAAAAATCAGGCTAGCAAAAGGAAAGCACCAACGCTCATTCACCCCTTCGCCTTCTTCCATTAAAGAAGGTATTTTTTTTGGGTTTATTATGATAAAAACATGATTTCACGGTTTTTATGTTTTCGTCCATCCATGTTTTTTTTTTTCTAGAAAAATCCTCAAATTAATTGTTTCTTTTGGTTTTGTGAAATTTGACTATTAGAGTCGGTTAATAATTAGTAAACCGGGTTTTTAAAAATTGAAAAACATGATTCTAATAGTCAAATTTCACTAAACCAATAAGAACTCAACTTGAGGACGTTTTAGGAAGAAAATAACATGGCAGGACGAAAACACAAAAAAACATACAAACATGTTGGTTTTTTTATATAAACTTTTTTTTTTTTTTTTTTGCGAATTAATATTCTTTTTATATATTAATTAAAACCGAATGTTTTTATAGAATATGTATGCAAGCATATAGGAGTTGTATTTCGAAAAATTTGATCGACCATCAACGAGTGTATGAAAGTATCTTCGGATCGAAAAGAAGGCAACGATTATGATGAAACCGAAAAATCAAACAATCGAAACAGAAGGAAATACAAATATAAATCCATTTGGTTTTTTCTCCAATAGACAAATATGGTTGATTGAGACATAACCAACTTGGCTTTTATTTATTTATCAACTTTGTTGAGAAATAATAGATTCATTTTCTTTAAATAGAAATAAATTTTTTTTAGATATTTTAAATAAATTCCATGGATCCTGTCATTTTCATCATTTAATATTTTTATTTTTCATATTTAAAGTGTTGATTTAGTAGTTAACATTACACTTGTGACTTCGATTTAATATGTTTCATATTTCAATTCTATGATGTGTTATTCACATGTTAAGTCTTTCATGTTGACTTAAAGTTATGTGACGAGGATGTTTTGGTACAAACAAGAAAATAATTTTGATTCCGAGTAAATTTTCACTAATTAAAAAGTATAAATACATAGGTCTAGAAATATATAATAATTATAACTTTTAAGTAATTAAATAAATAATTTGTTCTTAACTATCAATTATTTTTAGAATAATGCTTTTAGATATCATAATTAAAGATATAATTTAGGGTTAATTACTAAAATAGTCACATATCATACCCATTTATCAGGTTTTAGCCATTAAATATTCATTTTACCAAAATAGCCACACTTTACGTTATCACATTTACGTGATAGCCACCATTTACGTGATATGTACTTTTTATTCATATTTTAATGAATTTACGTTACAAAATGTGTTTGGTAACGTAAATGGTTATACTTTACGTAATCAATTTTAAAAATTTGCTCATTCCCAATAAAAATATAATCATCACTTAAAATACAACCATTTACGTTAGCAAACATCTTTTGTAACGTAATGCATTAAATATGAATAAAAAGGACATATCACGTAAATGGTGGCTATCACGTAAATATGGTAACGTAAAGTGTGGTTATTTTGGTAAAATGAATATTTAATGACTAAAACTTGATAAATTGCTGTGATATGTGGCTATTTTAGTAATTATCCCTTCTAAAAATCAGAATTATAGATTGCTTTTGTGAATATTTCATTAGTTTTTATATTTTATTAATTCAAATCTTACAATTATTTGATATATCATTATAAATATTTATTTGTTATTTTCTTTATAAATGTCTAACCAAGCTAATTATATAAAAAAACTATATATTAATCTGATATAAAAATAATATGGCACATGTTAGCCGGATTTTTGCCGTAACCGATTTCGGATTAAAATAGGATAACCGGATTTTTTGTGCACCTCTATGTGTGACCACGTGTTACTTTTGGTCTTAAAATTGCATTTTTGTTTGTCTTGAAACAAATTCATCCTTATAAATAATTATTTATAAACTTAAATCAGTTTAAAACCATCTCAAGTAATGATTTAACGTAAAATTTTATCCAGTATACAATTTTAAAAAGACATTAAAGTTATAATTTTTATTAATTAAATATAATAATTTGTTTTATAACTTTAATTTAGTCTTAGTTTTTTTTCTATTATTTACGTATTAAAAATATCTTAAATCATAACTAAAATTAAAAAACTATTAATCATACACAAAATTAAATTTACTACTTCATTTATAATATTATCATTAATTTACATTTCACAGTTAAATTTCGAATTTTATAAATCTCATATACCTTCATAGTTCATATATAAAGTTCAAATTGTATGATCGAAATTAAGTTATAGGTAACTAAGAATTGACAATTAACACATTAGTTTTTTAAAAAATGGGTTTCTTAAAAATATGATGATGCATTGTAGTTTTTTTTTTTAGTATAAATTATATTTGAATTAATAACCATAAAGATTGTTGATTAAAAAATGAAATTTTATTTATTGTAAATTATATTTGACATCCTTTTTTGATATGTTAATTAACAAATATATATATTTTTACGCCAGTTGCAACGCGGAGACATTACAATACTTTCCTAACAAATAACAAAAAAACGGATATATAGAGGTTAAGTGGACATTATGATATATAAAAAAATTACAAGCGATTAATAAAAAGTAAGTAAACTAAAAGTAAAGCAATTAATAAAAACCAGTAAGTGTCTCAAAGGGCCTTTGGCCTAGCGGTACCAATGTGTTAGATGAAACTTAGTACCAAATGCTTGGCAGTCCTTGGTAGAGCTTATTTATGATTTCGTGTTGAACCTGGTAAACGAACAAATAGGGGGTCTTTCCGGAAATGTTAAACAAAAGTTTTTGGGTTCGAGTCCCATTGTGGACAAAAAGGTGTAGATTTAGGAGTAGGATTAGATTAGTGTGTGAGTTCTGCCGTTAAAAAAAACATACTCTTTAAAATAAAATGGAATAAATTAAAATTTAGAATCACACTCTTTGAAAAATATATCACATAGTATAAAAAGCATTTGAAAATTTTGATTTTAATTGGGAAAAAGAACTTTTATAAGTTAAAAAAGAAAAACACAAAAGGAGGAGAAAAATGTGATTGCGCGGAAAAAAAGGAATAAGAAAGGTGACAAAAAGGGGTTATTGCATATTTGGTTGCATGGATCAATCATCAAAAAAGGGCTAGCCGATGCCTTTATTTTTCAACACCCACCAATACATATATATAATATGTGAAAAAATATAAGAAACCATTCATTTTAATAAACAGCAAAATACTTCTATTACGGTAATAATCAAATTGAAACCATTCATTGTTCCAAAGGAAACCAATATGGCGAAAATTGGGGAACAGTGGAATGTTCAACTCCAAGATGATATCTTTATCCAAAATAAGTCAAGGTAAAGGTTTCCAGCTTGGGGGAAAAAAGGAGACACAAAGTTTTCCATGGTTTATACTATCTTACTTTTTGGTTGATTCAGAATTGGAGAAATAGCATCCAAACCGCGATAGTGGATCAAGCTCTAACGCATCATAATGAGGATTTGGTTCCATTACACAAAAGTTTGGACTCCTACGGATTATAAATAGAAGGCACAAGGGGGTTTGAAGTTGGGAGGTGGATACGAAATCCAAGTGTCAAGGTTTAATTTTAGCAAGTGTGCATTCAGGAGGCCCGCTGGGGGGGGGGGGTTGCGATTTCTGCTATTTATTTGATAATTTTGATCTGAAGTCCTGCAGTCTCGTTGCTTGGTTGCTGAGTTTTTTAGTCTGGTGCCTCTTGCTCTGTTCTAGAGATGATTGGTTGAGTTTTCTAGTTCCTATATGTGAAGTTGTAAGTTGGGCAGGTGCTGTTTGGGTCTGTACTTACCTCCCTCTCATAGCCAACATTGATCTATGTTGGCTGTAGGTGTGTTTTAATAAAACTTGGTTTTTCTCTCTCTCTCACACACACACACACACACGTGTGTGTATGTATAAACACACATCATAAAAACCCTCCAAAGGATCCCTTCTAAGTTCTAATTGATACTCCCAAAATTCAAACATACAAATTAGAGAAGACTTATAAAGATGTAAAATTATTCTTTCTTGGGTTAACCGACTGGACCTTCTCAAAGTCAACCCAAAAAATAGCATTTTGACCATCATAAAGTCAAAGACCATACTTAGCAATCAGCATCCGGATACGTACATTGCTGCAAATTATAGAAGCTGAAAGGTTTTTATCTATATTAGTTTAGTTAATATTTTATTTGTGGTAATTATCTTGTTTCCTAGTTTATAGTATTTGGTTTCCTAGTGTATGGTATTTGGTTTCCTAGTTTAAGGGTAGGGGTGGGTTATATTAAGAGGGGTGAGGGGTCGGCTACCTTTAGGAGGGGGGATTGAGAGTTTATTTTCCGTTTGTTCTTTTGTTTGGAGACCTGGTTCTCGAATTCCAGGGTTTATCTTGTAAGCATCCAGTTACGGATGCCTATTATCGTAATTGAAGTTACTACCAGTTTCATTCATATCACATCCTTCGAAAGAACCTATAGATACATAATTTAAATTTAATCATAATGTTTCTGGCCAGCTCACTTGGTCGTTTTTAAAACCTATATCACATATTCTACCATCAATCTTAAATCTCCCATTGTTCAAGCATCTGCACTTGTATTTAATATCTATTCCTAACCATCAGAAACCAATACCCGAAAATGCCAAATCGAGCTTCCAGATATAAGTACTAACTACCAACATTTAAGCCCATGTTTAACATACTCATATAGAGCAAGTAGAAATCTTTTCTCCGAAAGAACGCATTATGTTTTAAGAACTAACAAGAATGTTACATGGTCAAAAACACTATTTCTATATTCAAAAGGCTTAAATGATAAGGCTACTAGTGACAGCAGTATGTATTTGATATTCTTTTCTCACTAGTATTTACAAGGTCTAAAAACTACCTAATTGTTAAAAATACAAAGATATCTAACAGACATTTGTTTTCCACATTGGGGCTCTTTAAAAAGCAAATCGATATAACAAAGATCGACTTGGAACCTTTGTGTTCTAGTTCACTCCCCAAAGTTGGAAGCTGAAACTACACATAACCTGACCTAATGGCTTGTTAAAAAGGATCAGGGTTGATGTTAAAAGAAAGGGTCTTAGTTTTGAATCATTGTCATATATTATATGGATTAACAACTATGATACAAACTAGTAAACTACAAAGTTATCTGTTTTCCATCAATTTGTACCTTGAATAAATCTACTGCAACAGGTGAATTCACCTTCTTGGACATCTTTAGTTACTCCAGGGACTATTCTGCAAAAAACAAAAAAAAAAAAAAAAAGACCTACATTAATTGATGGATTCACATTTTAAATGTAACGATGATTACATTTTCATGGTAAAAGTTAAATGCATAATCACAAAATGCTATTTGTAAAAGCCATCACAACCTGAGAAGTGAAACGATATTGACTAGCATCTGAATGTGTAGATCTTCATAGATTCAATTGAACAGTATCTGTATATATTTAGGGCTATGGACATTCAATTTTTCCTTGTTCCTTATTTTACATTGTTTTACGCATGTATGGAATAGTCATTTGTTAATGCATGTAGATGCAACCATATTAGCCAAAATATATGTTTGGTTGTCATCTTTCACTTGATTATCCACAACAATTAGAATCAAGCATATAATGGCAGATTACCAGTGCAAACGCAACACCTAACAGATGCAATATAAAAAAACCTGATTAAGTTCAAACCTACAACTAAGGAACTGCTGGTCTGGTTTCGTAAATTTAATAAATGAACCAAACATCAACAATATCCCCCAAAATGTTTTATTAAAATTCTACATACATGCTGCATATAATAGGACCATGACATTCAGAAAGCAGCAGTATATCAATAATGAAGAATTGTGACATAGTTGTAAACAGAGATGCATAATTATTGTCGAGGCAATCCAATTAACAAGAATCTAGCTCATCGTCTTAACTTTTTAAAAAACTGATTATAAGCAGCATCAGATATCATTGTGTTAAGGGTAACAATAGTTCTTGGTAAAGGAAAAACAGATATCTAAAAGGATCTTATGCATCCATCAAATAAGGATTCTTTGTAAATCATAACTTTTGCCATCAAGGCTGTAGATATGCTTTCTAAATGTGTCATATATGTAGCATGTATGTAGAAAGCATTATGAAATGTATTCTAATGGAAGATTAAAAGTCTCGTACCTCAATAAATTTGACTACGGTATGTAAGGACCTCTGCGATTTTTCATTTTTAATATGGGGGACAAACAATAATATACACCACATGCCACTTTCAAGCTGCTATCTTTATCGACCCTACCTCGTCCATCTTTGAGCTCTTATGCTGCAAAATTAACAAGATAACTAAATGGGGAAACAAGGCTCGAGCGAATCAGTAAAAATACATAAAGAAACCATAAAACTATGGTTTAATAAAAGCTAAGTGCAACCAAGTTACCTTACTTTTCTTCTGCCTGTGAATGTCATTGACATCTTCATTTCCATCATGCTTCCTTTTCTGAAACCATTTAAAAATAGTATCATTAGCTACTAAAGTACTTCACCAAAATGAAATTGATGGAGATGCAACTTGAATGCTTACTATAAGCAAACATATCGTTACATATAAGCACAATTTATACCAAGTACCATGGATCTCTTATATTCGACCAAAACTTCGATACTTAGAGAAGCAAATCAGGTAAATAAGTGAAAATCATCTAACCTTCTCATGGTGTTTCTTTGAATGTTCAGCACCAGAATCATGATGACTACTTCTATCCTTCTTTTTTTCCTTGTCCTTGTCTTTACTTCTATCTCTATGCCGATGTTTGTGTTTCTTGTGCTCTTTATCTTTGTCTTTGTCCTTGTGCTTTTTATGCTTCTTTTCCTTGTCTTTCGATTCACTTTTGGATTTTCCAGCTACGGTAGGCATCCCCTTCTCAGACTATGTAACAACACAGTGCATTTTAATCAGAATACCACAAAACCATTGAAAGCATATGAACAAGGATTTTGCAAATTTCTTACGGATGGCAGGTCAACTGGTGCAGTCTCCCTCAGCTGAAAGGCTTCCCTGAGGACATTGAGGTCAAATGGTTGTATGCGTGTGTTTGTGTCTCTAGACAATGATGTGTTCTGAATGAGCTGATCCAATTGCATCCCTTCACCTTTCCTGATTTCTGTGTCTCCAACAACATCATGAAGGTAATGTGTATCTGAAATTGACAAAGGAAGTGACTTCTTGCAGAAGAACTCATAGTGGGGTAACAATTTATAGTAACTTATAAGATCCACTGCGCCCGTGAGTTCCCTTGGTCCTAGATTATGAAGAGCACAACGCAGATAGTTACTTGTGCAATACAAAATAAGAAAAAATTATGAAAAATCCAAGAAGAATGCCAACTTTATTACATCACATGGACTTAATGTGAGTCGTAAACAATGTCTTGTCGTCTTGATTTAGACGACCAGAAAAAGAAAGAGAAATAACAATACAAATCGAAGAGTATACTGATGTTTGACTTGTATATAAAAGTTATTTTAGTAAAAACATCTCTAAGGAATAAACAAAATGCATGCATCATGTAATGCTAAAACAATTAAACAGATAAGAAGACAGTGCCAGCATGCTATACCAAAACCACAGAGCTTAATGGATCATAATACAAGGCTGAGTTAAAGAATTTGAACTTCAAGACTTACCTTTTCCAAACTTCTTGCTTTCAGGATCCATCAATCACAGTCTTGTATGCTGGTATACCATTATAACCTGTAAAGTGATGAAAAAAGCATAATACATCTTCAATTCAAGATCTAGGGCCACTTCTATACCAAATTTTGGATTTAATAAGAAACCTACTTATTAGTTTAGTCATCACAATCAAGTTATATAGAGATCCGTTTTCAGAAATGACACAAATACCCACTGCTTTCTTGACCTTTGATGAATCTGAGATCATTGAAAGCTATCGTATATGACCACACAAAGCTCATCACCTATACTTTACAGTTCACACGTCATTTTGCTTGGATCTGTAATTATGTACTTAAGTTGACAATATTAGCTTGTCACCTTTGGTTACTGGGACAAAGAAAATTCCAAGTGTTCTCCTAAGGTATGGAAAGCTGCACCACCCCAACTCAAAAATAAATGGGCACAGAGATATATGCTGGCCCACATATACCAAAACTTTATGATGAATATTATATTTCTTCTAATAAGTGTCCTAAAGACAGATTTTGCCAAAATTCATAAGCCATTCCAAAAAAAATAAGGAAACAAAGCCAAGGCTCCTTAGAGAGGTTACAACCATTGAAATAGTTTAGACTCGTAGATTATCATGCCAGCCTACTGACATGGCATCTGACATGGTACTGTAAAATTGCTCAATGTGAACCAAATACTATACACAAACCATAGATTTCAAAATTTTACAAAATGGTACTGATCAACTCATGGAACATGGAATTGCAGAAAATTAAAGATAGCATGGTGTGACCAAGACAAACAGGCACAAGCCCACATATAGATCAAGGGAATCAATGGACACAGTTAAATTGAATATTTTGGTAGAGAGCCCAAATAAAATAATATGACCCTATTTAGTTAATATATACAGAACCCCATTTGTATTAGACTTGAACTTAGGAGTTTTGGACCCATTTGCCAAATATTATAAAAAGCCAATAACCAAACTATAGGTGACATGAGCTGATATTGTGAACTCCCCTTGTGCACAGTGAAATCATTGAACAGAATGAGTGAACCCCAAATCAGCAAACCAACCCCCCTCCCCCCCCCCCCCCCCCTTTTTTTTTTTCTTCTGTCTCCTCTGGCGACCGCCTCTAGCACCGGTTTCTTCTAATTGGGTACCATGTTTTTCGTTTATCAAATTTCAAGTTACCTTTTCTGCTTTTTCATCATTAACTTTTTTACCTTGTTAATTGCTCATAGTTAATTTCCAATTGAGTTGAGAGATAACGGTTTGGATTTTACGAATTTAGGGATTAAGATTGCAAATTTACAGTTTGAGACTACGAATTTATCAGCAAGTTTTTTACAATTGTGCTGAGATTAAGAATGTTTTATGTAGTTATGTTCAATTTACTAGGGTTTATCGTCTGAACATAAATATACCGCGATGAAGTTGACGAAGATTGATTTGAGAAACAATAAGGGTAGCCAGTTTATAAATGATGACGCATTCACATATACTGAGAAAGGCATGTTAGATGAAATTAGTAATGAAACAATTTAGTGTAATTTTGAAGTATGAAAAAAAGCATTTGCAATAACTTCATTAGTAGTATTTCAAATATGTCGGACCGGAGAGTTAAATTCTGTCTTGGATTTGTCGCTAGAGACAAATATGCATCAACTGTTTAGGATTAGATTAGTAAGCAAAATTGGGCATTTTTCATCAATCTCTACGTGTATCTAAAACAGAAACTACTATAACAAAACACACAATAGCCATGCCCTCATGAGCCCCAAAGTTACACAAAAGCAAACAGTAAATAGTAAGCTACATTTTCAAAGTTCCTAATAAGGAAAAAAGCAGAATACCAAAAACAACCAATTTCCAAATCTAATGAGCCTAGCAACTTAACTCTATAAAGCCAAAAATATATACTTTTCAATACCAAAATCTATTACCGTATTCATTAAACAAGCTCCAATTTCAATCTAAACAACACCGAGTTAACAAAATTTCGAATCCCACAATTACTACATCCCCCAGAAGAACCAAATCTTACAATATTCCATTCAATTCAACACCATATTTCATATTTCCGTACTAAAAAACACTAAATGCAACTAAAATTACCGCTTTCTTTTCTTGGATTAGTATAAGATTGAAGTTGATCTGTTAGTAGATCGAAGCAATGGGTTTGCGCAACTAAAAGTGTAGTTAAAGAAACTTGTAATGCGAAGAGGTTACTTACCTGAATTACAAGACGTATGGCTCGAAATTGGATCAATCGAGACTAATATTTGACTGAATTAGGAAATCGATTGATGTTTTGTGGTCGTTTTCCCCTTTAACCGAAATAAACCCTAGAAGACGTGTCGAGAGAGAGAGATGAAAAGATGGTACTCTGTGGCAGCAATTAATGAGGGACTATAAATATTAAGATGATCAACCCCAAAGGGCGAATTTGCCAATTCCTTAATCAGGGGTCCAAAAGTTTCTTCCTTTTTGATATGGAAAGTTTTGTAAAAAGGCATGAACTTCTAAAAACATGTTATTTTTAAAGAATATTGGTATTTGCCAAATTTGGTAGTTGAAATTAAATCATATAAATTATGTCAACTTTTGAAAACCTTATTATTTGAAGTATTAGTAATTACTTGACATTTGGAACAATCGAATAAAAATTCGTCTTGTAACGAAACAATAAAAACCAATAAAAAATTATGATACATTTACGGTTGTTTTTTTTATTTTTTATGATAATTTAAAGCATCAACAATTATATAATGTTGCGCTGAAACCTTCTGTATAATGGGTTTATTGTTACCAATGTGATATGCCGTATTGACTTTGATACGGGGAGTAATCCCCATAATTGATGTCCTTGTGAAAATGAAAATATACGACTCAATCAATTAAAATGTATTTTCTATCTCTTCATATGACTTCTTTTTTATTTTTTTGTGTATCTATCTCCAGTGAACTAGCTTTCTCAATTCTCTCACACACTCTCTCTAATGGATAGCGGTTACCATTATCCTTAATATATTGTTGTGGAAATGTGTTCCCATTCGCATTTTCCTTACCACGGTAATGATTATAAGCATCCTAGTGGAAATCCTTTACCAATTGTGTAGTTTGTTATAAATGAACACATAATAATCGGTTATGAAAAATGTAAAGTAAGAAGATTATGTCAAAAAGTATGTTTCATGTCCTTTTAGTTAAAAGATTGATCGTTCGCTAAAAATTCCCGTTAGAATAAATGGTTACTTAATTTTTTACATAAATTTGACAATTTTGATTTATATAAACCTCATAAAGTCTAATTTTATAATTAACCTAAAAAAACAATCTCATACAAAACTTTTGCTTATTATAAAAGTTGGATTTAAAACCAACTTTCTAGGATCAATTTCATAGATACCTTAAAACTTGGAAAATATCATACACACTTTTTCATATAAAACCAAATAATTTTAGAAGTCAGAACTACCAAATTTTTTGCAAAGCTATTGTAAAATTGCATAATGTAATGTAAAAATTATAACTATGGTACATTATTATTAACCCCGAAAAATAAAGTATTTGAACTTCAAGACTTAGAGTGCATTTAGTTACTGAAAATTTCCAAAATTTCATATCACTTTTCAAAAATAATGAAAACTTGTTTAGTTAACAACAATTTCATAAATTTTTATTTCACTTTTCAAAATATCACTCTTCATATTCTCTCTCTTACTTTTCTATTAGCTACCCTATAATTTTTTTATAATACTCTCTTTCTCTCTCTCTCTTACTTTTCTATCATCTATCCTATTTTTCTTATTTTATAATCAATCATCTTAGTTTTCTTAAAACTAAAACTTCATCATCTAAACAAGTTTTCACTTATCATAGAAACCCTTGTTTTTTTCTAAAAATTATAACTTGAAAACGGAAATCGAAAAATGATTAATTTTCGTTAACTAAACGCAGTCTTAAGTTTTCCAAAAGTTTTCACTAAAACAATTTTCGTTAAGTTACCAAAACTTACATACAATTTTCTATTCAAATTAAAACATGTGGTTAAACAAAAGGTTTTATACAAACATTGAGTTTTATATTAATTACAAAAGCATATCTAAAACTAAAAACCCGACTAAAAAATCTATTCAAAACCAAATACCACTTGTCTTATATAGTTACACTTCAATCAGAACCTGTCAACCACTTTACCGTTCTTTTTTGAAAATTTGTCAACTCAACTGATAAAACGATAAATTTAGTGAGATATGCATTAATAGAAATTACAAATTATCTGCATAACATCCAGTTCAATGACCAATTAAACGAATTGTTGGATTGTAACTCATATCATTAGTTAATTTGACAGAATTCCATCCATATTCTTGTCAAAACCTTATGAAAACATCAACAATGTACATTCATCGACCTATTGACATCAGGAGATGTCTCAAATCCAAGTGCACGTGAGTAACGCGTACATTATACAAGTATCAAGGCAAAGCATCATAGGATATGATCAAGCAACTCGTGTGAAAAACACAAATAATTGTATTATAATCAAATATTCATGAATCATATTTACAATGGTTTCAATTAGATTATAAGAAACAAATGATCCAATTATCTAATCCATGTTTCAATATACATGTATAATTGTAAATTAAATATTTCGATCACTCAATGATTGTTAATGTCAATTTATATGGCTCTAATTCCAATCACAATAAGCTTATTAGCTCTTAAGTATGTTTTACACCTTCAATTTCATAGTAAAAACACCACATAAAGAACTAGTTTTAAGCAAATCAGATTATATTCTAGGACTTCACTTATTGTTGTTGTCGTCCCTCGATAGAGGGTCGTGATCAGAATTACCAAATCATTTTTGAGATTTGAAGTTCAAAATATTTTAAAAGTGTTGAAACCCTTTGGAATGCAATCAAACTCATCACTGTTGCGAGAGTAGCGATGAAATGAACTCGGTCAAAGAACATGGCTCGTACTCAATTCATCGCAAGTTGTGATCAAGGTCTCGACCAAATTTGGTTGGGTCGCGTCGCTCTGATCGTGATCACAAATATTCACGATGATTACATATCAGACCCAGGTGCATATTGACTTCTACAGCACAACCTATTCGTGACTTTGGGGAACCCGTTATAACAAATGTTTAAACGATGAAATTTTATTTCGAGCTCATTAAACGAGTAAATTTCTAGTGATTGAAACCATAAACGGGTACAAAATGAATAAAATCATGAACAAAACAATATAAACTTGACTAACAATTATACATGTGTGTACAAATATAAAAAAACATATTATCATATGATATAAATAAACTAATAAGATAAATATATAATCTAAAATATAAATAGAATAATTATTATTATGTAAAAAGTAAGCAGATATTTAATGGGTGTTTTAATCGAGTTATCGTGACGAGTATCATAAATCTCATCACCGTTTAAAATAATTGGGTTCGGGAAAACCCGTCCAATTTTAATAACTTTTCTTGAAAAACATACTTAATTCTTGAGAATTAGTTAAGAGACTTATCAAACGACAAAAATAAATGAATACCCATAAACGTATTTAAATGTATATCATATTCAGCATGGGCAACCGAAGTTTTAAGTGTATAATTGGTGATCTCCAATTTTGATATATTTGTTAAGCTAATTTAATTTTAAAAAAATTATAACCTCAAACCAAACAAATAAATTTGTAGTGCAATTATATTTATTTTTACATTACTAATATACAATTAACAAATAATAAATAAAAACAGTCTAAATCTATTACAAACTAAATACTCATTAACTCAATAAATTAAATCAAACTTTTATCTTTGAGCTCAATAATCCAATAAAAAATTCAAAAGACTTCAAAATTCAAACCGATGAAGGTTTTAGTAAAACATCATCAACTATTGATAGTGTTTGTAGCTTTGAGACGAAACTTTACTTTTGATTGTTAAATAATTGATGGATTCTAAAAGATGAAATAACATAAAATTTTCTTTAATCATTGTAATTTTTATACACAAATATTATATCGTATTTGATATTCCAGTATGCTTTAAGTTAAGTCAATTCGACCAATTTAATCAATTAAAATTATCAAACTGATAAAACGACCACAACTGTGTAACCGATTACCTAGAAAATGATTTAGGAAAATTTTCCCATTAAAAAAATAAAAAATTTTAATGTTCGAAATCGAGTTTACATAGTAACAAGTAAAAGACTAAAAAGCGTACCAAATTTGGGTCTTTCTTTTACAGACACCTTTCCTTTGTCCAGCAAACCACACAGATTCATCACCAACTGCACCTCCCACCGTCGCTTCTTGCCGCCGGTAGCTACATCCTCAGGTATGCATCGCTCTTCTCTGTCTCATGCATCACATCTCCTCTTGATTGCTCCGTCCTCCGCCTTCACACGACAGCTCTGCCATCCCCCTTGCTCCGCCTACTCTGTCCTTCTCCGGCGATCTTCCTCTCCTATTTGAGTATTGTTGAATTTGCTGTGCACTTTTCTTAGGGTTCATGAATATTGTTGATATGGGTTCATAGTTTGGTTCAATTTTTGCGTCGTTGGATATTTTAGGGTTCATCAGTGAATTTTTGTTTTTTAGTTCAATTTTTGAATTTTGGGGTTTATGGTTAATTAGTTGAATTTTTTTTTTTTTTGAGTTCATCAGTTATTACGGTTCATCAATTGAATTTTTGTGTGGTTAGGGTTCATTGTTTGGTTGAATTTTTTACAAAACAAACAATATTCTCGTTACAGATTGCAGACTTTTAGGTCAGTATGAGTCTTGAAAAAAAGCATAAAACATTTTAACCTCATATTTTCATCTTTGAACACTAGTATAGTGTGTACATTTAGCTGGTTAAAACTACTGGCTGCAAAAGCAAGACATTCCTGCTTACTTATTTTTAAGGTCTGTAGATGATAAATTATGTGTTTGCTTCAAATATTATCACAACTAAGCATCTATATTTAATATATTTTCATGTTCTAAGAATATATTATGGGAAAACTTGCTTGGAAAACAATATACTTTTTTTGTATTGAAAACAATACACTTCCAAACCCTTTGACGGACTTACAAATCAAACATGACTTTACAAAAGAGTGGAATTGAAGTCCAATCAAATCCTGCAAGCCAAATGCAGGTTTTCAAGCCTTGACAAATCCGAATCTTGTTCCAAACATTTTGATATAATTCAGTTCCCTCGAACCAATTTTGCAATCCAAATGCCCACCAAGTCTCAAACTTCTCTTTTAATCTTGTTATTTGTAAACTCTAAATTCAATTGAAATTGTTATAAGTATATGATTCAGATTGAAACTGTTGAAATCATGGACTTAATGCTATGAACTTGTGGTGAATTTGTTATCGTGAAATTTATTAATTTAGCCAAATTCGGTGAAAGTTGGTATTTCCTGATTTCTGATATTCTATTTAGTGATTTTGAAGTTTGTACTTGCTACTTTGGTAGGTAATTCTAGTTTAATCAACTATTGTTTGTTTAAATCTTAAATAATGTTGTCTATGTTAGGGTTTACTGCAATTTTACTTTTGATTACTTACATGCACAGAGAGAAGGATGCTGAGTGTGAGAATGACTGATCTTGCACATAGAATACTGGTTTAGTGGCATGAGTTTAACTATGGTCCCCCTTTTGTACTATCTTTACCCATGCATCATCGTTGCATGCGATGTTCATTCTATGTGTGTTTCTAAATTTCTTATACATGAGTTGAAAGCATGATAGAACATGTTTGAGGTATCAGGCTTTAGTTTAGTCATTTGAAAAATGGCCAAGGTTCCGTTGGTTATACCATTTTTTCTGCGTTCTTTATTTTTTGCGGGTCACATCTTCATTTGTGCTCAAATTATGTATAGGGACTGCTATTACATTTTTATTCATTTGCACATCAAGTAAATAAGACTCTTAGAAAAGAAATTCTTTGTTTGGCCATTGGTTATACCATGTTTGTTTATGTCTCTAAGATGGTCTTTGGTCATAACTAGAGGTCTGTGTGAGTTTATAATGGTGTAGTTTTGTCTATGTTGCTTTACCTATACTTGTGTTCTTTCCAGGACCACAAAGTAAAATGAAATATGGATTAAACCTAAGAGTCCAATCCTCCCAACAAAAAAAGCAACCAACCAGACCTCCTTGCCCTTCTGCACTTGGTTTTGGTGCTGACGATGACGATGATATCGAGAGTGAAATTTCTCGCCAAGCCAGTAAGAACAAGGCTCTTAAGGATGTAAGTGAGCTAGGAAAACATAAATTTCATTCATGGTTCTTAAGTATGCAAGTGAACCATGGAAACATAAAGTTCTCTTTTTTGTGTAGGTAGAGGAGCAACATAAGAAAGCCTTAGAGGAAGATCCATCGGTATTCGATTATGATGGTGTCTATGACGAAATGAAGGAGAAAGCAGTTCGTCCTGTTGCGCAGGATCGACAGGAAAGAAAGGTATCGGTTTTATTCTCACATACTTTTTAGACAAGCATATTCTGATTAGAAACTTCAAATACTGTTTAGGTGATTTAATTGGATATATACAAAACATAATTATCGGAATGTAATCATTAACAATTTAGTGATGAAATATAAAATCAATAATTACACCACACGACTCAGACCTAGCGTTAACAAGACAAAGAAGCACTCTTACATGTCTTTTATCGTTTATTGCTGATGGTCTGCGTCTTCTGTTACAGCCAAGATATATTCAAGCATTGATAGACAAAGCAAAAGTGCGTGAGCGAGAACATGAGATAATATACGAGAGGAAGCTTGCCAAAGAGAGGAGCAAAGAAGACCACCTTTTTGCCGATAAGGACAAGTTTGTTACTGGTGCCTACAAAAAGAAACTTGCAGAGCAGGCAAAATGGTTGGAGGAAGAACGGTTGCGTCAGCTTCGGGAGGAAAAGGAAGATGTAAGTGTATTTTCATTTCAAGTGTTCTTGTGCTATCTTTCGATCTAATAGAATGGTGATACAGAATCTGTCATATCTAAAATTTATCGAATTTATCCTTTGACTCTTTGAGCCATTAATGTATTGATGCATAGCTAGTAACAGAATGTAAACAAAAAGGGCTATTGGATGTGACTTAAGAATCATAGTCACTGTCCGATCATCAGTTGATTAAAGTTAGGGATAATCAGGTGATTCTTCATTTATCCTCATTTGTCTGTATTTTTGCCACAATTCCTTTCATACTTCTCCAAATCTGATTATTTTGAATTTTTTATCCTAAAAATGTGGAATATCGTTATAAGTTACCAAACACTGAGAAACTGAAGTCTCAATAATCACTCGTAAAGCACATCCAAACACCCCAAATAACCCCAAACTTCATTCTGTCTTTATATATATCATGCAACATGTTTTTGTTTCTTGTTTGAAGGAAACTAAGTATTCACCTGATTCAAGTTCTTGGTGTAACAGATAACTAAGAAGGGTGATATGTCCGAGTTCTACTTCAATTTGTCAAAAAATGTGGCCTTTGGAGCAAGAGAAGGCGAGTCAAAGAAGCCTGACAAGCAGAGGGATCGTAGGTCAGAAGAAAGTCCCCCGTCGAAAGCCCACTCAATGATTGCAAGAGAAGAAAATCAGGGTGAACCATCTTCTGTGTCCAAGGAAAGATCTGAATCCGTTGAAGCAAACCCCCTTCCCGATACTCATAAACAAGTAGTCTCTAATGATGCAACACCGAAGCAAGAACCTCCTGAAGGTGTGGCAGCTCAACCTCCAGCCGATCATCATAAAAGAAACCAGGATGCTTTGGCTGCTGCAAAAGAGCGGTTTCTTGCACGCAAGAAGACAAAGGTAAATGTAGATTAAACAATTAAATGTGAGTTTGTAGTTTTAAGATTTTTGGATTGGTGTCATATATGGAGAGATTCAGATTGTTGGTCTCTATAAATGATCGAGTTCCTTTCCATCATCTCTGTTGCTGTGATTGGTTCCGTACCTATTAATCTTAGCCGATAAAGAGTATACTATTCTTTAGGGATCCACAATTTTAATCCATTTGTGTAAAAATGGGTCCAATTCATTTTGGTCATGCTATATTGTTAATGGATTAAATGTCACAGTGGAAAGTTTAAAATATACTTGAATGTCTACGATCTCTGCTTCAATCCAACTGAGCATTGTTTATCCAACACATTTTTGTAGCTATCCAAAACCAAATCGGACTTAACTGAACTGAACAATAAGAAAATATTGAAACCGAGATCTAAATCGAATGGTATCTCTTTGGTATGGGTGCGCTTTTCCCTATTTTTACAATGAAAATAGATACAAAAACTGGAGAAGTGAAATGAAAAAACTTGAAATCAAGAACCAAACCAAACGGTATTAATTTTAATATGATTTATTAAGTACTCAGTTAAATCCTGAATTTTGTATACCCATGATCTCTTTTTTTTTTTTTTTCCACTCAGGAATTAAGAAACCATATCAGGAATGATTCTTTTTCCCCACCCTTTTACATGTTTATTTGCTTATTGAGTTGATAAAAAAGCAACTAAATGAGAAGTTAGTCCTCTTTTCTTTATAAGCTATTAATAATTATGTGATACGACCCAACGTCTGGGGCCGGGTCGGTTTGGGCAAGTGTACCGGAGGCGGGGCTAGGCAAAAGAATGGATAAGTATTGGTGATTTTGTTAGGATAAATTTTATTTATTTAAATAAGTCCTGGTGGGCATTTTAGGATAAGTATATTTTATTTAAATTAGTTTTGATTTGCTAGTGAGTTATTTTAGGAGATTATCTACCTACGTGTTTGGGTAGGGATTTGTTAGGAGAGCACTATAAATGTGGTCTTCCATTCTGAATTATTTTTATGCAATTAATTAATCAAGTCTTTGATTATTGGGAGACCACCTGTTCTCGAAATCAGGAAATTCAGAATTCTAACTTGGAATTCAGATTCTGTTCTTATTAATTGGTATCAGAGCCTTACGCTCCTGGTAACAAGATGGTAAGCAACACGGATAGAATCGCAAATCTGGAATCCGACATGGCAAGACTTCGGGAAGAAGCAGATGCTGCCCGCGCTGAACATTCGACGCAGTTTGAGGAGATGATGAAGGCGATTTCCGACTTAACTCTAGCAGTCGGAAAGAAACCAAGAAGGCCGAACGGAAAGGAGTCCTCGGATGATGAGGATTCCGATGGAGATAAGAACAGCAACAACGGACGAAAAGGTAGAAACCCCTCGCGAGACTGCCGTAAACTCACAATGCCGATTTTTGAAGGAGAGAATGCACATGGATGGATCTATCGGGTGGAAAGGTACTTCGAAATTCAAGGAATCGAAGAACAAGATCGACTTAGAGCAGCCTCGATATGCATGGAAGGAGCGGCACTGTCGTGGTATCGCTGGGTTGAAGCCAGAACGCCGTGTCGTTCATGGGAGCGGTTCAAACAAAAATTGCTCGATCGTTTTCAAGCATCACAAGAGGGAAGCGTGTACGAACAGTTCTTGAATATTCAACAAGTAGGTACTGCTCGCGATTATGTTACACAATTTGAAAGTTTGGCTGGCCAAATTCTTGATCTGCCTGAGAATGTTTTGGAAAGCACGTTCATTAAAGGATTGAAGTCGGACCTCTGATCAACAATACGGGTTATGGAACCAGAAACACTAGCAAAAACAATGAGGCTCGCGGTAAAGATGGACGAAAACAAGAGTATGGGTGGCGCCAAGACAGGGGGCAGCTCATATCCATCTCACGGTGGGTCTGGTGGGCCGACGAAACCAACTTACACCCCAACCGCAACAGCGACAACAAACGTGGGTGACAAGAAAAACAACATGGGAGGAAACGGGAACCAGTTCAGAAGACTAACAGAGGCTGAATTTGCAGAAAAGAAAGCCAAGGGTCTATGCTTCCGTTGTGAAGGGAAATTCGCACCAGGCCATCGTTGTCCCAGCAAAACTCTCCAAGTACTTATTATTGATGATGCCGAGGAGGAAGGCGATGAAGAAGATGGACCCGAGCATGTCCATCTGGATACGGTCGAAGTATCACTAAACTCGGTTAGTGGGCTTACTCCACCACGGACCATGAAGGTTAAGGGCGATGTGGGTGGTGTACAGGTGGTGGTGCTGATTGACAGCGGCGCAACCCATAATTTTGTCTCCAAACGGGTGGTTGACAGGCTGGGAATTGAGTTGACGGACACTGGCTTGGTCGGGGTAAAACTAGGAAACGGTATGATGGAACAGAGTCGTGGGACGTGTAAAGGGGTCGTTCTCAATCTTCCCGAGCTGCAGATTGTGGAAGATTTTTTTCCTTTGGACCTCGGCGGTCCGGACATGATCCTCGACATAAAGTGGCTGCAAACTCTCGGGGACATGACTGTAAACTGGCGAGAACTACGCATGCAATACTGGGAAGGGGATCGACAGATCACGATAACAGGTGACCCGAGTTTATCGAGGTCGTCCACTTCTTGCAAGTCACTCTCTAAATTATTACAACACGAGGGGGAGGGATATTTGGTTCACTTGAGCGTCAAAGAGGAGAAACCCACAACACTTGTTGTACCAGCAGAAATCCAAGGCGTGCTTGAGAGGTTCAATGACGTTTTCGAGATGCCAATCGGCCTACCCCCATCCCGCAGCCATGAGCATGCAATAACACTTCGGGACGGGACCGCGCCCATTAGCGTTCGACCTTACCGCTACCCCCACATACAGAAGGACGAAATTGAGAAATTAGTGCATGAGATGCTAGACGCTGGGATTATTCAGCCAAGTACCAGCCCGTTCTCCAGTCCTGTCTTACTAGTCAAAAAGAAAGATGGTAGCTGGCGTTTTTGTGTGGATTATCGGGTTCTTAACAAAGCAACAGTCCTCGACAAATTTCCTATACCCGGCATTGATGAATTGCTAGACGAATTGCACGAAGCGACCATTTTTTCCAAATTAGACCTCAAATCGGGGTACCATCAAATCAGAATGAAACCCGAAGATATATCAAAAACAGCGTTTCGCACTCACGAAGGGCACTATGAGTTTTTTGTTATGCCGTTTGGGCTAACCAACGCGCCGGCGACTTTCCAGTCCCTGATGAACAAGGTATTTCAACCTCTCCTAAGACGTTTTGTACTAGTGTTCTTTGATGATATACTGATATATAGCAAAACCGAGAGCGAGCACCTCAAGCACCTTTCCACAGTTCTGTCGGTGCTAAAGCAAAATAAATTGTATGCGAATCGAAAAAAATGCTCGTTTGCACAAAGTCAGGTGGAATATCTGGGCCACATTGTATCAAAACGAGGGGTGTCCGCTGATCCATCGAAGATCGACGCCATGCTGCAATGGCCTGTTCCAAAAACATTACGCGAGCTCCGAGGTTTTTTGGGACTGACAGGGTATTATCGTAAGTTTGTGAAAGATTATGGAAAGATTGCATGGCCGCTCACGGAACAACTTAAAAAATATAATTTCAAATGGACCGATGACGCCACCAAGGCTTTCCGAAAGCTTCAGACAGCAATGACGCAAGTTCCTGTTCTTGCTTTACCAGATTTTCACAAAGAATTTATCATTGAGACATATGCATCGGGATATGGGCTGGGAGCAAAACTGATGCAAGACGGCCGACCTCTAGCATACTTCAGTCACGTTCTAGGAACCCGGGCCCGACTCAAATCTGTCTACGAACGTGAACTGATGGCCATCGTCATGGCAATCCAGAAGTGGCGACCATACTTGCTCGGGCAAAAATTTTTAGTCCGTACGGATCAGCGGAGTTTGAAGTACCTCCTTGAACAACGAACCGTTACCGAAGACCATCAAAAGTGGCTATCTAAGCTCTTAGGATATAATTTTGATATTGTCTACCGACCGGGCAATGAGAACGGAGCAGCAGATGCCCTTTCGCGAAAAAAATCTGATGGCCAACTCACCGCAATGGCGGTATCCGGAAGGCTCAATTGGGACGGATTGTGGCAAGAACTAGACGCGGACGCAGAAATTCAGTCGCTAAAACAGAAGGTTGCCGGCGGAGAACCAGTGGCAGGCGGGTACACGATCGAACATAACAGACTACTTTTTAAAGGCCGGCTGGTGCTTCCGTGTGGGTCCAGCTGGATCCCGTTAATTTTTCAAGAGTTCCACAGTAGTGTGGTTGGTGGTCACTCGGGGGTGCAGAAAACTTATCAACGTTTGGCTCGTGAGGTGTATTGGCCGGGTATGAAGGGTGACGTGGCAAGAAGAGTGGCGGAATGCGATGTGTGCCAACGACAAAAATACTCCACCATGGCACCTGGGGGTCTGTTGCAACCTTTAGAATTACCTACTGCTGTTTGGTCCGAAATCACTATGGATTTTATTGATGGTCTGCCAAAGTCGGAAGGTAATACAGTCATTTTTGTGATAGTCGATCGGCTTAGCAAATACGCGCATTTCGTTCCATTAAAACACCCTTACACGACTCCTGTGGTGGCTGGGGTTTTCGTGCGAGAAGTAGTAAGATTGCATGGTATACCCGATTCAATTGTCTCTGACAGAGACAAGGTTTTTCTGAGTAATTTTTGGAAGGAATTGTTTCGCTTGTTGGGTACCAAATTGAAACGAAGTTCAGCTTACCATCCACAAACGGATGGTCAGACCGAGGTGGTTAACCGATGTTTGGAAACCTATTTGCGATGTTTTGCCTCTGATACACCCAAGAAATGGGTCACGTGGCTGCCATGGGCTGAATATTGGTACAATACGTCATTTCACATTTCTACAAAAACGACACCTTTTCGGGTCTTATACGGGCGAGACCCACCTCATTTGCTGTACTATGGAAGCCCAACAACACCGGTCAGTACGGTGGATCAGTATTTACAAGAGCGAGATCGGGTTTTGCAAGAACTACGGGGGCACTTATTGAAGGCCCAGCAAGCTATGAAAAGACAGGCAGATTTGCATAGGCGGGATATCCAGTTCGAGGTCGGGGATTGGGCTTACTTGAAGCTAAAACCTTACCGTCAACGGTCGGTTGCACGCCGTCGGAACGAGAAATTAGCTCCCCGGTATTTTGGACCTTTTGAAGTCTTGGAAAAAATTGGGCATGTTGCGTACCGCCTTAGGCTACCAGATACTGCTCGTATACATGCGGTGTTTCATGTTTCGCAGCTTCGGCGAGCCATTGGTAATCGTGAAGCTACACCGCAGCTGCCAGCAACATTAACTGAGGAGATGGAGGTACTTTTGCAGCCGGATTCGGTGGAAGGGGTTCGTACTAGTGCTGCTGGTCGGGAGGTGCTAATTCGTTGGAAAGATCTTCCCGAGTACGAGGCCACATGGGAATTATTTGATATGCTGGACAAGCAATTTCCGACATTCAACCTTGAGGACAAGGTTCGTGTTTGGGAGGGGAGTAATGATACGACCCAACGTCTGGGGCCGGGTCGGTTTGGGCAAGTGTACCGGAGGCGGGGCTAGGCAAAAGAATGGATAAGTACTGGTGATTTTGTTAGGATAAGTTTTATTTATTTAAATAAGTCCTGGTGGGTATTTTAGGATAAGTATATTTTATTTAAATTAGTTTTGATTTGCTAGTGAGTTATTTTAGGAGATTATCTACTTACGTGTTTGGGTAGGGATTTGTTAGGAGAGCACTGTAAATGTGGTCTTCCATTCTGAATTATTTTTATGCAATTAATTAATCAAGTTTTTGATTATTGGGAGACCACCTGTTCTCGAAATCAGGAAATTCAGAATTCTAACTTGGAATTCAGATTCTGTTCTTATTATTATGTTGAAGAAAGAACTCTGAATATTTGCAAATCGATCAATGGAAATGTGCAATTTTAAACTATTACTTCAATAACTACATCATTTGTGTCCATCACTCCTACCAAGACTTGTCCATGAAGCAATTTGCAAATTTTGGCTCTTGCCATTTCACCCTTTTTTTCATTCCCATCGTAGGGTTTGTTACGGAAAAACCAACATGCTTTCAGAGTTTTTGCGTTTTCGTCCCTCATTGTTATTTCTTTTAGTTTTGTTAAATGTGACCATTAGAACCCAGTTTTAATTATTAAACCGGGTTTTTAGAGACTGAAAAACCAGGTTCTGATATTCATTTTTCACTAAACCAAATAGAGAAAATTGACTTGAGGACTTTTATGAAAAAAAAAAAAAAAACATGAAGGGACAAAAACGCAAAAACTGTGAAAACATGTTTGTTTTTTTTTGTAATAAACCCCCTGTAAAATTGTCAAAATGTGCTATTTACTGGATCATAACAGCTAAACAAAACGATGGACCACGATCACATTTCAAAGTATACATGACTTGATCAAGGAGTAGAATATAATGCTCTTCAACTACAAGAAGCCTAATATCATAAATATACAATTGTAACTGGTTGGTCTTCTGGGGTTGGGAAACAACACACAATTGACATTCGGTACAGGCACAGCGCCATGTGTATGCATTCGCATATATGTACTTTTGAGGATTGAATTCACGAGCAACAGAAACCATGGTTTTATCCCTGAAGCATGCCATCCCTCCGTCTTTGAGTATATCTTTGTAGATGCATATAGTGGAGTAGTCGTATTTATATATCTCGGACAATTAGTAACACCAACGTTTTAATGGCCTTATATGATGGACTGCATTTGTATAGGGTTACATCTCCTCAGACATGGAATAGGGTTGGCATTCATTGTAAACCCTTTCCCTACACATGTACGATTTTCATAGGATCAGGCAAGTAGCAGCTTTGGGTTACCTGAGCATAGCTCCAGCTATAGTCGTAACAAGGTTCAAACCTTGAGAATATCCTGTAAAAGAATCCAAATCTAATCAGTACCTGGTCAATAGTGGTCGAGCTAAATGTAGCTGCATTTGCCTACGAAGCTGATGAACAGTACAGGTCCTAGATATACGAGCCAAATGATTATGGATGTGAACTTTCAACAAGATCAAGGAAGCGAATATTTGGATGTAACTTTCAAATTGATTCTTAAAACACAGATAGTTAAATTGCAACAAAGTGCGATTAAAGTTAAATATAAACTACATAACTTTACATTTAGGCTCAAAAATCCTATTTTGTTACTTGTGAACTTTTTACCTGATTCTCATAGTTTGGCTAATTTAGCTCTGCATAATAAGAAAATCAAATTTACAAATGCTGGAGAACTGATTACTGTGGATGTGTAAATCTGTTTTTCTTATTGAGAAAATCAGATGGCATGGCCAGAGGCAGAAAGAAATCCTTTTTGCTTGTCTCGGAGATATTAGAAGCACAAAACAAGTTGGTAACAGTTCGAAAAATATGGAAATAAGGTACTTACCGAAAGTAAATATCTCTTTCACTTGCTTGGGGGAACAATGATGCCACCTTGAATAGAAAATGAAGAATTCATTCGAAAAATTTATGAAGCTGAATCTCCTGATCTAGAAAAACCCCACTTCATCCAAGTGGAAAAACAATGCTTTGATATATATTCTGGTAAATCGACCTGAAAATTTTCCATAGCAGTCTGAGATCAGAAAAGTAAAAGAATGTGCATGCAATGAATGCACCAAACCCTTGCTATTCCAGATTCCCAATCCCAACAAAAGAGTAAGCATTTGACTACTAAGTATCATTAAAAGTGTAATATCATTGAAAATATTTTGAACATCAAGAAAAGATATTAAAATATTTGAATTTATAAAAACCAAATTAAAATCTTTAAAAGAATGGACTTGTCGTCTATTAAGTCACAGGAATAAAATGTAAATTTAAAAGCAGCTCAATAAACAGAGAACAATAGGGATGCTAATGAAGATATCGAAAAACAGGACGCCAGAAAAGAATCAGACTTCAGGTTTTGCACATCGAGTTATTTTTATATGATCTAACATTAAGGAGCATAATATGACAAGGATTTAAGGTGGATGTACTTACACTGCTCCATGAAGTAGAATATCCGTCGGTAGATAGCAACCAATAACTAGTCTTCGATCGAAAGTCCATCCTGTTATACGAGAAATCTAGATCTAGAACATCATCAATGTAGATGTCATCAATACTGGAGCTTCTTCTTCTTTTCTTTCTATGTTTTCCTTTCTTCTTGTGTTTTGATCTTGAGGAAGTCCTTCCATCTGAATCGGAGTCACTATCATCTGGTAACCCCTTCTGATGTAACAATTCATGCTTCCCAGAGTCACGAAAACTTATTCCGTTGCTGTTAAACAAAGATTCCCAAGCTTCCGGAGGCCAGCATCCCTCTGACAAGAAGTAATGAAAAGCCCAAGATTGCAACCCTAACAATTTTATTGAATTTATACTTTTTGTCTTGGAGCATTCTTTAATTAGTGGGACCAAATCATTGGGATTTGTTGGCAAAGTGCAAATCTGTTGCACAACATCCTTGATTTGAGTTTTTTCTTCCCTGTGCTCGTCTTCTTGTAAGAGCAGCAGCAGTTGTCGCCCTCTATTTATAATCGCATTTGACAAAAGTAGCTCATCAATTGAATTTGATCCAGTGTATCTGGTAAGGATGACGTCCATGTAATGATACGTAACACCAGAATCTGTAGGTCTGGTCTTTGTATCAAGATTCGTTTGAAGCAAATCCAAAAAATTACACAGTTCCTTCTCATCAAGAACAATTAGAAGGTGGGAACACAATGATGAGAAAGGTTCCTCCATTAGAAAATCACTAATGACTTCCCATATCTCCTCCATATCTTCTTTGTACATTAATCTCACAAACATGTTAACAAAGAATTTCATATCCATATACAAAATGTCACCATCCTTTAATGTGTCGGCAAACTCATGAGATGACCAAAATTCAGGCACATATTCAAGAAAATTCTCAACCGTCTGTTCAACATCGAGATCGAGAAAGTAATGAGGTTTTGTCGCAACCATGGCAGGAGATTGCCCATGTTTGCCTTTCCACTCGAGCTCCTCCCAACAAATGTCACGATTTACAAATGCAAATTGCGATAATGCCTTGGCCCCCTTTCTATGTTCCATATCAGCAGTGCCACCAAAATTAGAGAACCAAAGCAAAATACGTCTTGGATTTCCTATATAATCAACAAGTAGCACATATGCATCCACGTTAGAATAAGATCCATCTTAACAGGTATAAGATAGCAATGATCTATAAAGGAACCAAGCTTGGAATGATGACAGTTTGAAGTGGAGATACAGCCAATTTACCTCTAAAAAAATCCTCTAGCATGTCACTTTTCTTAGCTAAGATAGATCCTGCTTTTTTTGGATGTTTCTCAAAAATTATCTGCACAAGTTGAGCTGCTAGGTCCCTCTTCTGTGAGCTCGTTCTCAGTAACGTCACAAATAGATCACGTTTTCGCCGGTGAGATAGAGAGCTTATCCCTCCAAGATCTTTACAAAGCCAAAGACGTGCCTCTGATCGACTTTGAGATGCAATCAATGAGTGTAATATAGACTCTAGGTCATTCAAGAAAGAGATTCTCCGTTTAACAGAATCATCACATCCATCCCAACTCCAGTCTGGTTCAGAAAGAAACAAATGAGCCATTGTGTCACTTGTATGCCAAATTTTCCTACACAGACATCTGTAACAGAGAAAAAAAAAAGGATAATCAATTTACATCATGTGTAAAGCTAAATCTGATATAATTAGCAATGCAAAAGTATGGCCCCTAATCAATTAAGTGATCAACAACTCCATACTAATCAAGAAAGGGAAGCATCACTAAGATCTATACAATGGTGCATATAAAAATCATTTACATGATATAAGGTAAATGAAAATGAGGCTTTAGACTTCATCTGAAACAAGTCACAAATGCAGTGGCCTGTGAAAAGATCACTTGTTTTTCCCTTTTTACTTGAATTTCAGAGCATATCAACTATAATAAGTTACGAATCACAGACATCACAAGTTTTATTTGGTGTCAGGATCTAACCTTTCAAGGGTTTCAGCATATCATGGTGTCGGAAAAAAAAAATATGATCACAATCAATCAAGAGTTCCACAGGGCAAAAGTGCTAATAACAGAAAAATGCTAGGAAGAGATAAATGACAAAACACATTGCAAACATAATATATATACAACAAAATCACAAACTTGTTAAGAACTCTAGCCACGAAACAAGAGAGAATGGAAAACTGTGTCTGTGACAAAAAGAGATATATTCATATGGATCACTTTACCAATTTCCATTTCTATTTTCATCATGAACCAACTCCTTTTTCACACAAGGTTAACTTGTTCACCCTTATCTGGACTAGGTGAGTGATTAAGAACCCAGTTGCACAATGACATGTGAGAAAAGTTGGGATCTAGGGAACAAATCTAAACTTTTTTGGAGAAATAGAGAAGTTGGGATCTTGGGAACAAAATCAAACACTTTTGGAGAAATCCAATAGACCTGACCTGTATCAAATCCACCATATTTGACAAAAACCAACCAAACATAGCACCCACAGTGTATGGCTGTAATGCTGTATGCAACTATGCACTAATAATTTGGCCAATTTTGTTTTACTGATTATTGCATCTATCTTAGGGGTTGTTTGTTTGCTTCTTAATGGAATCATTAAGAAGCCACTTAAAGGTAAAATGACTTCTTAATGGTTCCATTAAGAGGTAAACAAACATGGCCTTAATCATTGCAAAGACAAATTTGACCAAACCCCCTGTCAGTCTTTTGCACGTTGTTCTCTTGCTTCTCTTTGTAGTGTCCATTTGTAATGCATGAACACATCAAGATCTAGAGGAAATTTCTTCACGTAACATTCAATAGCATTTCCTTGAATATGTAATAATCCCAAACTGGGCCGTCTCTTAAGTCAATATTGGCCAAAGACAAGACACTCCATCGAAATATTCCATTGGAAGGTTCATCAATAGTCTATATCATATTCACCCAGCAAAGCTATTTGCAGACACATATCTAGGATCATGCCTGTTGTTACAAGGGCAAACCCGTATGAATACGGGATCGCATTCGTAATAGCAAAGCATGGCTATGATAGTAAAACCCACACACAAAGTTTGGTCTATGGAATGACCTTCGTCCAAGCATTAGTGAGTCGCTAGTATTGGTTTCAGATTATGGCTTTACAACTGATGCATTTATGCTTAAGAACGGGCCAGCATCTACATAAGAGCCTTGACCCATGGACCCCAAAAGTACAGTAGTTGTATGAACTTCAGGCAAAAACTAGATTCCACAACTCAACAATGCTCCCATGAACCTCACCAAATCTCGCCATATACCTCGTCAGATAAGAATCCTCAATACAGGGAGCCTTAAACCTATCTATACAACAACCCTCTCACAACTCAACTAATAAAATCTACTTAAGGATATTCCAAAGCCGGTCATTGGGGAGTCCCCTAAGAAAATGCAGGAATACTACAATTTCATACAGCAGGTACATATATTCCAGTTTCCAAGTCCCATCCATATGATAGCACTCACCAACCTACAACCCCAAATTGGAGATTCCCTCCAGCTGCCTATCAGATTATGGAACTAGGTAAGCCACACATGAATCAGAGACTATTATTGTTTTTCCCGTTAAGAATGCTTTTTGAGAACATGCTACGAAACAAAAATTGATTTTATATTTTAAAAACCTCTTTCTCTATTACTTAAAAGTACCTAGCTGAGTCTATAAGCAAACATTAACTGACAAAAAAGCAAAAAATTTAGACCACGCATCACATAGGAAATCGACTTGTTACTTGAACTCTTGGATATACACCATAAAGTCATTGAATTAGGGTGTTAAGTGATGATCATGGAGTAGTACAAGAGTTTGATTATTACGTTTCCGATCACGTCGGAAATATAAATTAACAGCTTATACGTACACACACAAACACGTAAAAACATACGAAAAACACACACATACAAGAAAACACACATATAGTAGAACGACAGAGAGAAGACGTACCTGAAATCGGAGAGCGCGTCGTCGCCTGAGATGTTGAAGGTGAACGGAGAACGAGGATTTAATCTGAGCCCTAATTCCGATTTTGAGTTACGGTGAAAATTAAACTTGCAACCTTTAACTTTAAATTATTGACAAATATTATCCTTGCTTGGTTGTTTTATTTAATTTAAATATTTTATCATAACAAATTCCTCCATTTTCTTTAATTATAATTGTTTACCACATTAAATTTTTTTTTTTTTTAAATTACTCAGGTTTTATTTGTTTAGTTCAATAGTTTAAATATTTAAGTATTTCATAATACAAAATAAACAATTTTAAATTATCCAAATATAATAAAAATTATACAAAAGAAGCATATTTTATCTGTTAAAAAAGTAACTACATGTCACTTGACGATTAAAAAGACTGTCACTTAGATTAACGAGGATAACATATGTATCCTACAAATTCTATTAATAAATAATATAAAAGTAATTTATTTATAAAAAATCATCTAACTAGGGTTTCTGTTTTGAAAATCCATGATTACTGTTTCTTATCTTTCAATCTTCATAGACTTTTCTTATCCAACCGTGTTCGCCTACTTCTAGTTTGTTATCAAAGTTTTTCATCTCCAACCAACGAAGTTTAAACCCAATTATTTAAATATCTCGTGTAATACACGAATAATAAACTATTGTGTAATTAAAAAGAATAATTTTAAGGTAAAAAAGTGTAGGTTAAACATGAGTAAAGAAAAAAATATTAAAAATGAAGTTATTTGAATATTAATACTAATACAAAGAGTGTTGTGTGAAACTTTTAAAAGATTGAAAAAATAAATGACAACCAATGATAGTGTCCAACATGACTAACGCTAATATAATAATACTAGTTTAATACACAGATATTTTTAATATATATAAAATATAATAACTTATAACTAATAAGTTATTAGAGTATTAGATTTTGATAGATTTGTTTTGATTTAAATTTAAAAATAGATTATATTAGATTTGGATTGATATAGTTTAAATTTATTTATTATTTTTAAAAACTATATATGTCACGTATCGATTCACGGTGATGACACGTGGCTTTACAAAAACTGAGTATAATTACTTTTTTATTAGTATTTATTATAGATAGATTTATCTCATAACTTTTAATATATAATTTGTATAAATGTGAACATATCATTATAATCTATTTATTTTTATTCATGTTTCGATATAAACTTTATAACAGTATGTGTAACGACCCGAATATTATATAATTAATAATTAACATTTATTGTAACGAAATACGATTCGAGATACTAATTTATTTCAAACACATAAATAAAAGTGTGTGTGGATAATTATGAATATATGCCTTGAATATATAAAAAGGACTTTAAAAGAAATGCTAATAATTCTAGGGGTAAGTTGGTAAATATATGAAAGTTGTGGGTTGGAAAGAAAAAGAAGAAGAAGTCTTCTTCTTTTTGACTTATAACCTACGCAGACACACACACTTTATGTGTGTGTGTTCATCTTTTTCAAAAACTCCAAATAGAGAGAAAAGAGAAGAAGAAGAAGAAGAAGCCAAAAATCAGCTTTTTTGTTGGAAGCTTTGTCGATTTTGAAAGATCCAAGAGGTAACCACTCTTGTCTATAAATCTTGCTATTTTATTTTCTTCTCCTCTCCATCTTCATATGAAGAAGATGAGAAACCCAAATGGGTTGTTATGAATAATGTGAAGAAACCTTTAGATCTTGAAGTATGATAATGGAATATAGTAAGAAGAATCATTTTAAACGTATTATTCAAGTTTTATGAAGTTTCATGGGTTTTAGCTCAAAAACCCGAAAATGGAGTTTTATGAACTCCCATGGATTTAAAAATGAATGAAATGGTGTTCTTGATGGTTAAAATGAGTTTAGAAAGGTATATATACGTTTGGGAAGGATTCCAAACCGTTTGTAATAAATATAAGAAGTTTTGGTGGTTTTGAGCATTAAATCCGTAAGGCAGAATGTGCAGACTGCACTTGAACTCGGCGAGTAGGCCTTGAATTTTGAAAGAAAAACTTCTAAGTCAAAGGGTTCGGATGATTCAGGATCCGAATTTCGGATGGGTTGGTCCGAAATTCGGATGTGGCATGAACCAAGTTCGGATCGTATTTCGGATTGGAAGTGTCCGAATTTCGGATGGCCTTTACCCGGATTCGGATGACTCAAATTCGGATGGCCTGACCCGAATTCGGAAGGGAGAACTCGGCGAGTTCGGTTCCCTTACTCGGCGAGTTCGGCCCAGTTTTGGCCAGAAATTGTAATCATAATTAGTCCTCGGGATCATTCACCAAAATAGCTTATATCCCCAATTGTGAAGGATAATTAGGCCAAAATAATTATGTTGGTCGATACCGAAAATTAATTAGGTTTTACGACTAATATGCCCGGATCAAAGTTGAGAAATTGTAAGCGGTGAGACTTATAAATATTATATTATGAACCTACTTGTAGGGGTTTTGACGGGTTAAGTCGCGTGAAGACTATCACTCTTACCTTGACGATTATAACTCGGTTTTGAGGCCGAGAGCGTATTTTGTATCACTGTGAGTTCTAGCATTAATGTATTTGCATGCATATCATGAATTGTATGTTACTGCTTTCGTATTATCGTTGTCACTTTCATGCTTTGCCATCTCATATATTATTGTTATCATAATATCACTCGGTTGATAGTCGTTGATCATTCATTTGACCTCTCCGCTGAGACGGTAAGCCTGAGTGTGGTAACCTAGCGGAATCTTAATGGTAAGCCTGAGTGTGGTAACCATTATTGCCTGTAAAACGATAAGCCTGTGTGTGGTAATCGTATGGCATCACTGTAGACTGCCTATCGATAAGCCTGTGTCTGTGGTAATCGAGCAGTAGATTGTAAACCCATTGTTCGGTAAGCTTGTGGATGGTAACCGCAATGTGGTAGCTTATTAGCCATTGGTTGGCCTCCTATAATTGACAGTTGAATTCATGGCATTGCATGGCATCATTCATATATCGCATGATACCTTAATCTAGAATCTCACTAAACAACTTTGTTGTTTACCCGTTAGTTGTTATTTCTTTTCAGGATCTGTTAAGGGCAAAGGCCCGGCTGGCCCGAGTTGTTAGACATCGTTTGGAGCTCGGATAGGAGCTCAATATTTTGTGGATAATTGGGGCGGGAGTAGCAGACTTCCATTTTTGGACTTACGCGAATTAGTTACTGTTTATTAATTCGTTTGTAACTAAATTGATAACTTAACCTTGTAACCCCAGTTACATTGCTCCGTGATTTCCGACACTCTGTTGTGTCTTATGCAAAGTGTTTGGAATCACGTTGATGATTATTAATTGCAAAAGTTTTAATTTGGTCGTATTTCCGCAAGTACTCTGTATAAATTAACGTATAATGGTATCGAAATACTCGTATTAGTTGTATGGGTGTTTCAGTATGCGACGACCTTATTCCCGCTGCTCTATATCATTGTTCCTCCTGATCACTCCGGCGAGCCTGTCCCGCAGTCGCATTAAGGAGATTTTTTCTTGAAACTCTTTACTCCTTCACCCGTAGCAAGTACTCATTTCTATTTAGTTGTTTTCTTACTCTATCCGGCACAATAATGTATTTTTTAAATCTATAAATTTATATATCTATTGATTGAAAATAAAATTCTATGAATAGTATATAACTATCAATTTTATCATTTCTTTCCTTTTATATATTATTATTATTTTTTTTATCATTTTAACTTATTGTAACTTTATGTTAATAACGTTTAAGCGTTTGGTTCGCCGGAATCAGGTGGAATTGAGACGGAAATTTCATTCCAATATGTTGTTTGGTTGTCAGATGGGCCGGAAAAGGACAATATCAGGGGAAACCCATTCTAATGTTGAAGGAAATGCTCATTCATAGGGAAGAGACAAAGAAAGAAGATCCAGTGTTAGGTGCGAAATCGACGCTGCCGTCTTCACCCTCACTCTAGATTTTTGACCTGAGCGTGAAGCCAGCGCAGGCTTGCTCGACACCTGAAAATTTTCCATTTCAATTCGTACGAATTCCTTGCAAACCAAACACATTATGATTTTAATTCATCTAGTTTTAATTTCTTTCAATTTTATATTCCCTTGATAGATTCCATTCACTCAGAAGACACTTTTTGAACAAAACGCCACCTTAGGTTGTTTTATTTTCTTATTAACGATGTTGTTCTAAATGGTCCAAAGTTCTTGATTTTGCTTTTTCTTTTTTTAAGCGTCTGATCTGGTTTTTTATATTTTTCTTTGCATAAAAGATTGTGGTCATACAAGAACTTTACCAAATTGAACCATCATACAAGAACTTTACCAAATTGCATAAAAGATTGTGGTCATACATATACATGGTTCATTCTAGATCCCCCATTCATGTCCCTTTAAAATAGGTGAAAACTTCTATCCGCAACAACGCGTGACATGTTGTACCAAGTTAGTTATACATATAAATTACAAAAGTTGTTTTGATGACAACCAGGGTCGTCTCATGGATTTTAGAGACCCTGTGTTTGTGATTACAACATAGTCCTTAAGTGTTAGTAAATTGCCCTTTTTGAGACTCAATTTTAATAAGTAAAGTCGAGTTCGTGAATAACAAAACAATTGATTGGTGATAAATTAAAATAAATAATACGAATCAAATTGTATTTGACATGAATTTTATTTTATCGCACCGATGCACAATGTATACATGTCATATACAGAAAATTTTTATTAGTCTAATTTAAAATTTTATTATAACCAAGGCCTTATGAAATTGAGAAACCTGTGCGGTCGAGCCTTTCGCACACCCTAAAAGTCACCCTTGATGACAACAGCCAAAAACCAGGAGGGCTTGAATGTAAATCTGGGTTTGTAAGTGGATCAGATTTAGTGGATAGAGTGGGATCAGTTGCAACAAATCCCAAGAGCATGCTGAGTTTTCAAATAACAAAGAATGGTAGGATTTATGAAATCTTAAGATTTTAAATTATTATGTTAATCTTAGGAAATCCACAAATCCTCCTTAAGGTAATTTGGCTTACAAAATAAAAAGCAAATGAGTCATACTTTTAATATGAACATTTAACTTGAAAAGAGAATTAACTAAAATTTAATATAATCTATTATTAAAAGTTCCTAAACGTTTACAAAGCAATTTAGATTCTAATATTTATAACACACCATTAGTCAAATATTAAACCACTTATTTTGTTATACTCCATCAAACATCTAATGTTTTAAATTTAAATGTATAAAACCATTCCACAAAACAGAGCACAACATTTTTCACAAGACATCTACCACATAATTTAAAAAAAACAAGTCAATAGTTGCAAAAAGACAATGTATAAAACTAAAAAGTATCCAGTAATACGAACACCAGAAACAATTATTAGCTAATAGCATGTTTAAAGTCTAAAAACCAAAAAACTACCATCATTTCAAAACTCAAGCAATCCAACAAGTTCAACATTACATTACCATTCCTCAAAAGATGCTAAAAAGGTATTCTGATTCTAAACATAACATAGTAAAACAAAATAAACTTTAGTCGATTTGACCTAGACATATCAAAATGCTCACTCGTCGTCATCTTCATCCTCATCATCATCAGCTCCACCAGCAGCAGCATTCAAAGCATTTAACCTCTCGATAAGCTTCTGCTTCCTCTCGTCATAGGTAAGCTTCTTGAGGTTGTATCTAAAACAAACAATTCATAAAAATTTCATATAAGACTTTATGTTGACTCGTGTTCACGATGCTGTGAAAACTAATAAACTAAAGAAAAACAAGAAAACGCAAAACAAGAAACTATCTTTTTACCTCTTGTGTTCCTTAGGAGGCTGCTTCTCAGACTTCTTGGCGGTGGGATCAGCACGAATTGCAGCATGGACCTTTTTGTAAAGCTCTTCAATGTTTTCTGGATCGACACCAGCCTTGATGTATTCAGAGAAGTGGGTCTGGTACTTTTCTGGTTCATCTTCAATTAAAGTCTGTAATCATTCAAGAAAGAATCTGTCATAGCAACCAACTAATTAGAGATCCTAATGCTGATTCATTTCTCCACGAATCAGCATATCGAATCAATATGGGAATTTTTGTTTCAAGCTGCACCAAATTAGACTTGACGATAAAAACAATAAAATGGTCGAAAAGGACTAACACTCATGTAAGAAGAAACGTGTCCTCCGTAGATGTACTTGCGATGGACATCAGCATCAAGGCTCTTACCATCCTTGTTAAATCCCGCAAACCTCTTTTCACTGTGAGGGATGTCAAGTCCACCATCCAAGGCTCCCTACGTCATTAAGAAATTAAAAACAAGCACCTCATCTGATGTAAAAAAAATATATAACATGTCTAGCACTATGTACCTTTAGAGCACCAAAAACACGATTGCCGGTGGTTGTTCTGACAAGACCAACATCTAGAAGAGCACGGAACGGCCTCCTGCTTTCGCCAGGTTCAACTGAGAAATCCTCCCCGGTTGCCTGCACATTCATTTAGGCCATCACAAGATTATTCCATAGACAAAACTAGCAAAATACCATTTGTGTTTATATATACCTCAACATTTCCTTGGTATTCTTCATCCATTTCAAGCATTTTCAGTACACGGCGAGCCAATAGAAGCCCAGTACAATAGGCTACATAATACATTCATGATGAAGGTATTGAGCATGTCTAATTACAACAAAATGATGTAATGAAGTGGGTTTACAAATGAAATAACAATGAAAAAACTATACCTGCAGCATAGTTTGTAAGCCCAACTTTGAGACCATAGTGAGAGAGCTCATGAGAATAAGCTGATGCAAGAATCATGTCCCCAGCAATGCTTGCCGATATGATTTGGGCAGTTATATCCTTGTTGGACTAATAACATCGTTAAGGGAACCATTAAATGTAAACTATTAGCAACAATTTCAGCTCACAACACCCAAGTAAAAAACACCAAACGAAGGCTCGTAAATATCAGCATGTGCTCAACAGTTATAAGGTGCTTACGTTTATGAAGTTTTCATAATTAAAAAATCATGGTCCACATGAAAAAACATGTACTGACTTATAGATAACAATGTTTGCTTTATGTGATTATTGCATACTTCTGTAATAATCAGCTTTTAATGTTTATCTAACCATATCTAGCTTTTACATTAATCAGTTGATATTTATATGATTCAACTTTCTTGATCACAACAATCACTTTGAAATTGCACAATGTAACACATCCAAACACATTGCTATGATTAAAAAAACCTAAAGTCGCATGTATAAAAGGGTAAGAATGAAAATAATAACCAAAAGGATACAAATCGCACAACAAATCGGTACTTTGGAGTGTTGTACTTGTTTTTGTCCTGATTAATCAGACGGATCCTAGCACGGTAATCAGTCTTTCCCTCTGCATCAATAAACCAAAACAAAATAAAAAAAACAAATAAAAAGAAAAGAAAACAGAAAAACCAAGCATGATTCCAGAACATGCCAACCAACAAATAACAGAGACATTCATACCTCTCCTTCTCTTGAACTTGACTTGGAACCTCTTAAAGTAGGATCTCGACTTCTGGGCTTTGACGAACGGCTACAAAAATAAAACAAAACAGTAGTGAAGTTAGAAATCAAGAAGACCAACCAAGATCAACATGCACACACACAACACACTTTCTTGTCACATATATAAAAACAACTGGTGCCAAAAACTTTAAGTTTCTTGAATGGAACTGCTATTAAAAATTATGGACAGCTCTGAGACAAGCTATAAGTCACTACCAAATACGGAGACCAACAAAGCCAACAGTTTCTGTTAGCATCAGAGTATGTTCAGGCCATTACTAATCTTAAAACATAGATGATGTCGAACAACATGAAAAAGAATGAATGGATTCACGATTTCATATTTTCATCATTGACAGAGAAAAACATAAAACTTAACATAAACACATGATATTGAAAAGGAGACACGTACTTATGAACTTTAAAAATTGCTGATATGACAAACTATGATTAAAAAAATGTGATTTCAATTAGGCATAAACAAAAATGTACACAAATTAGATAACATTGAAGTGCAATCACAAAAAAACTTGCAATTTTATCAGCTTCAAAGTATGGCAATTCACTATCATCAAGTAGTAAAGACCTCAATGACGAGGACAATGAATTAAAATTTCACCATTCACAAAAAAACTACAACTTAAACTTAAAGACTGCTGAGAATCCTTTCAAATTCACCATTTCTTCATCAACAAAATCAAACACGGTATTTAAAAAAAATATCAATACCAATTTCAAAAAACCATTTTGATAATCTGTTAAATCTACAGATAAACGTAGTCAAATTTATCAATCATGGGCAACCACTAAATCCACTTAAAAATGATTGATACGAGATATGAATTATCAGACACAGCATACGGATTCAAATTTATCACACACAACATACACAATATGAACCTTTGAATTTATGTCTTTTGTGACCGCTAGATCCAGTAAAATCCTAATATCTCTTACATATAAGATTAATAAGAACAAATAAAAATTTCCGAGATGCAGAAGACTGATAACATTAAACGACTCGATTAAATTAAACATCAACGCTAACATATAGAACTGAAAACATCAAAATCATCTCAAACAACACATCTTCATTAATACAGCAAACAACATCGATTCACAAACAGAAACATGTTTCTAAAGCATTACATAGAACAAATCGTAGTGAAACTCGATACAGCAATACAAGTTCTCATCAACACATCTTCATTGATTCAATAAAGATCATCTAAAAGAGATTTTTAGAGCATTACCATCGTTAATCCTCGATGAGCTTCGGCGGAGGTGGAGGGAGAAAAGGATTACGGAGGCAGTGCAGGATGAGTGAAGGCGTTGATATAGCAAAAACCCTAGGGTCCAGAAGCCTTCTACTGGGCCTAAATCTGGGCTTTAAAGTTTTGGCATTGACCCATGGTTTTTAGTTGGGAACGAGACCATGCCTGGCCCATTTGTGGCTTGAAGTTGACTAGTTGCAAATTGCCATAATTATTTATGCACCAATTAAATTTGCTTTGTGACGGGTTTGGATCGGGGATTGGTCCGTAATATTTTCGAATTATAATTAGTTAATAAAATTGATGTCACATGCTAAAAGAGGATGTAGGTTAAAAGGATGCAACCATGATGTTAAATAATATTATTTACATGAATATTGCATTACATTAGAGCTTTTTTTTTTAAAAGTCAATGTGTGTGTGTGAGAAAAGTGTGTATGAATGCATTTATTATGTGGTAATCAATAAAAAAATACTCTTTTTAGGGTGAATATTCAAAAAGAAAAAACTCAATCTTCATGCTACGTTTGTTTTATATAAAAGTATATATTCTTGATCTGCTACCAGATTAACCGATAAAACACAACTGACAAAACAAAAAGTTTAGGAACTTAATTGCTAAAATATGAAAAGATGATGTTTTTTCCAACATTAATCTTTTGTAAAACTAAAGTTGCTCGTTTGGTAACCGGTCAAACAGGTTTAGTATACACTTTTGAATAAAACAAATATAGTTTAGAGACTTGAACAATAATTTTTTTTTAAGGGTAATCGCAACAATGAAAAAACTTAATGAGGTTTTTTCAATATTAACCATTCTTTGTATAATTCATTACAATACAAAAGTTTGTAATTTGTACATCATGAAAAAAAAAAAATATAACTCTACATTATTATTTGTGGATGATAAAATTTTGACCCTAACCATAAAAATATTTCATGTGTTGATAATACATACAATTGTTTGTTTGTGGCCTTTTTATAATAAGAGTAAATATGATTTTTTGGCCAAAATACTGTTTACACCTTAAAATAAGTAAGACAAAACAACTTTAATTGTTGATATATTTTACTAGAAGCTTTTTTTAAAAACACACACACACACACACACAATATTAAAGGTACAATGGCTTCAAAATTTTATATATCAAACATCTCTTATCATTTGATTTTCAGTTTTCATTAACTTTTTTTTTTCAAGTTTTCATTCAGTCCAGTTCCAAACCAACTCACATCCCCAAATTGAAAATCAAAGGGAAATGCATAGGATAATCGAAATTTCATGGGCCATATTATCATTTCCTTAATCTTGAAAGACACGAATACAGCCTTCAGACATCATTATCTATTTTTATAAAAGCGTGACTTTCTTTGCGAGATCTAGGAAGGAAATCAAACAATTAAGACCGGTCGTCAGCAGACGGTGATCCTAATTTCTCACCGCCCCTAATTCTTTCCACGTGTCACAAATGTTACGAATCTTACTACCAATATAGAATACCAATATCAAACATCTCCGATCACTTTGATTTTCAGTTTTCATGAACTTTATTTTCAAGTTTTCATTCAGTCCAATTCCAAGCCAACTCACATGCCCAAATTGGAAATCAAAGGGAAATGCATAGGATAATCAGAATTTCATGGGCCATATTATCACTTATACAGCCTTCAGACAGCATAATCTATTTTCATAAAAGCATGACTTTTTTTGCGAGATCTAAGAAAGAAATCATTTACAACAAGTAAGATTGGTCGTCAACAGACGGTGATCCTAATTTCTCACCGCCCTTAATTCTTTCCACGTGCCACAAATGTTACAAATCTTACTACCAATATATAAATACCAGGAGCAGGTGAAGAAGGAGGATCAACATTGTTTATCAACATTTTTTACTACGATAACTGTGTTTTCATGGCATAAAAAGAATGTTTCATGTAACAAAAATAAAACTACAATCATTAGAGAACTCATTCAATTATTTGCAATTTACTAAATTATAGTCTATGTGTATATCTTCTTGACATCTACCTCTTTTAAGAGCAATAAGTACAATGCTTATTTAATAAGAAATATGGTATTTTTACATACAAGCTAAGTTTCAAATATGTTCAATCAAATCATATGAATGATCTGTGCTAAAAAAAATCAATCCGTATTAATATTAACACTCTTAAAAGAGATAATCAAAACCAAACTACTTGTGTTTGATTTCAACGAGTAAAACACCCCGCGCTTTGCGGTGGGTATATGAATCACACACAAATAAATTAATAAAGCTGAAATGTAAAAAGTATAGAAATCTAAAATATAATTTTCAATCATTAACAAATAAATTAAAGAAGCTGAAATATAAAAAATAAGAAATTTAACATATAATTCTCAGTCAAAAATAATAATATTTATAATCACATTTCATTTAATGTTATTAATATTTAGAAGGGTCGGTTGTTATTTTTAGATTTTTTAAAACAAATTCTAAATATACAACATCCATCTAGCTAAAACTTATAATGATAATAATACAAAAAATATCGAGCAAATTTTAATTTTATACACACACATATATACATATATATGTGTGTGTGTGTGGTTTTGTTATTGTGAGAAGCTAAATATATATTGAGAAATGTGAAAAGCGATTCACTAATTTTGTACATTGATTCACCTCTTTTAAATTTATGATTTGTATTTATAATTCAAAAACTAATAAATTAACTAAAACGTAATGAATTGTTAGTTCAACTAATCCGGAATTTATGATTTATTATTTATACAATAAAAAATGGTGGATTAATATGAAAAAATGAATCACATTGATTCTTTCATTTCTCGAGATATGTTTAATTTTCTCATTTGATTCTAAGTTTATATATATATAAACAATTTAACAATAATGATGATATATAAAACAATTACAATAATAAAAATGTACTTCATAAATAATGCATATAAATTAATTAATTTTAAATTTGATTTATGAATAATGTTATCTATCAAACATAATAGTAACTATATTGGATAACATATAAAGGTGTAAATTTAGAAGTAAAGTTAGGAGTGTGTGTTATTCTGTTTATAAAAGTTTAATAATATACATTACGTTTTATGATAATAACGATTATATATTTCTTTATATAGAAATATTTGATAATTCAAATTTAAAAATTATTAATTTCACTATACTTTACATGTATTGAAAATTATGTGTAATAAATTTTTTTATTAAAAAGCTAAAAATAGAAAGAAAACAAAACATAAAAAATAAGAAGAAATTTAAAGAAATAATTGTTAATATTAAGTAAATTACAATCACATTAAATAAAATAACAATATTTAAAAATGAACTTGTATTAAATGTAAACTCTAATATATAAATACCATATTAAACTTGCATTAAATAAGATATACTATAGAATTATATTTTATTTAACTAAAATAAATTATACAGGACACATAAAATTTTAAAAGCAAAAAATAAAACAAAAAAAAAAAAAAAAGAAATTGGGTGAATAGGTTGTCAATGGTGCTCTATCATCTTGATAAATGTTATTATTTAAATTTTAGACAAAACCGAACCGACCCATAACTCATGTTTACTCTTATATTTTAGTCCGGACACTAAAGTTTTGTTGTACAACTTTGATCAATAAATTAATATAAGAATGGTATAAATGCATGTTTGGATCGCAAAATGAAATTTGAAGAACTTAAATTAAAACTCCAATCCTAAGTATGCTTGATGGGTGATAAATTACTCCACATTTTGCTAGTCTAAACTAAATCCCATCCTCAATGATCCAAATTCAAATACAATGGCTTAAGCAAAAGCATATTATGTCACTAGCAACAACAAATACATTTTCCAGAAACTTCAGCAGACGGAGATCCTAATTTCTCACACGTGTCACAAATATTACAAATCTTACTACCAATATAAAATAACCAATATCAAACATCTCCGATCACTTTGATTTTCAGTTTTAATGAACTTTATTTTCAAGTTTTCATTTAGTCCAGTTACAAGCCAACTCACATGCCCAATTTGAAAATCAAAGGGAAATGCATAGGATAATCAAAATTTTCATTTCCTTAATCTTGAAAGACATAAATACAGCCTTCATACATCATTATCTATTTTTATAAAAGCGTGACTTTTTTTTGCGAGATCTAGGAAGGAAATAATTTAAAACAAGCAAGACTGGTCGTCAGCAAACTGTGATCCTAATTTCAAACCGCCCCTAATTCTTTCCACGTGTCACAAATGTTACAAATCTTACTACCAATATAAAAAACCATGAGCAGGTGAATAAGAAGGATCAACATTGTTTATCAACATTTTTAATCACGATGATTGTGTTTTCTTGGCACAAAAAGAATGTTTCATGTAACAAAAATAAAACTACAATCATTAGAGAACTCATTCAATTGTTTGCAAATTACTAAATTGTAGTATGTGTATATATCATCTTGAAATCTGTCTCTTTTAAGAGCAACAAGTACAATGCTTATTTATTAAGATATATGGTATTTTTACATACAAGCTAAGTTTCAAATATATTCAATCAAATCATATAAATTATCTGTGCTAAAAAATCAATCAATATTAATATAAACACTCTTAAAAGAGATAATCAAAACCGAACTACTTGTGTTTGATTTCAATTTTAAACAAAACCGAACCAACCCGTAACCCATGTTCACTCTTATATTTTAGTCCGGACACTAAAGTTTTGTTATACAACTTTGATCAATAAATTAATATAAGAAGGGTATAAATGCATGTTTCGATCGCAAAATGAAAGTTGAAGAAATGAAATTAAAACTCCAATCCTTAGGGTGCTTGATGGGTGATAAATTACTCCACATTATGCTAGTCTAAACTAAATCCCATCCTCAATGATCCAAATTCAAATACAAATCAATGGCTTAAGCAAAAACATATTATGTCACTAGCAACAACAAATACATTTTCCAGAAACTTCAGCAAACAGTGATCCAAACTTCTCACACGTGTCACAAATGTTACAAATCTAACTACCAATATAAAATAACCAATATCAAACATCTCCGATCATTTTGATTTTCAGTTTTAATGAACTTTAATTAAAAGTTTTCATAAGCTAACTCACATGCCGAATTTGAAAATCAAAGGGAAATTCATAGGATAATAAGAACTATCACTTCCTTAATATTGAAAGACATGAAAACAGCCTTCATACATCATTACCTATTTTTATAAAAGCATGACTTTTTTTTGCGAGATCTAGGAAGGAAATCAATTAAAACAAGCAAGACTGGTCGTCAGCAAACTGTGATCCTAATTTCAAACCGCCCCTAATTCTTTCCACGTGTCACCAATGTGACAAATCTTACTACCAATATAAAAAACCAGGAGCAGGTGAATAAGAAGGATCAACATTGTTTATCAACATTTTTAATCACGATGATTGTGTTTTCTTGGCACAAAAAGAATGTTTCATGTAACAAAAATAAAACTACAATCATTAGAGAACTCATTCAATTGTTTGCAAATTACTAAATTGTAGTCTGTGTATATATCTTCTTGAAATCTATCTCTTTTAAGAGCAATAAGTACAATGCTTATTTATTAAGATATATGGTATTTTTACATACAAGCTAAGTTTCAAATACATTCAATCAAATCATATGAATGATCTGTGCTAAAAAATCAATCAATATTAATATTAACACTCTTAAAAGAGATAATCAAAACCGAACTACTTGTGTTTGATTTCAATTTTAAACAAAACCGAACCGATCCGTAACCCATGTTCACTCTTATATTTTAGTCCGGACACTAAAGTTTTGTTATACAACTTTGATCAATAAATTAATATAAGACGGGTATAAATGCATGTTTGGATCGCAAAATGAAAGTTGAAGAACTGAAACTAAAACTCCAATCCTTAGGGAGCTTGATGGGTGATAAATTACTCCACATTCTGCTAGTCTAAACTAAATCCCATCCTCAATGATCTAAATTCAAATACAAATCAAAGGCTTGAACAAAAACGTATTATGTCACTAGCAACAACAATACATTATCTAGAAACTTCAGCAGACGGTGATCCTAATTTCTCACACGTGTCACAAATGTTACAAATCTTACTACCAATATAAAATAACCAATATCAAACATCTCCGATCACTTTGATTTTCAGTTTTAATGAACTTTAATTTCAAGTTTTCATTCGGTCCAGTTACAAGCCAACTCACATGCCCAATTTGAAAATCAAAGGGAAATGCATAGGATAATCAGAGTTATCACTTCCTTAATCTTGAAAGACACGAATACAACATTCATACATCATTATCTATTTTTAGAAGAGCGTGACTTTTTTTGCGAGATCTAGAAAGGAAATCATTTAAATCAAGTAAGACTGGTCGTCAGCAAACTGTGATCCTAATTTCTCACCGCCCCTAATTCTTTCCACGTGTCATAAATGTTACAAATCTTACTACCAATATTAAAACCAGGAGCAGGTGAATAAGAAGGATCAACATTGTTTATCAACATTTTTTATCACGATTATTGTGTCTTCATGGCATAAAAAGGATGTTTCATGTAACATATATAAAACTACAATCATTAGAAAACTCATTCAATTGCTTGCAAATTACTAACTTGTAGTCTGTTTATATATCTTCTTGAAATCTGTCTCTTTTAAGAGCAATAAGTACAATGCTTATTTATTAAGATATATGGTATTTTTATATACAAGCTAACTTTCAAATATATTCAATCAAATCATATGAATGATCTATGCTAAAAAATCCATCAATGTTAATATTAACACTCTTAAAAGAGATAATCAAAATCGAACCACGTGTGTTTGATTTCAATTTTAAACAAAACCGAACCGATCCGTAACCCATGTTGACACTTATATTTTAGTCCAGACACTAAAGTTTTGTTGTATAACTTTGATCAATAAATTAATATAAGAAGGGTATAAATGCATGTTTCGATCGCAAAATGAAAGTTGAAGAACTGAAATTAAAACTCCAATCCTTAGGGTGCTTGATGGGTGATAAATTACTTCACATTCTGCTAGTCTAAACTAAATCCCATCCTCAATGATCCAAATTCAAATATAAATCAATGGCTTAAGCAAAAACATATTATGTCACTAGCAACAACAAATACATTTTCCAGAAACTTCAGCAAACAGTGATCCTAACTTCTCACACGTGTCACAAATGTTACAAATCTAACTACCAATATAAAAGAACCAATATCAAACATCTCCGATCACTTTGATTTTCAGTTTTAATGAACTTTATTTTCAAGTTTTCATGTAGTCCATTTACAAGCCAACTCACATGCCTAATTTGAAAATCAAAGGGAAATGCATAGGATAATCAAAATTATCATTTCCTTAATCTTGAAAGACATAAATACAACCTTCATACATCATTATCTATTTTTATAAAAGCATGACTTTTTTTTGCGAGATCTAGGAAGGAAATCATTTAAAACAAGCAAGACTGGTCGTCAGCAAACTGTGATCCTAATTTCAAACCGCCCCTAATTCTTTCCACGTGTCATAACTGTTACAAATCTTACTACCAATATAAAAAACCAGCAGCAGGTGAATAAGAAGGATCAACATTGTTTATCAACATTTTTAATCACGATGATTGTGTTTTCTTGGCACAAAAAGAATGTTTCATGTAACAAAAATAAAACAAGAATCATTAGAGAACTCATTCAATTGTTTGCAAATTACTAAATTGTAGTCTGTGTATATATCTTCTTGAAATCTGTCTCTTTTAAGAGCAATAAGTACAATGCTTATTTATTAAGATATATGGTATTTTACATACAAGCTAAGTTTCAAATATATTCAATCAAATCATATGAATGATCTGTGCTAAAAAATAATCAATATTTATATTAACACTCTTAAAAGAGACAATCAAAACCGAACTTCTTGTGTTTGATTTCAATTTTAAACAAAATCGAGACGATCCGTAACCCATGTTCACTCTTATATTTTAGTCCGGACACTAAAGTTTTGTTGTATAACTTTGATCAATAAATTAATATAAGAAGGGTATAAATGCATGTTTCAATCGCAAAATGAAAGTTGAAGAACTGAAATTAAAACTCCAATCCTTAGGGTGCTTGATGGGTGATAAATTACTCCACATTCTGCTAGTCTAAACTAAATCCCATCCTCAATGATCCAAATTCAAATACAAATCAATGGCTTAAGCAAAAACATATTATGTCACTAGCAACAACAAATACATTTTCCAGAAACTTCAGTAGACAGTGATCCTAACTTCTCACACGTGTCACAAATGTTGCAAATCTAACTACCAATATAAAATAACCAATATCAAACATCTCCGATCACTTTGATTTTCAGTTTTAATGAACTTTAATTACAAGTTTTCATTCAGTCCAGTTAAAAGCCAACTCACATGCCCAATTTGAAAATCAAAGGGAAATTCATAGGATAATCAGAACTATCACTTCCTTGATATTGAAAGACACGAAAACAGCCTTCATACATCATTATCTATTTTTATAAAAGCGTGGCTTTTTTTGCGAGATCTAGGAAGGGAAATCATTTAAAACAAGTAAGACTGGTCGTCAGCAAACTTTGATCCTAATTTCTCACCGCCCCTAATTCTTTCCACGTGTCACAAATGTGACAAATCTTTCTACCAATATAAAAAACCAGGAGCAGGTGAATAAGAAGGATCAACATTGTTTATCAACATTTTTTATCTCGATGATTGTGTTTTCATGGCATAAAAAGAATGTTTCATGTAACATAAATAAAACTACAATTATTAGAAAACTCATTAAATTGCTTGCAAATTACTAAATTGTAGTCTGTGTATATATCTTTTGGACATATGTCTCTTTTAAGAGCAATAAGTACAATGCTTATTTATACAGATATATGGTATTTTTACATACAAGCTAAGTTTCAAATATATTCAATCAAATCATATGAATGATCTGTGCTAAGAAATAAATCAATGTTAATATTAACACTCACTACAAGAAAAGTGTCATTTAGTGACACACGTTTTTAGTGACACAAAAAAAAGTGTCACTATATCTTACTTTTAGTGACACTTATGAAAAAGTGTAGGTATAGAGCAATCTTTTACCCACACTTTTTCTAAATTAGCGACACAAACAAATACATTTTTAGTCACTATATATCTATACCCACTCCATTTTTACCCACTCTTTTTGTTGAAAAAAAAGTGTCACTATATGTATCATAATCTTTTACCTACACAACAAAAAGTGTGGGTAAAAGTGGTGTGGGTATAGATATATCGTGACTAAAAATGAATTTGTTTGTGTCACTAATTTAGAAAAATTGTGGGTAAAAGATTGCTCCATACCTACACTTTTTCATAAGTGTCACTAAAAGTAAGATATAGTGACACTTTTTTTTGTGTCACTAAAAGTGTGTGTCACTAAATGACACTTTTCTTGTAGTGACTCTTAAAAGAGATAATCAAAACCGAACCAGTTGTGTTTGATTTCAATTTTAAACAAAACCGAACCGATCCGTATCCCATGTTCACTCTTATATTTTAGTCCGGACACTAAAGTTTTGTTGTATAACTTTGATCAATAAATTAATATAAGAAGGGTATAAATGCATGTTTGAATCGCAAAATGAAAGTTGAAGAACTGAAATTAAAACTCCAATCCTTAGGGTGCTTGATGGGTGATAAATTACTCCACATTCTGCTAGTCTAAACTAAATCCCATCCTCAATGATCCAAATTCAAATACAAATAATTGGCTTAAGCAAAAACATATTATGTCACTAGCAACAACAAATACATTTTCCAGAAACTTCAGCAGACGGTGATCCTAACTTCTCACACATGTCACAAATGTTACATATCTTACTACCAATATAAAATAGCCAATATCAAACATTTCCGATCACTTTGATTTTCAGTGTTAATAAACTTTAATTTCAAGTTTTTATTCAGTCCAGTTACAAGCCAACTCATGTGCCCAAATTGAAAATCAAAGGGAAATGCAAAGGATAATCAGAATTATCTCTTCCTTAATCTTGAAAGACACGAATACAGCCTTCATACATCATTATCTATTTTTATAAAAGCGTGATTTTTTTGCGAGATCTAGGAAGGAAATCATTTAAAACAAAAACAAACAAGACTGGTCGTCAGCAAACTGCGATCCTAATTTCAAACCGCCCCTAATTCTTTCCACGTGTCACAAATGTTACAAATCTTACTACCAATATAAAAAACCAGGAGCAGGTGAATAAGAAGGATCAACATTGTTTATCAACATTTTTTTATCGCGATGATTGTGTTTTCATGGCATAAAAAGAATGTTTCATGTAACAAAAATAAAACTACAATCATTAGAGAACTCATTCAATTGTTTGCAAATTACTAAATTGTAGTCTGTGTATATATCTTCTTGAAATCTGTCTCTTTTAAGAGCAATAAGTACAATGCTTATTTCTTAAGATATATGGTATTTTTACATACAAGCTAAATTTCAAATATGTTCAAGCAAATCGTATGAATGATCTGTGCTAAAAAATTAATCAATATTAATATTAACACTCTTAAAAGAGATAATCAAAAACGAACTACTTGTGTTTGATTTCATTTTTAAACAAAACTGAACCGATCCGTAACCCATGATCGCTATTCCGGACACTAAAGTTTTGTTGTACAACTTTGATCAATAAATTAATATAAGAAAGGTATAAATGCATGTTTGGATCGGAAAAAGAAAGTTGAAGAACTGAAATTAAAACTCCAATCCTTAGGTGCTTGATGGGTGATAAATTACTCCACATTCTGCTAGTCTAAACTAAATCCCATCCTCAATGGTCCAAATTCAAATACAAATCAATGGCTTAAGCAAAAACATATTATATCACTAGCAACAACAAATATATTTTCTAGAAATTTCAGCAGACGGTGATCCTAATTTCTCACACGTGTCACATATGTTACAAATCTTACTACCAATATATAATAACCAATATCAAACTTCTCCGATCACTTTGATTTTCAGTTTTAATAAACTTCAGTTTCAAGTTTTCATTCAGTCCAGTTACAAGCCAACTCGCATGCCCAATTTGAAAATCAAAGGGAAAGGCATAGGATGATCAGAATTATCACTTCCTTAATCTTAAAAGACACGAATACAACCTTCATGCATCATTATCTATTTTTATAAAATACGTGACTTTATTTGCGAGATCTAGGAAGGAAATCATTTAAAATAAGTAAGACCGGTCAGCAAACTGTGATCGTAATTTCTCACCGCCCCTAATTCTTTCCACGTGTCACAAATGTTACAAATCTTACTACCAATATAAAAAACCAGGAGCAGGTGAATAAGAAGGATCAACATTATTTATCAACATTTTTTATCGCGATGATTGTGTTTTCATGGCATAAAAAGAATGTTTCATGTAACAAAAATAAAACTACAATCATTAGAGAACTCATTCAATTGTTTGCAAATTACTAACTTGTAGTCTGTTTATATATCTTCTTGAAATCTGTCTCTTTTAAGAGCAATAAGTACAATGCTTATTTATTAAGATATATGGTATTTTTACATACAAGCTAAGTTTCAAATATATTCAATCAAATCATATGAATGATCTGTGCTAAAAAATCAATCAATATTAATATAAACACTCTTAAAAGAGATAATCAAAACCGAACTACTTGTGTTGATTTCAAATTTAAACAAAACCGAACCGATCCGTAACCCATGTTCACTTTTATATTTTAGTCCGGACACTAAAGTTTTGTTGTACAACTTTGATCAATAAATTAATATAAGAAGGGTATAAATGCATGTTTGGATCGCAAAATGAAAGTTGAAGAACTGAAAGTAAAACTCCAATCCTTAGGGTGCTTGATGGGTGATAAATTACTCCACATTCTGCTAGTCTAAACTAAATCCCGTCCTCAATGATCCAAATTCAAATAAAAATCAACGGCTTAAACAAAAACATATTATGTCACTAGCAACAACAAATACATTCTTCAGAAACTTCAGCAGACGGTGATCCTAATTTCTCACACGTGTCACAAATGTTACAAATCTTACTACCAATATAAAATAACCAATATCGAACATCCCCGATCACTTTGATTTTCAGTTTTAATGAACTTTAATTTCAAGTTTTCATTCAGTCCAGTTACAAGCCAACTCACATGCCCAATTTGAAAATCAAAGGGAAATGCATAGAATAATCAGAGTTATCACTTCCTTAATCTTGAAAGACACGAATACAACATTCATACATCATTATCTATTTTTATAAAAGCGTGACTTTTTTCGCGAGATCTAGGTAGGAAATCATTTAAAACAAGTAGGACTGGTCGTCAGCAAACTGTCATCCTAATTTCTCAACGTCCCTAATTCTTTCCACGTGTCACAAATGTGACAACTCTTACTACCAATATAAAAAACCAAGAACAGGTGAATAAGAAGGATCAACATTGTTTATCAACATTTTTATCACGATGATTGTGTTTTCATGGCATTAAAAGAATGTTTCATGTAACAAAAATAAAACTACAATCATTAGAGAACTCATTCAATTGTTTGCAAATTACTAAATTGTAGTCTGTGTATATATCTTATTGAAATCTGTCTCTTCTAAGAGCAATAAGTACAATGCTTATTTCTTAAGATATATGGTATTTTTACATACAAGCTAAGTTTCAAATATATTCAATCAAATCATATGAATGATCTGTGCTAAAAAATCAATCAATATTCATATTAACACTCTTAAAAGAGATAATCAAAACCGAACTACTTGTGTTTGATTTCAATTTTAAACAAAACCGAACCGATCCGTAACCCATGTTCACTCTTATATTTTAGTCCGGAAACAACAGTTTTGTTGTACAACTTTGATCAATAAATTAATATAAGAAGGGTATACATGCATGTTTGGATCGCAAAATGAAAGTTGAAGAACTGAAAATTAAAACTCCAATCCTTAGGATGCTTGATGGGTGATAAATTACTCCACATTCTGCTAGTCTAAACTAAATCCCATCCTCAATGATCCAAATTCAAATACAAATCAATGGCTTAAGCCAAAACATATTATGTCACTAGCAACAACAAATACATTTTCTAGAAATTTCAGCAGACGGTGATCCTAATTTCTCACACGTGTCACAAATGTTACAAATCTTACTACCAATATAAAATAACCAATATCAAACATCTCCGATCACTTTGATTTTCAGTTTTAATGAACTTTAATTTCATGTTTTCATTCAGTCCAGTTACAAGCCAACTCACTTACACACATGCCCAATTTGAAAATCAAAGGGAAATATAAGAATTATCACTTCCTTAATCTTGAAAGACACGAATACAACCTTCATACATCATTATCTATTTTCATAAAAGCGTGACTTTTATTGCGAGATCTAGGAACGAAATCATTTAAAACAAGTAAGACTGGTCGTCAGCAAACTGTGATCCTAATTTCTCACCGCCCCTAATTCTTTCCACGTGTCACAAATGTTACAAATCTTACTACCAATATAAAAAACGAGGAGCAGGTGTATAAGAAGGATCAACATTGTTTATCAACATTTTTTATCACGATGATTGTGTTTAAATGACATAAAAAGAATGTTTCATGTAACAAAAATAAAACTACAATCATTAGAGAACTCATTCATTTGTTTGCAAATTACTAAATTGTAGTCTGTGTATATATCTTCTTGAAATCTGTCTGTTTTAAGAGCAATAAGTACAATGCTTATTTATTAAGATATATGGTATTTTTACATACAAGTTAAGTTCAAATATAATTCAATCAAACCATATGAATGATATGTGCTAAAAAATCAGTCAATATTAATATTAATACTCTTAAAAGAGATAATCAGAACCAAACTACTTGTGTTGGATTTCGATTTTAGACAAAACCGAACCGATCCATAACCCATCTCCACTCTTATATTTTTGTCCGGACACTAAAGTTTTGTTGTACAACTTTAGTGAATTATAAATTATGGATTAAGTGAATGAACAATTCACTACTTGTAAATACAAACCATTATTACATCTGTCGTACCAAAGCTAAATCTCATCCTCAATGATCCAAATTCAAATACAAATCAAAGGCATAAGCAAAAACATATTATGTCACTAGCAACAAAAAAAACATTTTCCAAAAACTTCAACAAGGCAATTTATGAGATGATGACAACAGTTTATTTATTTTTCTATTAGTATTTATAGATTAAAGATTTAGTAAACTAAAAAATTACATTACTTATGGTAGATAAAATTCATAGATTTGTTATAATTATATATAATTACCTTAATAAAAATAATTAACCTTCATATATGGCTAATAGCCTAATATTAAAACATATAGGAATATTAGATACAAGTTAACTAATATTTACGTTAAGTTTTATTCTGTGTAATATATTTTTTAAAATTTTATATTATAAAGCTGTTGAAAATCTACTCATCTAGTTATTTTCTCATTTTATAAAGGAAAGTGATTTCTACACAACAACGTTTTAACATGCACAATAATTTTCTATAAATTAACTATTTTATCATTACTAACACTTTTATTATTGCGTTTTACCCCCTAAAAATTATACCATTAAAAAAAATTATACACTTTAAAACAAGATCGTTCATGATATATTTTTTTCAAATAAATTTACATGTTTATTGTTTCTAAAAAAATTACCCATACGAACATTCAGTATTTCATATTAAAATCATTCAATGTCAAAATAACACTATATATCGTATATTCAACTTTGCATATTATATTGATTAATATTTTATTTCATATATATATTCAACACTATATATATGTTTAACATAATGTACTTAAATAACATGATTACTATTGCAATTCATCATTCAAGATTTGATGTAAATATTTAATGTTTATATTTATATAGATCAATTTAACCGGTCATGATACGTTTTTTTTTGTAAATTTTTTTTACACATTATGTTTTTTTTTTAAAAAAATTATCCAAATGTAAATTCAATATACGATAATGTAATATTGAATATTGAAGTAACAATATAAATCGTATATTCAACACTGCATATATATTCAATATTAAAAAAAAGGTGAAAATCATGGTAAAAAATGGTGGTCAAACTTGGTTGTCTAGAAAATAAATTTAATGTTAGTTAGATATTTATCATCTTATCCTTGGTCTAATAAATTTAATGTTAGTTAGACAAAACAACTTTAATTGTTGATATATTTTAATAGGAGCTTTTAAAAACACACACACACACACAATATTAAAGTTTTAATGGCTTCAGAATTTTATATATCAAACATGTCTGATCACTTTGATTTTCAGTTTTTCATGAACTTTATTTTCAATCTAGTTCCATGCCAACTCACATCCCCAAATTGAAAATCAAAGGGAATTGCATAGCATAATTGAAATTTCATGGGCCATATTATCAATTCCTTAATCATGAAAGACACGAATACATGCGTGACTCTTTTTGTCGTCAGCAGGCCTGTGATACTAATTTCTCACTGCCCCTAATTCTTTCCACGTGTCACTAATGTTACAAATCTTACTACCAATATAAAAAACCAGAAGCAGTTGAAGAAGGAGGATCAACATTGTTTATCTGACATTCAAATGATGTCTCGAGATGGTGATGTTTTCTACAGGTATCTAATTAAAAAGGGTATTAAATTTCAACTATTAACTCATATTTGATTTAGTATAAAATCCTTTGGTTGCTTGCGGTTCGATTTGTGTACATGATTGAAAATCTTATGTGAAATTGGTTATGGGTATTGTTTGATTCAAGGTGTTTTCTATTGTTGATTTAGTAATTGATATCTAAAAAGTTTAATTTGTGTTGTACTTTTTCTTGGGGTTCTATTCTTTTCAATTAATTATGAATTTGGTGTTTCTTTATAAAAGTACAAAAATCTGGATTAAACTATCTGTATGTAAAAATTCTTGATCATATTTTAGAAAAAGGTTTAGGATAGTTTGTTTAAGTGCAAGCTTTTGATAATCAAAACTAATTTAAAGCTTATGTGATATGAATTTGAAGAGCAATAAGTACAATGCTTATATAATAAGAAATATGGTATTTTAACATACAAGCTAAGTTTCAAGTATGTTCAATAAAATCATATGAATGATTTGTGCTAAAAATCAATCAATATTAATATTAACACTCGTAAAAGAGATAATCAAAACCAAACTACTTGTGTTTGATTTGGATTTTAGACAAAACCGAACCGATCCATAACTCATGTTCACTCTTATATTTTAGCCCGGACATTAAGTTTTGTTGTACATCTTTACCGAATCATAAATTATGGATCAAATGAATGTAAATACTAAACATTATTAGTCGTCACATCAGACATACACAACAACGGTCTTTAGCCTAACCTAAATCCCATCCTTAATGATCCAAATTCGGATACAGATCAATGGCATAAGCAAAAACAAATTATGTCACTAGCAACAACAAAAACATTTTCCAGAAACTTCAACAAGGCAATTTTGTAATTTAAGCAATTTTAACGAGATAATGACAACAATTTATTTTTCTAATAGTATTGATAGATTAAAGATTTTGTAAACTAAAAAATAACATTACTTATAGTAGATAAAATTCATAGATTTGTTATAATTATATACAATTACCTTAATAAAAATAATTAATCTTCATATATGGCTAATAGCCTAATTTAAAACATGTAGGAATATTAGATACAAGTTAACTAATATTTACGTTAAGTTTTATTTTGTGTAATATATTTTTTAAATTTTATATTATAAGCCGTTAAAAATTTACTTATCTAGTAATTTGCTCATTTTTATAAAGGAAAGTGATTTCTACACAGTAAAGTTTTGACAAACACAATAATATATTATAAATTGAGTATTTATCATTACTAACACTTTTATTATTGCGTTTTACCCCCTAAAAAATTACACCATAAAACGAAAATTTTATACTCTTTAAAACAACAACGTTCATGATATATTTTTTTCAAAAAATTTCACTTGTATTGTTTGTAAAAAAAAATACCCACACGAACATTCAATATATCACATCGAAATCATTCAATGTTAAAATAACACTATATATCATATATTCAACTTTGCATATTATATGTGATTAATATGATATTTCATATATATCATATATTCAACACTACATATATGTTTAATATAAAGTACTAGTTTATGAACCCACGTATTACATGGATAAATTTTAAAAAATAATTGGTTATATAATATGTATGTAAATTTAAAATTAAATCATATAATAATTAATTATTATTAAAAAAAATAAGAAAAGTATAGTCATTTATCAAAAATATTTTAAATTTTTTATTTCTAAATTTGTGTGTGTAATCAATATTAATTTAGATTTAACTTTGTCTGTACTTAATTTAGATTATAAGGATAACAAAATTATTAAAATAAATATGTGATTTATTAAAATTTCATCACATGACAATCTATATTCTACTTTATTTATATATGAAGATTCATTTTAACATTTATATATTTAATTGACATATTTGATACATACTACTTATAAATTTTATTACAATAAACAAACATGCTATAAAATATGTTTTTTATTAATATTTTTTTTCTTTCAAATATAATCTTATTTATTTGGATTTATTATGAAAAAACCAACATATTTTCATATTTTTTTGCGTTTTCGTCCCTGGTTTTTTTTTCACCAAAGTCCTCAATTTAATTTTTTCTTTTTGGTTTAGTGAAATTGGATATTGAAAACCTGGTTTTTTTTAGTTTTTTTAAAAACCCGGTTTACTAATTTTGACCGGACTCTAATAGTCAAATTTCACAAAACTAAAAAAAATATTAACTTGAGGATTATCTTGGAAAAAATAACATTGAGGGATGAAAACGCAAAAACCGGGAAAGTATGTTATTTTTTTCATAATAAACGCTATTTACTTTAATATTTAATATTTATATATTTTTAATTGATATAGTTTAGGATTTTTTTTACTTTAAAAATTTTATTTGAAGTTTATGGATTGATTATATAGTTTAAGATTTCTTTTAAGTTTATATTTAGATTAGCTAAAAATTAACAAATGTTAAATAGATAATAATGACAAATAATATTATTGGATAATGTTATATAGCAGATATAGTTAATTATTTATTAACTATTTTTAATTTATATTAAAAATAATGTAGTGTATTTATCTTTTCTAGATGTTATTTAATATTATAGTATTTTTATCATTTAAAATATAATCATATTTATTTTAATATTTTATTTGAAGTTTATAGATAAATTATATAATTTAATATTTCATGTGTTGATAATACATACAATTGTTTGTTTGTGGCCTTTTTATAATAAGAGTAAATATGATTTTGCTGGCCAAAATACTATTTGCAGCTAAAAATAAGTAAGACAAAACAACTTTAATTCTTGATATATTTTAATAGGAGCTTTTTAAAAAAAAAAACACACAATATTAAAGTTTTAATGGCTTTTGAATTTTATCTATGAAACATGTCTGATCACTTTGATTTTAAGTTTTCAAGAACTTTATTTTCAAGTTTTCATTTAGTCTAGTTTCAAGCTGACTCCCATCCCCAAATTGAAAATCAAAAGGAAATGCATAGCATATCGAAATTTCATGGGTCATATGATCTCTACCTTAATCTTGAAAGACACGAACACAACCTTCAGACATCATTATCGATTTTTATAAAAACGCGACTTTTTTGTCGCCTGCAGACGGTAATACTAATTTCTCACCTCCCCTAATCCATTCAACATGTCACAAATGCTACAAATCTTACTACAAATATATAAAAACCAGAAGCAGGTGAATAAGGAGGATCAACATTGTCTATTTGACATTCAAATGATGTCTCAAGATGATGATGTTTTCTACAGATATCTAATTAAAAAGGATCTTAAATTTCAATTGTTACTTGATTTTCAGTTTTAATGGCTTCAAAAGTTTATATATCAAACATGTCTGATCACATTGATTTTCAGTTTTCATTAAATTTATTTTTAAATTTTCATTTACTCCAGTTCCAAGTCAACTCACATCCCCAAATTGAAAATCAAGGAATTGCATAGCATAATCGAAATTTCATGGGCCAAATTATCACTTAATCTCGAAAGACGCGAATACAACCTTCAGACATTAATCTCGAAAGACACGAATCAAGGAACTACAAGTAAGACTGTCAGCAGGCGGTGCAGACGGTGATCCTAATTTCTCACCGCCCCTAATTCATTCCACGTGTCACAAATTCTACAAATCTTACTACCAATATAAAAAACCAGAAGCAGGTGAAGAAGGAGGATCAACATTGTTTATCTGACCTTCAAATGATGTCTCAAGACGGTGATGTTTTCTACAGGTATTAATTAAAAAGGATCTTAAATTTCAACTATTACTTCATATTTGATTTAGTATCAAATCATTTTGGTTGCTTGTGGTTCGATTTGTGTACATGATTGCAAAACTTATGTGAAATTGGTTATGAGTATTGTTTGATTCAAGGTGTTTTTTATTGTTAATTTCGTAATTGATATCTAAAGAGTCTATTTTATGTTGTAATTTTTTTGGGGTTTTATTTTTTTAATTAATTATGAATTTGGTGTTTCTTTATAAAATTACTAAAATCTTAATTGAACTATCTATATATAAAAATTCTTGATCATAATTTAGAAAAAAGGTTTAGGATAATTTGTTTAAGTGCAAGCTTTTGATAATCTTGATTGAATTAAAGCTTATTTGATATAAAATGCTTTCAATTTGTGCTTTTTTCTCGATTTAATAGATTTATTGGTAGAGCATAATTTAATTCACTTACTTCTTATATGTAATTAAAGTACTCTTGTTTTTTATTTCCTTTTTTATTTGGAATTGATTTTATTTTATTTTTTATTTTTTGGTTGAAAGTTGAAACGACATCAATTAGTGATGTTTATCTAAAGACAACCCATACTACTACTTATGTAACTTATACTACAACCTATATCTCAATCGAGAGTACACCCACAACCTCTCGGTTGGGGAAACACGCAATTACCACTTTAGTATTATATTCGAATTGATTAGTGTTGCTAAATTTAGTTTTATAATCGCTAATTTAATAGACTTACTTCTTATTAAAACTAACAACTAAAGACATAGGTTTTCATCACTATACTTATGAAGTTTTTCTATGGACAAACTTTAACTTTTTTTATTTTTGAAAAATCTCATGCAATGTAATTGCTACTCGTTGAATATCTTTATTTCTTTTCTTTCAACGGTTGTGGTTTGTGTGGATATCGATTGAACCTATCATCCTCAAATAGGTTGTTTGGAACAACCTCTTACGTGAATCAATCAAGAAAGGTTTGATCTCCTTCAAATCCATTGATCCTAGTCGCTTCACCCAAATGGATGAGGTGTCTTGCCTTCCAATATCGTTGGGACGTAAATGTTCAAAAACTATGCTTATGTGTCGCCAATGCGGTGTTCTTGTCGGACATGGATACGAAGATCCAAATTCAAATACAAATCAATGATCCAAATTCAAATACAAACCGATGGCATAAGCAAAAACATATTATGTCACTAGCAACAACAAATACATTTTCAAGAAACTCAATTTTGTATATCTAAGCAATGGACATATAGTATAAAAAGGTGCTATCATGTGGTAATTTTAATGATCGAGTTGATGACAACAATTTATTTACTTTTATATTGGTATTTATTATAGATTATAGATTCTGTAAACTCAAAAATAACATTACTTATAGTAGATTTAATTCATAGTTTTGTTAAAATTCTATACAATTACCTAAATAGAAATAATTAACCTTCATCTATGGCTAATATCCTAATATTAAAATATATATACAGTATGTTTTATTCTGTGTAATATATTTTAAAATTTTATATTAAAAGCCGTTAAAAATTTACTTATCTAGTTATTTGTTCATTTTTGTAAAGGGAAGTGATTTGTATACAACAAAATTTTGACATACACAACATTTTATATAAATCGACTATTTTACCCCTAAAATGTAATGATAAAATAGTTTTTTTATATGAAATTGTTGTGTATTGCAAGTTTTTGTTGATTACAAGTCACTTCCCATAAATAAATTTAATCATATCTCCTACACTACTATCTATGTCTAAATTGAAACTTAACCATTTAGTTGGAATGATACATTGATACCACTAGGTCAAAGATCTTTTGGTTTGTTTAAAACAACTTGTCATTTATGTCAAATTAATATGATTATTTCATTTATTACTGAAATAAATAAACCAAAATAAAAAATCACATTTAGATGGAAACAATAAGGTGTCAACAACAACAACAATATCTCGGGAACCATTAAAACGGTGTAGGGAATATAGATATCGGTAGTCTTACAGTCTTACCTTCATTTTGGGGTGGAACGACTACATCACAAACATAACTTCCGGCATGTGACAACCATGATTTACACATACACGTGAGAAAAGTAGAGAGACACGAAATGAGAAGCAACGGCCAAACAAATAACATATAATATATCCTATTATTACATATAGGTTTAACATATGTTTTGAGGTTCGCTAGCATACCTATTAAGTTGTAGCTTATCAAATGAGAAACTAAATATATATTTTGAGAATTGTAAGAAATATTATGATTCATTTTATACGTATTGATTCACCATTTTTGAATATATAAATAATGAATCATAAATTACGAATTTAGTGAATGAACGATTCACTACTTTGTACATTGGATTGTTAGTTTTTGAATATAATTAATGAATCACAAATTTATAAATAAGTTAAATAATGTACAAATTAGGAAATCATTTTCTCAAGATGTATTTAACTTCTCACAATAATCTATGCCTATATATATGGTTGGGTCCCGGTAAGAACTATTCTTACCATAAAAACTCCTAAATGCATAAAGTTACATAGAAAATGCATACTTTTTTGACATGAAATTTGTGAATTTTTTTCCATATTAAAATTTTATCGAAAATGCACAAAAATTTAAACATGAAATTTTTGATTTTTTTATTTGTGAATTATCATAAAATTTCTGCATTTTGTATATAATTAGTTATTGAAGACCCGTGCGTTGCTGCTGGGTCTAAAACATTAATTACAACCATGTTGTATTAAATTTGATTGGAACCAGAATTTAATAATTAATTATTCATAACCATAATTTGAAACCTGACATTGATTAGGTTTAATCGCTAATTTAATTTGTTGTTTTACGATCAAATGAAATAAAGTTATAATGGTAATGTCTCCAATACATCGATTAGAGATTGTCAACGTTATAATAGTAATATTCAATGTTAAACATGATCATAATTAATAAAAAAATCTAAATATTAATTAGTTACATTTAAATTAGAAAGCAATTCATTAGAATCTTGTATTATGCATTTGAATGATGTCTTTTTCATACAATTAAAAGTAACATATAGTTTCAGAAGATAATTCCAAACATATGTATAATTAAAATCATAATTTTAAGTTTGTAAAAAATGTTGTAATAATAAATTAAAAAAAACGACTAAACAATAAGTTATGTAAATAAATGATAACACTAAGATAATGATGTATTACGCAAATTTAAAATAAAAAAAATTCAAACCAATCGTGATTTATCATGATACAATTTTTAATCGGGCAAGCCTATTTGACAATTATTTGTATATATAACTTTATGCATTTTAGAAGATATTACGGTAACAACTGTATATATATAATCTTGTGCATTTTTAATGATAAAAATATAACCAAAATCCCATATTAAATAAATTAGAATATTCACAGTTTCACACTTATTGCTTTTTATGAGATATGCGCGTCAATGTGTGTGTGTGAAAGCATTTATTATGTGGTAATCAATAAAAAATAGTGTATTATTATGGTTTTTTAAGAGATAATTACTAAAATAGACAAATCTCACACCTTTTTTCACTTTTTAGCCATTTTATATACATTTTACCAAAATAGCCACAATTTACGTGACCACATTTACGTGATAGCCACAATTTACGTGATTTGTACTTTTTTTTCATTTTTTTAATGCATTACGTTACAAAAGGTGTTTGGTCACGTAAATTGTTGTACTTGGTCACGTAAAGTGAGACAAGACATCCCACCAAACATTATGGGGAAGGAGCAAAAATGATCACGTAAAGTACAACAATTTACGTGACCAGACACCTTTTGTAACGTAATGCATTAAAAAATGAAAAAAAGTACAAATCACGTAAATTATGGCTATCACGTAAATGTGGTAACGTAAAGTGTGGCTATTTTGGTAAAATGTATATAAAGTGGCTAAAAAGTGAATAAAGGTGTGAGATTTGGCTATTTTTTGTAATTATCCCGTTTTTTAATATCTAAATTATATTTGCCTTATTTAAAAGTATATATATTTTTGACGTCACCGGAAAAACACAACTGATAAAACCAAAGTTTAACTACTTAATCGTTAAAATATGAAAATATGGTGTGCTTTTTCGAGCATTAATCTTTTGAAAAACTAAGTTAGTCATTTGGTAACCAGTCAAAAAGGTTGAGTATACACATTTGAATAAAACAAATATAATTTAGAGACTCAAACAACAAGAAAAAAGAAATTAGAGACTTAATCAAAAAAATAAATAAAGTTAATAAAATTTTTTAAACATTAATCATTCTTTTTATAATTAATTACAATACAAAAGTTTGTAATTTGTACTTCATAAAATATATAACTCTACAATATTATTGTGGATGATAAAAACTTGACACGCTAACCATAAATATATTCCATGTGTTGATAATACATACAATTGTTTGTTTGTGGCCTTCTTATAATAATTAGAGTGAATATGATTCTGCTGGCCAAAACACTATTTGCACCTTAAAATAAGTAAGACAAAACAACTTTAATTGTTGATATAATTTAATAGGAGTTTTTCAAAAAAACCCACAATATTAAAGTTTTAATGGCTTCTAAAGTTTATATATCGAACATGTCTGATCACATTGATTTTCAGTTTTCATTAAGTTTATTTTCAAATTTTCATTTACTCCAGTTCCAAGTCAACTCACATTCCCAAATTGAAAATCAAGGAACTGCATAGCATAATCGAAATTTCATGGGCCATATTATCACTTAATCTCGAAAGACGCGAATACAACCTTCAGACATAATCTCGAAAGACACGAATCAAGGAACTACAAGTAAGACTGTCAGCAGGCGGTGCAGGCGGTGATCCAAATTTCTCAACGCCCCTAATTCATTCCATGTGTCACGAATTCTACAAACCTTACTACCAATATAAAAAACCAGAAGCAGGTGAAGAAGGAGGATCAACATTGTTTATATGACCTTCAAATGATGTCTCAAGACGGTGATGTTTTCTACAGGTTTGTAATTAAAAAGGATCTTAAATTTCAAACTATTACTTCATATTTGATTTAGTATCAAATCCTTTTGGTTGCTTGTGGTTCGATTTGTGTACATGATTGCAAAACTTATGTGATATTGGTTATGGGTATTGTTCGATTCAAGGTGTTTTTTATTGTTAATTTCGTAATTGATATCTAGAGAGTCTATTTTACGTTGTAATTTTTTGGGGTTTTATTTTTTTAATTAATTATGAATTTGGTATTTCTTTATAAAATTACAAAAATCTGAATTAACTATTTATATATAAAAATTCTTGATCATAATTTAGAAAAAGGTGTAGGATAATTTGTTTAGGTGCAAGCTTTTGATAATCTTGATTGAATTAAATCTTATTTGATATAAAATGCTTCCAATTTGTGCTTTTTTCTCGATTTAATAGATTTATTGGTAGAGCATAATTTAATTCACTTACTTCTTATATGTAATTAAAGTACTCTTGTTTTAGGATTTCCTTTTTTATTTGGAATTGATTTTATTTTATTTTTTATTTTTTGGTTGAAAGTTGAAACGACATCGATTAGTGATGTTTATCTAAAGACAACCTATACTGCTACTTATGTAACTTATACTACATCCTATATCTCAATCGAGAGTAAACCCACAACCTCTCGGTTGGGGAAACACGCAATTACCACTTTAGTATTATATTCGCATTGATTAGTGTTGCTAAATTTAGTTTTTGTATCATCCGCAGCCATAAATAACTTATTAGTTTTATAAGTGGATTGGAAGGTAGCATATCATGTTAGGTTCGTGTATAATGCAAAGGTTTTTCAACTTGGTCAATCATATACAGGATAGCTTACTTGACTTGCGTTGGTAAATATGTGTTATACGTTGGTCTTATATAGTTTCTTAACTATAAGTCGATGACGAAGATGGGTTTGATGTGAAATTCATGTATTAAAACACACAAGCTCTTCCATTCCATTGACTTACTACGACCATTTTCAAGGTTTTTTCTATTAAAGGTGAGTGTTGTCTGTTATTTAGGATCGGTTTTGTTTCAAGTCCTTTTTTTTAATGGTAAAAGCATCATATTATGCGGATTACTTTACTTCTTTGTATATAGAAATACAAGACATTTGGAGAACCATGATGCTTATTTGATGTTAATGCGTTGTAAATGCGACAACAAGTTTAATATCTTACTTTGAACTACTTCATTAGATTAGATTCATAAAAGTGAAACTTGAAGTTTCATACTTATTAAAACTAACAACTATAGACACAGGCTTTCATCACTATGATGGTTCAAGATCTAATTATTACACTTATGAAGTTTTTCTATGGACAAGCTTTAACTTTTTTTATTTTTGAAAAATCTCATTCAATGTAATTGCTACTCATTTGTATCTTTATTTCTCTTCTTTCAACAATTGTGGCTCGTGTGGATATCGATTGAATCTATCATCCTCAAATAGGTTGTTGGGAACAACCTCTTAATTACGTGAATCAATCAAGAAAGGTTTGATCTCCTTCAAATCCATTGATCCTAGTCGCTTCACCCAAATGGATGAGGTGTCTTGCCTTCCAATATCGTTGGGACGTAAAAGTTCAAAAACTAAGCTTATGTGTCGCCAATGTGGTGTTCTTATCGGACATGGATACAAAGAAGGACATGCTCAATGCGTTTTCAATTCACGTGTCGGATGTGACCCATCTTACAATAAGATCGTGATAAAGATTCGAGCTTTGCAACCATCTGATACCGTTGGCTAGGTAAAGGTGGAAGTATAATGCGCCTTATTAGAATATAAATATTTTGGTACAAAACATATGAATGATGTTGGTGTATAACTTGTCATCGTCTGGTTTTTATAATGCTTTCATAAACATAAGTACTCTGACTCTACACACGTTAGTACTTTAACATTAATCTTTCCTCACTTGCTGATATTGACATTGACATTGATTTATTAACTATCGTTTAGCTTCCAACTATTAAAACAATTAATGTCATTACCATTATAACTTAGAATTAAATTATCAAGAGTGTACGTCGTACGATTTTTTTTTAATTACTTTTCGTTACATAACTTTCTAAAGTTTTGTTGTACAACTTTGGTGACTCATAAATTATAGATTAAGTGAATGGACAACTCTCTACTTGTAAATAGAAAACATTATTACATCTGTCATAACAAATTCAAATACAAATCAATGGCATAAGCAAAAACATATTATGTCACTAGCAACCACAAATGCATCTTCCAGAAACTTCAATAAGGCAATTTATGAGATAATGACAACAGTTTATTTATTTATTTTATTAATATTTATAGATTAAAGATTTTGTAAACTAAAAAATAACATTACTTATAGTAGATAAAATTCATAGATTTGTTATAATTATATACAATTACCTTAATAAAAATAATTAACCTTCATATATGGCTAATAGCCTAATATTATAACATATAGGAATATTAGATACAAGTTAACTAATATTTACGTTAAGGTTTTTTTTTTTTTTTTGGTGTAATATATTTTTTAAATTTTATATTATAAGCCGTTTAAAATTTATTTATCTAGTAATTTGTTCATTTTTATAATAGGAGATGATTTCTACACAACAAAATTTTAACATACACAATAATTTTTTATAAATTGACTATTTTATCATTACTAACATTTTTATTATTGCGTTTTACCCCCTAAAAAATTAACCATAAAACTAAAATTTTATACTCTTTAAAACAACAGCGTTCACGATATATTTTGTTCAAAAAAATTTACATGTTTATTGTTTGTACAAAAAATACCCATACGAACATTCAATATATCACGTCGAAATTATTCAATGTTAAAATAACACTATATATCATATATTCAACTTTGCATATTATATGTGATTAATATGATATTTCTTATACATCATATATTCAACACTACATATATGTTTAATATAAAGTACTAGTTTATGAACCCACGTATTATGTCGATAAATTTTAAAAAATAATTGGTTATATAATATATATGTAAATTTAAAATTAAATCATATAATAATTAATTATTATAAAAAATATATAAGAAAAGTATAGTCATTTATCAAAAATATTATACATCCATCTTTCTAAATATACGATAATAGTCATTTTTAAATTTTTTATTTCTAAATTTGTGTTTGTGTAATCAATACTAATTTAGATTTAACTTTGTCTGTAGTTAATTTAGATTAAAATGATAAAAAAATTATGAAAATAAGTATGTGAGTTATTAAAATTGCGTCACGTGACAATTGTAACATTCCGGATTTGAGACTGGTACGTGGGTTTAAATTATTGGCTCATTATTTTAATATTATTGCGTTGTTCCAATTAAATCCCGTTTCGTGGATTTAACGTGTCAAGATTGAGTGATACGTGTCTCCGAGCTAATAATTAGTGGATTATTATAATCATTGAGATCGTGGATTTAATTGGGTCCTAATGATATTAATTGTGAAAAAGTGATATCGGGTCCGGATTAATGGGTTCGGGACCGGATTAAAAATAGAGACGTATATATTGTTGAGCCTTGTTTCCTTTTTCCATTCCTTATCCATTCATAAGAAATAACCCTAAAGGTGTGTGTGTGTGAATTGTGTGAAGCTCCAGCTGAATCAAGCCTCCAAATCCAGAAATTGGGTGTGAAATTGAGAGTTGTCTCCATCATCTTGTGTTCTTGAAGCTTCAAAGGTAAGATTTTGTGATTTTGGTAGCTAAACCTTGAGGTATACATGTGTTATGTTGAGGAATTTGGTTTTAGTAGTGTAAGGGTCGAAACTATATGAATTTGTATGCTTTTGTTGCTGGAAATCGAGTGAGGAGGGTTGAAGCCCCCTGGTTCAGCCATGGAAATCGCAGGTCAAGGTGCAGAGCACCGCTTGGTCGCGGCGCGACCCTCAAGGTCCTAGCGGCGCGAGCCGCAGCCTGCAGAGGAAATCCGGTTTGGTCATTGTGGGGGAGTCTTGAGTTGTTGTTAGTTTGAATTCCTTCGGAGTAGTGTCGGGTTGAATTATCCAGGGTTTTAGGTCTCGGTGGGAGTCTCGTAAAGAGGTTTCGGGGATCGGTTATCCGTCCGGGAGTGTGTTCCGGGTTTCGTTTAAATTATGATAATTATGTTTGAACTTGAGTTGCTCGGTTATTGAGGCTTGTGTTAATGTATGAGATCCGTGACGTTTATAGGTTCTAGCCGATCACGTGCCGAGCCGCGTTAGAGTTTCGGGTTCAAGTCGAGTTTGGGTAATTGGTGAGTACTCGAGTTCTTTCTAAACGCACGTGCATTTTATGAGTCGTCTATGTAATTGTGATATACGTGTATGAGACTGTGATAGCGCGCAGGTATGAGTTTCTATACCCTATACGTGCTATATGTGTTTGAGTTGCAGGTGTCCGCGATATGTGGTCGCGCAGGCTGACTGTCCCTAACCAGTCATGAAGTATGAGACTGTATATATACAGCAGTGTTTATAGCCAGGTTGCTCCTGTGCCTATTGAGTAGCTAACCGCTACTGTGTGCGGCCTGTTAGCTGGGGAAAGGCGTCCCCTTTTGAGTAGAGATATGTGTGTGCATCGAGCCGTGTTATGTGCATTGAGATATATGTGTTGTGTATGTTATATGTGCTTATCTGCAGTGTCTAAGCCTCGCGTACTCACGAGCTGTCCAGCTTATGTTTTCGAGTCCTATGTGTCACAGGCAGTCGTGTAGTGGGGTCACAGCAGCAGCAGCAGCCACCGAAGTAGGGGCCGGGGCAGTTCTGAGTCTGTGTATGCTAGTTGACTTTTGATGTTAGACCTAAAGTTGTTATCTGTATTTTGTACTTGATCGGTATTGCGTAGCCATCAGTAGTTGGTGTTATCAGATAATTCAGTTGTATATGTGTTATACCAGCATGAGACATGATGTATGACTTGTATTAAAGTTTTAATTAACAGTGTTTTCTGCTAATCCTGTGACACGTGTATTTTGAGATGATTGCGATCTTGCCACTTATGATTATTTATTGACGTGGCATTTGCGTGAGAAATGTGGGTGTTACAACAACCAATATTCTACTTTATTTATATATGAAGATTCATTTTAAAGTTTATATTTTTAATTGACATATTTGATACATACTACTTATATATTTTATTACAATAAACAAACATGTTATCAAATATGTTTTTTTTATTAATATATTTTTTTTCAAATATAATTTTATTTATTTGGATTTATTATGAAAAAACCAATATATTTTCATGTTTTTTTTGCGTTTTCGTCCCTAGTTTTTTTTATCACAAAAGTGCTCAATTTAATTTTTTCCTTTTTGGTTTAGTAAAATTGGGATATTGAACACCTGGTTTTTTTAGAATTTTTTTAAAAACCCGGTTTACTAATTTTGACCGGGCTCTAATAGTCAAATTTCACAAAACTAAAAAAAATATTAACTTGAAGATATTCTGAAAAAAAAATAACATTAAGGGATAAAAAAGCAAAAATCGAGAAAGCATATTGTTTTTTTCATAATAAACTCTTTTTATTTTAATGTTTTTTTTATATTTTATATTTATATATTTTAATTAATATAGTTTAAGATTTTTTTACTTTAAAAATTTTATTTGAAGTTTATGGATTGATTATATAGTTTAAGATTTCTTTTAAGTTTATATTTAGATTAGTTAAAAATTAACAAATGTTAAATAGATAATTATGAAAAATAATATTATTGGATAATGTTAAATAGTAGATATAGTTAATTAATTATTAACTATTTTTATTTTATATTAAAAATAAAATAGTGTATTTATCTTTTCTAGATGTTATTTAATAAATTTTGTATTTTTTTCATTTAAAATATAATCGTATTTATTTTAATATTTTATTTGAAGTTTATAGATAAATTATATAAATTAAGATTTTATGTGTTGATAATACACACAATTGTTTGTTTGTGTCCTTTTTATAATAAGAGTATTTTTGCTGGCCAAAATACTATTTGCACCTAAAAATAAGTAAGACAAAACAACTTTTAATTCTTGATATATTTTAATAGGAGCTTTTTAAAAAAAACACAATATTAAAGATTTAATAGCTTCAAAATTTTATATATCAAACACGTCGGATTACTTTGATTTTCAGCTTTCATGAACTTTATTTTCAATTTTTCATTTAGTCCAGTTCCAAGCTGACTCACATCCTCAAATTGAAAATCAAAAGGAAATGCATAGCATATCGAAATTTCATGGGCCATATTATCACTTCCTTAATCTTGAAAGACACGTATACAACTTTCAGACATCATTATCTATTTTTATAAAATCATGACTTTTTTTGTCGTCGGTAGACGGTGATACTAATTTCTCACCGCCCCTAATTCTATCCACGTGTCACTAATGTTACAAATCTTACTACCAATATAAAAAACCAGAAGCAGGTGTAGAAGGAGGATCAATATTGTTTATCTGACCTTCAAATAATGTCTCAAGATGATGATGTTTTCTACAGTTATCTAATTAAAAAGGATCTTAAATTTCAACTATTAGTTCATATTTGATTTGGTATCAAATCCTTTTGGTTCGATTTGTGTACATGATTGGAAATTTTATGTAAAATTGGTTATGAGTATTGTTTGATTCAGAGTGTTTTCTATTATTGATTTAGTAATTGATATCTAAAAAGTCTATTTTATTTTGTACTTTTCTTGGGGTTTTATTCTTTTTAATTAATTATGAATTTGGTGTTTTTTTTTATAAAATTACAATAATATGGATTGAACCATCTATATATAAAAATTCTTGATCGTATTTTAGAAAAAGGTTTAGGATAGTTTGTTTAAGTGAAAGCTTTTGATAATCTTGATTGAATTAAAGCTTATTTGATATAAAATCTTCCAATTTGTGCTTTTTTTTTTCTCTCGATTTAATAGATTTATTGGTCAGAGCATAATTTAATTCACTTACTTCTTATATGTATTTTTTAACGGACTTCTTATACGTAATTAAAGATGTCATTAAAGTACTCTTGTTTTAGGATTTCCACTAGCGAAGATAAATGATGCTTTTTTATTTGGAATTGATTTTATTTTACTTTTTATTTTTGCTTGAAATTTAAAACGACATCGATTAGTGTTGTTTATCTAAAGACAACCTATACTACTACCTGTGTAACTTATACTGCAACCTATATCTCAATCGAGAGTAAATCCACAACCTCTAGGTTGGAGAAACACGTCATTTCCACTTTAGTAGGCCTATATTTGTATTGATTAGTGTTGCTAAATTTAGTTTTTATATCATCCGACAGCCATAAATAATTTATTAGCTTTACAAGTGGATTGGAAGGTAGCATCTCATGTTAAGTTCATGTATAAAGCAAAGGTTCTTCAACTTGATCAACTCATATATAGGATAGTTTAACAACTACTATTATTGGATATGTTCGAGTGAATTAAGATGAATATTGTTTCTTATTCGAGAATGCTTTTGTTTCTATTTGTTTTATGTTGATAGAGCATCAGTCACTTGACTTACGTTGGTAAATATGTGTTATACGTTGGTCGTATATAGTTTTGTTAACTATAAGTCGATGACGAAGATGAGTTTGATGTGAAATTCATGTATTAAAACACACAAGCTCTTCCATTCGATTGAGTTGCCACGACCATTTTCAGGGTTTTTTTCCCATTAAAGGCGAGTGTTGTTTGTTATTTAGGATTGGTTTTGTTTCAAGTACTTTTTTTTATGGTAAGAGCATCATATTATGTGGATTACTTTACTTCTTTGTATGTACAAGGCATTTGGAGAACCATGATGCTTATTTGATGTTAATGTGTTGTAAATGCAACAGGTTTAATATCTTACTTTGAATTACTTCATTAGATTTGATTCATAAAAGTGAAACTTGAAGTTTCATACTTCTTAAAACTAACAACTAAAGACATAGGCTTTTATCACTGTGATGCCATTTATGTCAAATTAATATGATTATTTCATTTATTATTGAATTAAATAAACCAAAATAAAAAATCACATTTAGATGGAAACAATAAGGTGTCAACAACAACAACAATATCTCGGGAACCTTTAAGACGGTGTAGGAAAGATAGATGTCGATAGTCTTACAGTCTTGCCTTCATCTTGGGGTGGAACGACTACATCACAAATATAACTTCCGGCATGTGACAACCATGATTTACACATACACATGAGAAAAGCAGAGAGACACGAACACATAACAAATGAGAAGCAACCGCCAAACAAATAACATATAATATCCTATTATTAAATATAGGTTTAACATATGTTTATAGGTTCGCTAGCATACCTATTGAGTTGTAGCTTATCAAATGAAAAACTAAATATATATTGAGAATTGTAAGAAATATTGTGATTCATTTTATATGTATTGATTCATCATTTTTTGAATATATAAATAATGAATCAAAAATTACGGATTAAGTGAATAGACAATTCACTACTTTTTACATTGCTTCGTTAGTTTTTGAATATATATAAATAATATATCACAAATTTATAAATAAGTGAAATAATGTACAAAATCATGAAATCAAAATATTTTTCATTTCTCAAGATATATTTAACTTCTCACAATAATATATGCCTATACGTATGGTTGGGTCCCGGAAAAACTGTTCTTACCGTAAGAACTCCTAAATGCATAAATTTACATAGAAAATGCATAAAAATTTTGACATGAAATTTTGAATCTTTTCCATATTAAAATTTTATCGAAAATGCACAAAAATTAAAACATGAAATTTGTGATTTTTTTATTTGTGAATTATCTATAAAATTTTTGCATTTTGTATATAACGAGTTATTGAAGACCCACGCGTTAGGGGTGTTCATTTTCGGATTATCCGATTTTCGGATATCCGAATTTTGGATAATCCGAAAATCGGATACATGATTTTTACTATCCGAATCCGTATCCGATTTTCGGATAATCCGAATTTCGGATATCCGAAATTTCGGATTATCCGTAAATCGGATATCGGATTATCCGAATTTCGGATTATCCGTAAATCGGATATCGGATTATCCGAAATTTGCCTAGTGAAATGAGTTTGGGTCGGTCCAGTGTCGGGATTGCTCGAATGGGTTTTGCATATGTTTGGGGTATTGTTTGAGGTTGTTTTGAGTCTAGTTGAGTCGAGTTTCGGGTATCGGTCGAGTTTCGGTTTCGTGGGATTGTCGGGTTCGGATTGAGTTCAAGTCAATGTGATTATGTGATTTGTGTTATCCGGGAATCGTGTTTAATTCCTGGGCTATCCGTGTGATTACAGGGACCAGCGGACATCGGGCCGGATTCGATCAGGGTGCTCAAACTTCGGGAAACCAGTCAGGTGAGTACTCGAGACGTTTTCTAAACGCGCGCCATCTTTTACGTTATAGTTGAATAGCTATATTGTACGTGTTTATATATATGAGACAGGGACGTGAACCTCAGGTATACTCTAATCCTTATACGTGTTATGTATGAGATGTGAGATCGATCCAGGGGTCCGTGATGAGTTCCATACGGGCGATAAGTTGCGAAGGGGAATCGCGCGGGTTGACTGTCCCTTACAGTCCTTGGGGCGTATATATACGGCAGGGCCTGTAGCCGGGTAGCTTCCGTGCTACATGGTATCACTGACCATTGCTGTGTGCGATGTGTCCACCGGGGAGGGGTCCCCACAGGGCTTGTGTACTAATCCGATCTCATACTTGTGCCTTATATCTGAGATGTGTGTTGGGCTATCGGGACAGGGATAGGGGTTGTGTGTTATGTGCTTATGTGCAGTGTCAACTCTCGCGTGCTCACGGGCTTTATAGCTCATGTATTCGAGTCTAACATGTTCATGGAATCAGAAAGGACCTCAGCCGCAGCCGAGGTAGATCCGAGATTGACGGAAGATTTGTACTAGTGCTGTCTTTTGTTTAGAACAGTTTGTAACAGTTGTTTTGGGAATTGTGTATCTAATAATCGGGACAATATGTTTGCTAGTATTGGATTATAAAATGTAATCATGTGTTATTATGTATGAAGTTTAAAGTTTTAATTAGCTGTAATCTGCATTATCCTATGACACGTGTGTTATAGATCCGTTGCGTTATTGCCACTTATGATATTGTATTGACGTGGCATTTTCTGGGATCGGGAGGGGTGTTACAGCATGGTATCAGAGCTTGTGGTTTAAAGCTTGAGTATCATTAGTGGATGCTTGACTTAGACCTTGTTCCGGTCCATGGGGGGGTCGTTTTGCGATTATATTAGTGGATTAACCGACCTGGCTTAGTGTATAACGCTGGGTGATTTATCCCTTGTGCTTAATCGTTTTGCTTTGTGCAGATTATAATGGCAGACCAGGGAGAGGGTTCGGGCGCGGGTAAGCCGCCTAGTGATGAGTATATTCGTAAATCCGAGCTGCTAGATGTTCTTACCGAGTTTTACAGGAAGCAAAAAGAGCAAGAAAGGGAACAGGGTCAGAGTTTAGGGCCAGTTGTTCAGCGTGCCGAGACCGGGTCAGGGGGTGGAGCATCGTCATCTTCTCAGCGGGGCGGATCCTTTAAGGATTTCATGACAGGGGCTCCGCCGCAGTTTCGGGGTGACGGTGAGCCGGGGGCGGCCATCGCATGGGAACGCGAGATTGAAGTTGCATTTCGAGTGGCCCATGTCGATTCTAGAGATATGGTTGGATATGCCGCATATCAGTTACGGGGTGGAGCTTTGCAGTGGTGGAAATCGATTGAGTCGTCGATGACTGAGTCCGCCGCTTACTCCATGACTTGGGAGCAGTTCAGGGCTATGTTTGAGCTCCAGTATATTCCGAGGGATGAGAGACGGGAGATGGAGCGCCGGTTCCTCCATTTGCAGTAGGGTAATATGACAGTTCAGCAGTATGTTGATCGATTCAATGAGTACTCGCAGTTCGCGCCTCAGCATGTTGACACGGAGAGCCGTAAGGCTGATGCGTTTATCGATGGACTTCGATCGGATATTCGGGAGTTCGTGGGGCTACATGATACTCCGACATTTGCCAGAGTCCTTGAGATGGCCCGCATGAGGGAACGGGAGATCCTCAAGCAGAGGGAGCAGCCCTCTTCCCAGAGGCAGCGTACTGGGACTTCTGATCAGCCGTCCAGTGTATGGAGATCTTCCGGGGACGCCCCCAGTGACCAGCGTCCGGATCAGTGGCAGTTTTCAGGTCAGGGTTCTGGGCAGACTTCAGGGCAAGGATTGGGTCAGCGACGTGATAGGGATCGAGATAGAGGTCGAGATCGCCGATCGAGGCGTCAGGGTCAGGGCCAGAGTCAGTGCTCTGGAGCACAGAGCCAGAGTAGTGTGGGACAGGGGTCCCAGGCGTCCGGCAGCCGTGTCGAGAGTTCTTATGGTGATCGGGAGTGCTCGAAATGTCACCGGCGTCATTCCGGACAGTGTTTATCGGAGCAGCCACGTTGTTTCCGGTGTGGCCAGCGGGGCCACGCTGCTTCAGTTTGTACAGTTCCGGAGCCGTTGTGTTTTAGATGTGGGAGGCCGGGGCATCGAGTTAGAGATTGTCCAGAGCCGGGGCCAGCAGTTCAGGGGGCTAGTTCGAGTGGGGCCAGGGCCGAGCCGTCGTCGTCCAGCCGCCGTGAGACAGTTCCGAGAGGCCGCGGGCGAGTGTTTCAGGCGACTGCGGAGGATGCACGGGATGCCACCGATGTAGTTTCGGGTACGTATATTCTTAATGGACTTAGAGCTCGTGTGCTATTTGGTCTGGGGCAGATCGCTCCTATGTGTCTGTTATATTTTGCGCATATTTTAGTGTGTCTCCTTCTTCTTTATCTGTTCCGTTGATTGTCGAGAGGGTCGATGGGAGTTCATTGTTAGTGAGTCGGGTTTATCGGGACTGTGTGTTGGAGATAGATTCCCATCAGTTTGCGATCGATTTGCTGCCGATTGAGATCAGTAGCTTCGATGTGATTGTGGGTATGGACTGGTTGACTGCCAGACGGGCTGATATTCTGTGTGCCAAGAAAATCATCTGTATACCCATTTCTGATAGTGAGAGTGTGATTGTGTACGAGGAGCGCCGTAAGGGAGATATCGGGATTGTATCTATGGCCAGGGCTCAGAGATATGTCTCTAAAGGATGCGAGACCTTCCTAGCTTATGTGGTTGACGCGAGGAATGAAAAGAAGACCTTAGAGGATATTCCGGTGATCCGTGAGTTCCCTGAGGTATTCCCAGAGGAGTTGCCTGGGTTACCGCCAGATCGCCAAGTAGAATTCCGGATCGATCTTGTTCCCTGGGCGGTGCCGATAGCGAAGACGCCTTATAGGCTGGCACCCACAGAGATGCGAGAGCTGATGTCTCAATTGCAGGAGCTTCTGGATCGTGGATTTATCCGTCCGAGTTCATCGCCGTGGGGTGCACCAGTGCTTTTCGTGAAAAAGAAGGACGGTAGCATGCGGATGTGTATCGACTATCGGGAGTTGAACAAAGTGACCGTGAAGAATCGCTATCCGCTTCCTCGTATCGATGACCTGTTCGATCAGCTCCAGGGTTCGAGTTACTTCTCCAAGATCGACTTGCAGTCGGGTTATCATCAGTTGAGGGTCAGGGACGAAGATGTGCCGAAGACCGCGTTTCGGACTCGTTATGGGCACTATGAGTTCCTAGTTATGCCTTTCGGTTTGACTAACGCACCCGCCGCTTTCATGGATTTGATGAATCGGGTGTGTAGAGCGATGTTGGATAGATTCGTAATAGTGTTTATCGATGATATCCTGATCTATTCGCGGAGTGCCGAGGACCACGAGCAGCACCTCCGAGAGGTTTTGACTGTGCTGCGCAGGGAGAAGCTGTACGCGAAGTTTTCTAAATGCGAATTCTGGCTTCGGGAAGTGCCGTTTTTGGGTCATGTGGTCAGTGCCGAGGGTATAAAAGTGGATCCGGCCAAGACGGAGGCAGTGATGAGTTGGGAGCCTCCGAGATCAGTGCCCGAGATTCGTAGCTTTCTGAGTCTCGCCGGGTACTATAGACGCTTTATCCAGGATTTCTCGAGGATTACCTTGCCGTTGACGAGATTGACACGGCAGTCCGTTCCGTTTGAGTGGTCCGAGGATCAGGAGCGTGCGTTCAGAGAATTGAAGACCCGATTGTGTCAGGCTCCAGTGTTGGCCTTGCCGGAGGGGACCGATGATTTTGTGGTGTATTGTGATGCTTCGGGATCAGGGTTGGGCTGTGTTTTGATGCAGCGGGGGAAAGTGATCGCATATGCTTCGCGCCAGCTGAAGACTTACGAGGAGAACCATACCGTGCATGATCTAGAGTTGGACGCCATTGTGTTCGCGTTGAAGATTTGGCGCCATTATCTGTATGGGTCTCGGTTCATAGTGTATACCGATCATAAGAGTCTTCAGTATCTGTTTAGCCAGAAAGATCTGGATATGCGACAACGCCGTAGCCTTGAATTGCTTAAGGACTACGATTGCGAGATTCAGTACCACCCGGGCCGGGCTAATGTGGTAGCTGACGCGCTGAGCCGTAGGGCATGCGACCAGACTGTGATTTCCAGGGCTTCGAGGCTTGAGATTACCTCGACTTTGATCGATAGTCTGAGGTTAGCACAGCAGGAGGGCCTGCGGGGTAATAATGTGAAGCGAGAGCGTCTGACCGGGTAGCTTGAGTCATTGATCAGGGACGATCGCGGGCTATTTATGTTTCATGATAGAATTTGGGTCCCGAGGGTTGGGAATTTGCGGCAGTTGATTCTTGATGAATCGCATCGGTCAAGGCTATCTGTTCATCCGGGGAGTACTAAAATGTACCGTGATCTCCGTGACTTCTACTGGTGGCCGGGAATGAAAAGGGATGTGGGCCGATATGTCGAGCAGTGCATGACGTGTCTCAGAGTCAAAGCCGAGCATCAGAAGCCGCACGGGCATCTGCAGCCGTTGTAAATCCCCGAGTGGAAGTGGTACCATATTACGATGGATTTCATTGTGAGACTTCCACGCACGGTCCGCGGAAATGATATGATCTGGGTTATAGTGGATCGACTAACGAAGAGTGCGCACTTCTTAACCGTTCGGGGTACTATCACCATGGATCAGTTAGCGAGACTGTATATCAACGAGGTGGTATCGCGGCATGGGATTCCGATGTCGATTACTTCGGACAGAGATACGCGGTTTACGTCTCGTTTCTGGCAGAGCTTCCAGCGGGAATTGGGTACCAGGGTTCAGCTGAGCACGGCTTACAGACCGCAGACTGACGGGCAGACAGAGCGCACCAATCAGACCCTCGAGGATATGTTGCGAGCGTGTGCTATCGACTTCAGCGGCAATTGGGACGTGCATCTACCGTTGGTCGAGTTCGCGTATAATAACAGTTATCATGCCACGATTAAAATGGCTCCGTTTGAAGCACTATATGGGCGTAAGTGCCTGACCCCAGTGTGTTGGGGCGAGGTCGGTGAGCGACCTATCAGCGGGCCGGAGTTATTGCAAGAGACTAGTGATAAAGTGGCTGTGATTCGAGAGCATATGAGGGTCGCCCAGAGCCGTCAGAAAAGTTATGCCGATCGCCGTCTGAAGGAGCTAGAGTTCAGTGTCGGGGACCGAGTCTTGCTAAAGGTGTCGCCGTGGAAAGGAGTTATCCGGTTTTGACATCGTGGGAAGCTGAGTCCGCGGTATATCGGGCCGTTCGAGATCGTCGAGAGAGTCCGGGATCAGGCCTATCGACTGCGATTGCCGTCAGAGTTGGCCGGTGTGCACGATACGTTTCACGTGAGTCATCTCCGGAAGTGCCTGGCTACAGATGACCAGTATGTGCCCTTATCCGAGATTACAGTCGATGATCAGCTACGGTATGTGGAGCAGCCCGAGGCCGTGGCCGACCGAAAGATCAAAAAGCTGAGAAATAAAGAGATTGCCTTGGTACTCGTTCAGTGGAGACACCATAAGGGTACCAACGCTACCTGGGAGCCCGAGTCGGAGATGCGATCGAGATATCCTCACTTATTCCAGAGTTCGAGTTAGATTCCGGGACGGAATCTCTTTAAGAGGGGAGGATTTGTAACATCCGTCATTTCGACCTGGTACGTGGAATTATTCTAGTGGATAAATAATTTATTAATATTGGGTTGGTCCAATTATATCTCATTTCGTGGATTGATACGTGTCGGGATTGGGGCTTGCGTGTCATCGGGTTATAATTTTAATGAACGTATTATATTTTTGAGATCGTGAGATTAAATGGGTTAAATGGGCATAAATAGTGAAAATGTGATATCGGGTTCGGGCTATTGGGTTCGGGGCCGGTTAAATTAGAAGACTATATACGTGCTTATCTTCCTTTTACCTTATCCATTTGAGAAGCCCTAAAGAGCGTGTTGTGTGTGTGTGTTTTGAGAACTCCAGCAGCAGAATCCATCTTCAAGCTTCAAGAATTGGTTGTAGAATCTGAGATTTGACTTCATCATCCTCTTCATCTTGTGTTTGAAGCTCAACAAGGTAAGGATTCTTGTGACTAGCCTCCAATTGGTATATATGTGTTGTAATGAGTTGGGAATTGGTCTGAAAGTTCATAAAGGGCAGTTATGTATGATTTTATATGCTTAATTGAGCTGAATTCGTGTGTAAAGGAGTTTTTGTACTCCTGGACAGAGCTGAAAATCGCAGGGCATCTATGGAGTTTTCGCGGGGTCGCGGCGCGACCACCAGGGTCCCCGCGGCGCGACCGTTAATCTGTTGGAGAAATCCGAAATTTGCCTAGTGAAATGAGTTTGGGTCGGTCCAGTGTCGGGATTGCTCGAATGGGTTTTGCATATGTTTGGGGTATTGTTTGAGGTTGTTTTGAGTCTAGTTGAGTCGAGTTTTGGGTATCGGTCGAGTTTCGGTTTCGTGGGATTGTCGGGTTCGGATTGAGTTCAAGTCAATGTGATTATGTGATTTGTGTTATCCGGGAATCGTGTTTAATTCCTGGGCTATCCGTGTGATTACAGGGACCAGCGGACATCGGGCCGGATTCGATCAGGGTGCTCAAACTTCGGGAAACCAGTCAGGTGAGTACTCGAGACGTTTTCTAAACGCGCGCCATCTTTTACGTTATAGTTGAATAACTATATTGTACGTGTTTATATATATGAGACAGGGACGTGAACCTCAGGTATACTCTAATCCTTATACGTGTTATGTATGAGATGTGAGATCGATCAAGGGGTCCGTGATGAGTTCCATACGGACGATAAGTCGCGAAGGGGAATCGCGCGGGTTGACTGTCCCTTACAGTCCTTGGGGCGTATATATACGGCAGGGCCTGTAGCCGGGTAGTTTCCGTGCTACAGGGTATTACTGACCATTGCTGTGTGCGATGTGTCCACCGGGGAGGGGTCCCCACAGGGCTTGTGTACTAATCCGATCTCATACTTGTGCCTTATATCTGAGATGTGTGTTGGGCTATCGGGACAGGGACAGGGGTTGTGTGTTATGTGCTTATGTGCAGTGTCAAGCCTCGCGTGCTCACGGGCTTTATAGCTCATGTATTCGAGTCTAACATGTTCAGGGAATCATAAAGGACCTCAGCCGCAGCCGAGGTAGATCCGAGATTGACGGAAGATTTGTACTAGTGCTGTCTTTTGTTTAGAACAGTTTGTAACAGTTGTTTTGGGAATTGTGTATCTAATAATCGGGACAATATGTTTGCTAGTATGGGATTATAAAATGTAATCATGTGTTATTATGTATGAAGTTTAAAGTTTTAATTAGTTGTAATCTGCATTATTCTATGACACGTGTGTTATAGATCCGTTGCGTTATTGCCACTTATGATATTGTATTGACGTGACATTTCCGGGATCGGGAGGGGTGTTACAAATTATTTATATATTGACAAGTATAATCCCTCATAAAAAAAATCTTATCAAGCTTAGAAAGTTTTGTCGACATCCTTTATTTTAAAGAGACTCTAAATTATGTGATACTATATATTTTTTTTGTTTCATAAAATTTGTATTGAATGATATTCCCGCCGCAACGTGCGGATAAAAATACCTAGTATAAATAATTTTGTGCATTTTTAATGATAAAAATATAACCAAAATCCCATATTAAATAAATTAGAATATTCACAGTTTCACACTTGATGCTTTTTTTTTTCCGAAAGGATAATCTCCACCGCTAGCGTATTCTTATATTAAAAAACCCAACTAAGATTTATTATTTTTCAATTAAGTTCTTATGTTTTTTTTTTTTTTTATCATTTGTTTAATTCTTTAAATTACATTTGTCTTATCTAAAATATATATATTTTTGACGCCACCGAAAAAACACAACTGATAAAATCAAGGTATAGAAACTTAATCGCTAAAATATGAAAGTGTGGTGTGCTTTTTCGAACATTAATCTTGTGAAAAACTAAAGATAGTCGTTTGGTAACCAGTCAAACAGGTTGAGTATACACATTTGAATAAAACAAATATAATTTAGAGGCTCAAACAATAAGAAAAAAAAATTAGAGACTTAATCAAAAAATAAACAAAGTTAATAAAATTCTTTCAACATTAATCATTCTTTTTATAATTCATTACAATATAAAAGTTTGTAATTTGTACTTCATAAAAAATATAACTCTACAATAATAGTGTGATGATAAAAACTTGACACAAACCATAAATATATTCCATGTGTTGATAATACATACAATTGTTTGTTTCTATGCGGCCTTCTTATAAAAATTAGAGTGAATATGATTCTGCTGGCCCAAATACTATTTGCACCATAAAATAAGTAAGACAAAACAACTTTAATTGTTGATATAATTTAATAGGAGTTTTACAAAAAAAACCCACAAAATTAAAGTTTTAATGGCTTCAAAAGTTTATATATCAAACATGACTGTTCACATTGATTTTCAGTTTTCTTTAACTTTCTTTTCAAATTTTCATTTACTCCAGTTCCAAGTCAACTCACATCCCCAAATTGAAAATCAAGGAACTGCATAGCATAATCGAAATTTCATGGGCCATATTATCACTTAATCTCGAAAGACGCGAATACAACATTCAGACATTAATCTCGAAAGACACGAATGAAGGAACTACAAGTAAGACTGTCAGCAGTCGGTGCAGACGATGATCCTAATTTCTCACCGCCCCTAATTCATTCCACGTGTCACAAATTCTACAAATCTTACTACCAATATAAAAAAACGAGAAGCATGTGAAGAAGCAGGATCAACATTGTTTATCTGACCTTCAAATGATGTCTCAAGACGGTGATGTTTTCTGCATGTATCTAATTAAAAAAGATCTTAAATTTTAACTATTACTTCATATTTGATTTACTATCAAATCCTTTTGGTTGCTTGTGGTTTGATTTGTGTACATGATTGCAAAACTTATGTGAAATTGGTTATGGGTATTGTTTGATTCAAGGTGTTTTTTATTGTTAATTTCGTAATTGATATCTAAAGAGTCTATTTTATATTGTAATTTTTTTAGGGTTTTATTTTTTTTTAATTAATCATGAATTGGTGTTTCTTTATGAAATTACAAAAATCTGAATTGAACTATCTATATATAAAAATTCTTGATCATAATTTAGAAAAAGGTCTAGAATAATTTGTTTAAGTGCAAGCTTTTGATAATCTTGATTGAATTAAAGCTTATTTGATATAAAATGCTTCCAATTTGTGTTTTTTTTTTTTCTCGATTTAATAGATTTATTGGTAGAGCATAATTTAACTCCTTTACTTCTTATATGTAATTAAAGTACTCTTGTTTTAGGATTTCCACAAGCGAAGATAAACCATGTTTTTTATTTGGAATTGATTTTATTTTATTTTTTATTTTTTGGTTGAAAGTTGAAACGACATCAATTAGTGATGTTTATCTAAACACAACGTATACTACTACTTATGTAACTTATACTACAACCTATGTCTCAGTCGAGTAAACTCACAACCTCTCGGTTGAGGAAACACGCAATTACCACTTTAGTACTATATTCGTATTGATTAGTGTTGCTAAATTTAGTTTTTGTATCATCCGCTAGCCATTAATAATTTATTAGTTTAATAAGTGGATTGGAAGGTAGCATATCATGTTAAGTTCATGTATAATGCAAAGGTTCTTTAACATGGTCAACTCATATATAGGATAGCTTAACAACTACTAGTACTGGATATGTTCGAGTGAATTAACATGAATATTGTTTCTTATTCGAGAATGCTTTTGTTTCTATTTATTTTCTGTTGATAGCGCATAAATCATTTGACTTGCGTTCGTAAATATGTGTTATACGTTGGTCGTATATAGTTTCTTAACTATAAGTCGATGACGAAGATGAGTTTGATGTGAAATTCATGTATTAAAACACACAAGCTCTTCCATTCCATTGACTTACTACGACCATTTTCAGGGTTTTTTTTTTCCTATTAAAGCTGAGTGTTGTCTGTTATTTAGGATCGGTTTTGTTTTAAGTTTATTTTTTTATAGTAAGAGCATCATATTATGTGGATTACTTTACTTCTTTGTATGTAGACATACACAAGGCATTTGGAGAAAGATGATGCTTATTTGATGTTAACGCGTTGTATATGCAACAACAAGTTTAGTATCTTACTTTGAACTACTTCATTAGATTAGATTCATAAAAGTGAAACTGAAGTTTCATACTTATTAAAACTAACAACTAAAGACATAGGCTTTCATCACTATGATGGTTCAAGATCTAATTATTATACTTAAGAAGTTTTTCTATGGACAAGCTTTAACTTTTTTTATTTTTGAAAAATCCCAATCAATGTAATTGCTACTCGTTGATATCTTTATTTCTTTTCTTTTAATAGTTGTGGCTGGTGTGGATATCGATTGAACCTATCATCCTCAAATAGGTTGTTGGGAACAACCTCTGAATTACGTGAATCAATCAAGAAAGGTTTGATCTCCTTCAAATCCATTGATCCTAGTCGCTTCACCCAAATAAACGAGGTGTCTTGCCTTCCAAAATCGTTGGGACGTAAAAGTTCAAAAACTAAGCTTATGTGTCGCCAATGCGGTGTTCTTATCGGACATGGATACAAAGAAGGACATGCTCAATGCGTTTTCAATTCACGTGTCGGATGTGACCCATCTTACAATAAGATCGTGATAAAGATTCGAGCTTTGCAACCATCTGATACCGTTGGCTAGGTAAAGGTGGAAGTATAATGCGCCTTATTAGAATATAAATATTTTGGTTCAAAACATATGAATGATGTTGGTGTATAACTTGTTATCGTCTGGTTTTTATAATGCTTTCATAAACATAAGTACTCTGACTCTACACACGTTCGTACTTTAATATTAATCTTTTCTCATTTGCTGATACTGACATTGACATTGATTTATTAACTATCGTTTTAGCTTCCAACTATTTAAAACTTTTAAGGTCATTACCATTATAACTTAGAATTAAATTATCAAGATTGTACGTAAGATTTTTTTTTTATTACTTTTCGTTACATAACACTCTAAAGTTCTGTTGTACAACTTTGGTGAATCACGAATTATAGATTAAGTGAATAAACCACTACTTGTAAATACAAAACATTATTACATCTGTCATACCAAATTCAAATACAAATCAATTGCATAAGCAAAAACATATTATGTCACTAGCAACCACAAATGCATTTTCCAGTAAGGCAATTTATGTGATGATGACAACAATTTATTTATTTATTTTATTAATATTTATAGATTAAAGATTTTGTAAACTAAAAAAATAACATTACTTATAGTAGATAAAATTCATAGATTTGTTATAATTATATAAAATTACCTTAATAAAAATAACTAACCTTCATATATGGCTAATAGCCTAATATTAAAACATATAGGAATATTAGATACAAGTTAATTGATATTTACGTTAAGGTTTTTTATTTTTTTTGTTTTCGGTGTGATAAATTTTTTAAATTATATATTATAAGCCGTTTAAAATTTATTTATCTAGTAGTTTGCTCATCTATCTATTCTATTAAATGAATAACTAAATGTCACATGACGCATAACTAGAACGCCACTTGGCTTAACAATAATATGTCACGTATATAAGAAATTTTTTTTTTTTGCCTTTAATAATGAATACAAACAATTAAATTAAATTAATAAATAGAATTATTTGTAGATATTTTTATAAATAAAGTCTTCCAATGTTATGCAAATGTTGTCATTTCTAGAATTAAAAGTAGAGAAGATTTAAAATTTTTAATTTTAGATTAAGAAGGTAGAGTTAGCATCAAAACAACCAATGTTGTTTATAAGAAAGTATTTTCCGGTTTATAATTTGAAACTATGTATCTATTTTTTTATTTAAATCTTATAATTATTTTATACTTTTGTATATGGTTATATATTTTAATTACTAAGATCAACCGTGTGGTATACGAGTAATAACCTAGTTTTTATAAAAGGAAATGATTTCTACACAACAAAATTTTGACATACACACTAATTTTTTATAAATTGACTATTTTATCATTACTAACATTTTCTATTATTGCGTTTTACCCCCTAAAAATTTACACCATAAAACGATAATTTTATACTTTTTAAAACAAGAGCGTTCATGATATATTTTGTTCAAAAAAAATTTACATGTTTATTGTTTGTAAAAAAAATTACCCATACGAACATTCAATATATCACATCGAAATCATTCAATGTTAAAATAACACTATATATCATATATTCAACTTCACATATTATATGTGATTAATATGATATTTCATATACATCATATATTCAACACTATATATATGTTTAATATAAAGTACTAGTTTATGAATCCACGTATTACTTGGATAAATTTTAAAAAATAATTGGTTATATAATGTATATGTAAATTTAAAATTAAATCATATAATAATTAAATATTATAAGAAAATATATAAGAAAAGTATAGTCATTTATCAAAAATATTATACATCCAACTTTCTAAATACACGATAATAGTTATTTTTAAATTTTGTATTTCTAAATTTGTGTGTATAATCAATATTAATTTAGATTTAACTTTGTCTGTATTTAATTAGATTAAAATGATAACAAAATTATGAAAATAAAGATATGAGTTATTAAAATTGTGTCACGTGACAATCGATATTCTACTTTATTTATATATGAAGATTCATTTTAAAGTTTATATTTTTAATTGACATATTTGATACATACTACTTATATATTTTATTACAATAAACAAACATGTTATCAAATATGTTTTTTGTTAATATTTTTTTCTTTTCAAATATAATTTAGAGTTAATTGCATAGATGGTCCTTTAACTATCCCCAAATTGCAGTTATCGTCCTTTTTTCGAAAACGTTGCAAATTGGGTGCTTTATGTACCGAAAAGTTGCATTTAAGGTCCTTTATAACGATTTCTGTTAAGTGTCTCTGTTAAGTCAGAGGCAATTTCGTCTTTTTAAGTATAAAAGACCTTTTTTGCAATCTTTTATTATTATTTTCATTATTATTATTATTATTATTATTATTATTATTATTATTATTATTATTATTATTATTATTATTATTATTATTAAGTCAAGGGCATCATCAGGTTTGTACCTTCAATCCCTTCATCAAACAACCCTAATCTTCAACATTCAACCCACGAGCTCACTGTCCTCCCCGACCCCTTCCTAATCAGCTCCGCCGTCACCTCCCCCTTTCTTATCTGCTCCGCCGCCTGAATTTTAGGGTACATCTGTGGTTGGCGACGTCAAGTGCCCAAGCCAAAAAGGAATCATATACAATACAGGTGATTGGATTGTCTGTGGGTTTGTGTTTGTTGATGAGTTGTGTGAGTGTACGTGAACCGTTGGTTTTGAAAGACTGGAGGAAGAGGTCTTCAGATTTAGATTGAGCGAAACCGGCATGGTCGAAGCCGTCGGAGATGGGTTCAACAGTGACAAAAGGGGCAGAAACAGAGGAAAAGGGTGTAGTAGGTGGTGGCAATGGTGGCTTTAAGACCTTTGGAAACAAGGCTTCCATCCCTGCCCATTAATTTCCTCCTTGTCCATGTGTAGTTTTAGTTGAGAAAACAAAGCTTTTCGATTCATGTATTTTAGTTGAGAAAACAAAGCTTCAGACCTGCCATGGATGACTCATTGTGTCAGATTTTGAAGCTTAGAGAGAGTGGGTTTTGATGGAAGTTTTTTAGCAACCTGCTTCGTTTTCTTCGTTTGTACCGGATCTGAGTAATCTTTTGCTTGAGCGTTCGTTCCTCTTTTGACTTCGTCTTCCTCATTTCTCTGGGTTGTGTTCATCGATTGGAGCTTTATTTTATGTCTTTGGGTTATGATTCCATATGTGAGTAGTCCTTTGATTATGGTTTTTTCTTGAATCTTGTATGCATGTATTGATTTGATTTTCTTTAGATTTGATCCCCTTTTTTGGTTTGCATTTGATTTGATATTTATTGGATGTGTGTGATTTGGTTTTGCAGAGATCAAAAAATGAAGTTGGTCGGAGATATTGGTTTGACCGGATCATGTTTGCTTGAATTTTGTATGTGTGAATAATAATAATAATAATAATAATAATAATAATAATAATAATAATAATAATAATAATAATAATAATAAAAGATTGCAAAAAAGGTCCTTTATACTTAGAAAGACGAAATTGCCCCTGACTTAACAGAGACACTTAACGGAAATCGTTAGAAAGGACCTTAAATGCAACTTTTCGGTATTGAAAACCTGGTTTTTTTAATTTTTTCTTTTTGGTTTAGTGAAATTTGGATATTGAAAACCTGGTTTTCTTAGTTTTTCTTAAAAACCTGGTTTACTAATTTTGACCGGGCTCTAATAGTCAAATTTCACTAAACTAAAAAAAATATGAACTTGAAGATTTTCTGGAAAAAAAATAACATTGAGGGATAAAAAAAGCAAAAATCAGGAAAGCATGTTGTTTTTTCCATAATAAACGCTATCTATTTTAATATATTTTTTATATTTATATACTTTTAATTAATATAGTTAAAGATTTTTTTACTTTAAAAATTTTATTTGAAGTTTATGGATTGATTATATAGTTTAAGATTTATTTCTAAGTTTATATTTAGATTAGCTAAAAATTAACAAATGTTAAATAGAAAATAATGAAAAATAATATTATTGGATAATGTTAAATAGTAGATATAGTTAATTATTTATTAACTGTTTTTATTTTATATTAAAAATAACATAGTGTATTTATCTTTTCTAGATGTTATTTAATAAATTTTGTATTTTTTTCATTTAAAATATAATCATATTTATTTCAACATTTTATTTGAAGTTTATAGATAAATTATATAAATTAAGATTTTATGTGTTGATGATACACACAATTGTTTGTTTGTGGCCTTTTTATAATAAGAGTAACTATGATTTTGCTGGCCAAAGTACTATTTGCACCTAAAAATAAGTAAGACAGAACAACTTTAATTCTTGATATATTTTATTAAGAGCTTTTTTAAGAAAAAACACACAATATTAAAGTTTTAATAGCTTCTGAATTTTATATATCAAACATGTCTGATCACTTTGATTTTCAGTTTTCATGAACTTTATTTTCAAGTTTTCATTTAGTCCAGTTCCAAGCTGACTCACATCCCCAAATTGAAAATCAAAAGGAAATGCATAGCATATCGAAATTTCATGGGCCATACTACTCCTTAATCTTGAAAGACACGAATACAACATTCAGACATCATTATCTACTTTTATAAAAGCGTGACTTTTTTTTTTGTCATCAGCAGACGATGATACTAATTTCTCACCGCCCCTAATTCTATCCACGTGTCACTAATGTTACAAATCTTACTACCTATATAAAAAACCAGAAGAAGGTGTAGAAGGTGGATCAACATTGTTTATCTGACATTCAAATGTTGTCTCAAGATGGTGATGTTTTGTACAGGTATCTAATTAAAAAGGATCTTAAATTTCAACTATTAGTTCATATTTGATTTGGTATCAAATCCTTTTGGTTCGATTTGTGTACATGATTGGAAATTTTATGTAAAATTGGTTATGGGTATTGTTTGATTCAGAGTGTTTTCTATTCTTGATTTAGTAATTGATATCTAAAAAGTCTATTTTATGTTGTACTTTTTCTTGGGTTTTATTCCTTTTTAAATTAATCATGAAGTTGGTGTTTTCTTTTATAAAAGTACAATTATCTGGATTGAACTATCTATATATAAAAATTCTTGGTCGTATTTTAGAAAAAGGTTTAGGATAGTTTGTTAACTGAGAGCTTTTGATAATCTTGATTGAATTAAAGCTTATTTGATATAAAATCTTCCATTTGTGCTTTTTTTCCTCTTGGTTTAATAGATTTATTGGTCACTAGAGCATAATTTAATTCACTTACTTCTTATATGTTTTTTTTTAACGGACTTCTTATATGATTAGTGTTGCTAAATCGAGAGTAAACCCACTACCTCTAGCTTGGGGAAACACGCCATTTCCACTTTAGTGGACCTATATTTGTATTGATTAGTGTTGCTAAATTTAGTTTTTGTATCATCCGACAGCAATAAATAATTTATTAGCTTTACAAGTGTATTGGAAGGTACCATCTCATGTTAAGTTCATGTATAAAGCAAAGGTTCTTCAACTTGATCAACTCATATATAGGATAGTTTAACAACTACTATTATTGGATATGTTCGAGTGAATTAAGATGAATATTATTTCTTATTCGAGAACGCTTTTGTTTCTATTTGTTTTCTGTTGATAGAGCATTAGTCACTTGACTTACGTTGGTAAATATGTGTTATACGTTGGTCGTAAATAGTTTCTTAACTATAAGTCGATGACGAAGATGAGTTTGATGTGAAATTCATGTATTAAAACGCACAAGCTCTTCCATTCGATTGACTTACTACGATCATTTTCAGGGTTTTTTCCTATTAAAGGTGAGTGTTGTTTGTTATTTAGGATCAATTTTGTTTCATATACTTTTTTATGGTAAGAGCATCATATTATGTGGTTTACTTTACTTCTTTGTATGTAGACATACACAAGGCATTTGGAGAACCATGATGCTTATTTGATGTTAATGCATTGTAAATGGCTAAATGCAACAACGAGTTTCATATCTTACTTTGAACTACTTCATTAGATTATACTGTTAGTTGGTTCTTATTATTGGTTTTCTAGATTTTTCAATGTTTTAACTACAAACCATGTTTTATTAAATTGGATCGGAACCAAAATTTAATAATTAAATATTCATAACCATAATTTGAAAACCTGACATTGATTAGGTTAATCACTAATTATGTGTGTGTGTGTGTGTGTGTGTGTGTGTGTGTGTGTGTGTATATATATATATATATATATATATATATATATATATATATATATATATATATATATATATAATTTTGTGCATTTTTAATGATAAAATATAGGGTAAATTAAAAATTTCGTCCCTGTGGTTTGATGGAAATTATGGATTTGGTCCCTAGACTTCATTTATTACACTGACAGTCTCTATTTGAAGTTTTGTTGCGGATTTAGTCCTTTGGTCGTTTGACTTTTCTAAACTTCTTAAAAATGACCATTTTATCCTTTTACTAATTACAGTTTTAGTCCGTGTAGTTTTCCACTTAATTTCACTTAAGGTCCTATTTTTTATTTTACTTTTAGTTTTATTTAATATTTAATTATATAAACATTTATTATTATACTTGAATTATATCAAACATTTATTTAATGTTTAACGTTTTAAAGTTTTTTCTTTTATTATATGATTTTTTTTTATAAAATAAATATTTATATGTTTTATATTTCATGTTACGTATCACAATTATTTTGTATATTAGTTATATATTTACTTAACAAACATGATAATATTTCATATGTTGGATACCTTTGAAATATTCTTAACAATTTTCAAAAGTATTAAAGTTTGATTCTCAGAGAAATCTTTAAAATCTATGTTACCTTTCAATTTTTTATTAAAATCAAATTTAAGTACATATAACACATAGCATTATGGTAATATAAAGGTTTGAAAGCATTACAAAACCAATTGTACCAGTTACATGTAAATTCATTTGTTTTACTAGATTTTGATAATAATGTAGGTTATTACGAAGTTTAATTTGATTTAAGATTTTGAAATTTAAAAAAAAAAAATTGTTTAATAATGTTATGTATTTTATGTGGTTTAATTTGATTTTAATAAAAAAATCAAAATATGAAATAAATATTAAAAATTTCATCGAAAAAAAAACATTCACCATTTTGAATCATGTGAAACTTAAATGCTCTTGAAAAATTATTAAGGATATTTCAAGAGTATCCAACGTAAAAAAAATATTATCATGTTTGTTAAATGAAGATATAAATGAATTTGATACATATCATAAAAAATAAAACATATAAATATTTACTTTATAAAAAGAAAACAATACAATAAAAGAGAAAATTAAAAAAGTTAAATATGCAAATATTTTAAAAGGAATATAAAAATTATATGATAATAAATGTTTGATATAATTAAAATATTAAATAAATTTAAAAATTAAGTTTCTTACATAGGGACTTTAAATGAAATTAACTGAAAAACTACAAGGACTAAAACTGTAATTATTAAAAGGATAAAATAGTCATTTTTAAAAAGTTTAGAAAAGTCAAACAGTCAAAAGATCAAAACCGTAACAAAATTTTAAAATAGGAACTACCGCTGTAATAAATGAAGTTTAGGGACCAAATCCATAACCACCAAACCACAGGGATGAAATTTATAATTTACCCTAAAATATAACCAAAATTCGATATTAAATAAATTAGAATATTCACACTTATTGCTTTTTTTTTTTCTCCGGAAAGGGTAATCTCGACAGCTAGCGTGTGTGCGACGTGTGAGCACAAGAGATATGCGAGTCGGTGTGTGTGTAAGAAAAGTGTGTGTGAATGCATTCATTATGTGGTAATCAATAAAAAAAAAATTGTGCATTCTTATATTAAAAAACCGGGGTAATTGCGTAAAAAACCATTAACTTGTCAAGTTTTTGTGATTAAAACCCCAGATTATTTTTTGTTGCATAGAAAATCCCGAACTAACTAAAAATCAGTAAATCAATGTTTTATCAATGAACAACCCATTGAAACCGGTTATTAATCATACGTGGACCGGTAAATAACCTACGTGGAATAAGTTTTAATTGTTGAAATTGGTTGCCAAGTAAAACACATCATTTAAACCCCCGTTGAATTGTATTTTTAAACGGAATTACATCATCAACGAGTGTTTAAATAATGTGTAATACTTGACAACCGGTTTCAACAATTAAAATTTATCTCACGTAGATTATTTAGCAGTCCACGTAGGATTAATAACCGATTTCAACAGATTAACTATTGATAAAACCTTGATTTACTGATTTTTAGTTAGTTCGGGGTTTTCTATACAACGAAAAATGGTTTGGGTTTTAATCACAAAAACCTGACAAGTTGAGGGTTTTTTGCGCAATTATCCCTAAAAAACCCAACTAAGATTTATTATTTTTTCAATTAAGTTATTATGGTTTTTTTTTTTGTCATTTGTTTAATTCTCTAAACTATATTTATCTTATTTAAAAGTATATATGTTTTTTACGCCACTAGTAAAACACAACCGATAAAACCAAAAGTTTAGGAAATTAATTGCTAAAATATGAAAATATGGTTTGTTTTTTCCAACATTAATATTGTGAAAAACTAAAGTTAGTTGTTTGTTAACAGGTTGAGTATACACTTATGAAAATAACAAATATAATTTAGAGACTCAAACAATAAGGAAAAAAAAAAATTAGAGACTTAATCAAATAATAAATACAGTTAATAAAGTTTTTTCATTATTAACCATTCTTTTTATAATTCATTACAATACAAAAGTTTGTAATTTGTACTTCATAAAAAATATAACTCTACAATATTATTGTGGATGATAAAAATTTGATACTAAACATAAACATATTTCATGTGTTGATAATACATACAATTGTTTGTTTGTGGCCTTTTTATAATAAGAGTAAATATGATTTTGGTGCCCAAAATATTATTTACACATTAAAATAAGTAAGACAAAAGAACTTTAATTGTTGATTAATATGAGCTTTTTTTAACAAAGCACGCAATATTAAAGTTTTAATGACTTCAAAATTTTATATATCATGTCTGATCACTTTGATTTTCAGTTTTCATTAACTTTATTTTCAAAATTTCATTCAGTCCAGTTCCAAGCCGACTCATATCCCCAAATTGAAAATCAAAGAAAATGCCTGGCATAATCGAAATTCCATGGGCCGTATATCACTTTCTTAATCTTGAAAGACACGAATACAACCTTCAGACATCATTTTTTATTTTTATAAAAACGTGACTCTTTTTGCGAGATCTAGCAAAGAAATCATTTAAAACAAAACTGGCCGTCAGCAGATGGTGATCCTAATTTCTCACCGCCTCTAATACTTTCCACGTGTCACAAATGTTACAAATCTTACTACCGATATAAAAAAACAGAAACAGGTGAAGAAGGAGGATCAACATTGTTTATCTGACCATCGTATGATGTATCAAGATGGTGATGTTTTCTACAGATATCTAATTAAAAAGGATTTTAAATTATAACTATTAGTCAAATCCTTTTGGTTGCTTTTGGTTCGACTTGTGTACATGACTGGAATTTTTATGTGAAATTGGGTATGGGTATTGTTTGATTCAAGGTGTTTTCTATTGTTGATTTAGTAATTGATATTTAAAAAGTCTATTTTATGTTGTAATTTTATTGAGCTTTATTATTATTTTTTTAAATTAATTATAAATTTAGTGTTTCTTTATAAAACTACAATAATCTGGATTGAATATATATCTTGTTCATATTTTAGAAAAAAGTTTAGGATAACTTGTTTAAGTGCAAGCTTTAGATAATCATGATTGAATTAAAGCTTATTTGATATGAATTTGGATGTTCTCGCAAGCATATATATAAAATTTTCGAAAGACTGTTCAGGATTTGTTTGAGTGAACATGAAAAATGCTTCCAATTTGTGCTTTTTTATTTTTTCTGATTTAATAGATTTATTGGTTACTAGAGCATAATTTAATTCACTAATTACTTCTTGTATCATTATCTATCTATACTATTAAAAAAGTAACTACACTCATTTCTGGTGAAGCCACGTGTCGTCACCATGAATCGACACGTGGCATTTATAGATTTTAAAAATAATAAAGAAATTTAAATCAAATCTATCCAAATTTAATATAATCCACTTTTAAATTCAAATCAAATCAAATCAAACAAAATCTAATACTCTACTAACTTATTAATTAAATCTATCCAAATCTAATATAATCGACTTTGAAAATCAAATCAAACAAAATCTAATAATCTACTAACTTATTAATTATAAGATAATATAATAAAAGTTTAATAAAATATATAAGAAAATAATTCCTCTTCATATATATTTAAAAATATACAAAATTAATAGGTTATAATAAATAATAATATCATCTTATATACTTTTGTTTAAATTTAATATTTATATTTTTTATCTTTTTATTTATTATATTTTATATATATTAAGGATATCTGCGTAATATGCGGGTAATAAACTAGTATGTAATTAAAGTACTCTTGTTTTAGGATTTCCACAAGCGAAGATAAATAGTATGCTTTTTTATTTGTAATTTATTTTATTTTATTTTTAAATTTGATTTTATTTAATTTTTTATTTTTTGGTTGAAAGTTGAAACGACATCAATTAGTGTTGTTTATCTAAAGACAACATATACTACTACCTATGTAACTTATACTACAACATGTATCTCAATAGAAAATAAACCCACAAACTCTAGGTTGGGGAAACACCCCATTAGTCCATTACCACTTTAGTAGGCCTATATTTGTATTGATTAGTGTTTCTAAATTTAGTTTTTGTATCATCCGACAGCCATAAATAATTTATTAGCTTTATTAGTGGATTGGAAGGTAGCATCTCATGTTAAGTTCATATATAAAGCAAAGGTTCTTCAACTTGATCAACTTATATCTAGGATATTTAACAACTACTATTAATGGATATGTTCGAGTGAATTAAGATGAATATTGTTTCTTATTAGAGAATGCTTTTGTTTCTATTTGTTTTCTGTTGATAGAGCATCAATTACTTGACTTACGTTGGTAAATATGCGTTATATGTTTGTCGTGTATAGTTTCTTAACTATAAGTCGATGACGAAGATATGTTTGATATGAAATTCATGTATTAAAACACACAAGCTCTTCCATTCGATTGACTTACTACGACCATTTTCAGGGTTTTTTTTCCCATTAAAGGTGAGTGTTGTTTGTTATTTAGGATTGGTTTTGTTTCAAGTACTTTTTTTATGGTAAGAGCATCATATTATGTGGATTACTTTACTTCTTTGTATATAGACATACACAAGGAGAACCATGATGCTTATTTGATGTTAATGCGTTGTAAATGCAACAAATTTAATATGTTACTTTGAACTACTTCATTAGATTAGATTCATAAAAGTGAAACTTGAAGTATCATACTTCTTAAAACTAACAACTAAACACATAGGCTTTCATCACTATGATGGTTCAAGAGCTAATTATTATACTTATAAAGTTTTTCTATGAACAACCTTTAACTTTTTTTAATTTTGAAAAATCTCAATCAGTGTAATTGCTACTCGTTGATATCTTTATTTCTTTTTTCAACAATTGTGGCTCGTGTGGATATCCATTGAACCTATCATCCTCAAATAGGTTGTTTGGAACAACCTCTGAATTACGTGAATCAATCAAGAAATATATATATACATATACATACATATATATATATATATATATATATATATATATATATATATATATATGTATATATATATATATATATATATATATATATATATATATATAAAATATGGTTCGAGAGAATACCATTCATTATGCAGCGCACCAGAAGGTACCGCCTTTAAAAAAAACTTTTCTGAAATTTTCTTTTCATAAACATGTTATAATTAACATTATGAAGATACTATGTAATTTTCACATACATTCACATCTTCTAGCTCCTAAAAAGTGATGTGAACGTACACTTACATAATTTTGAATATATGTGAATGTGCATATATGTGATGCGTGATTTCATGCACTTAGAGTATTCGAATTTGCGTGAAGTTCATATATCATCTGTGTAATTTAATTAAAACATGTTCTTGAAATAAAAATTCAAAAAATTACTTTTAAGAGTGGTACCTTCTAGTGCGCTGCATAATGGGTGTTACTCACCTGAACCTGAATATACATATATATATATATATATATATATATATATATATATATATATATATATATATATATATATATATATATATATATATATATGTATGTATGTATGTATGTATGTATGTATGTATGTATGTATGTATGTATGTATGTATGTATGTATGTATGTATATATATGTATAAGGGTGGGTTCAATGGAAAACCACTATGCACCTGAAAACTGTGGAAACCTACACATACCGTCCGATTTGGTTCATTTCATGAAAAACGCGGTGACATGATCGTAAATAAAGTGATGCATCACGCGGGTTTTTGATGCATCGCGCGGGAATTTTGATGCATCGCGCGGAATTTTGATGCATCGCGCGGAGAATTTGATGAATTTGTGGTGGTGCAGTGCGGTTTTCACAAGTTTTCAGGTGCATTGTGGTTTTCCATTGAACCCCCCTCTATATATATATGTGTGTGTGTGCGCGCGCACGCGCATCTATGTATGTGTAACCATTATTAATGATTAAATATAACCAAAAATCGATATCAAATAAATTAGAATATTCACACTTATAGCTTTTTTGGGGTTTATTATGAAAAACAGATATGTTGTAACGTTTTTTTTCCCTACAGGTTTTTTTTATAAAAGTCCTCAACTTAATTTTTATTTTTGGTTTAGTGAAATTTGGACATTAAAACCCGATCATAACTAGCAAACCGGGTTTTTAAAAATTGAAAAACCGGGTTTTAATGTTCAAGTTTCACTAAACCAAAAAATAATAACAATAACTTGAGAATTTTTATGGAAAAAAATAACAACGATGGACGAAAACACAAAAAACATGAAAACACGCTATTTTTTCATTATAAATTCCTTTTTTCAAGGGTAATCTAGACCAGAGTGCAGGGGCGGATGTAATTGCATAGCATGGGTGTCACTTAACACCCATAAATTTTAATAATACTGAGTTACGTATGTATAAAAAATTCGAGTGACACCTAAGATTTTTTTTAGTGACACCTACGAAAGATTTATAAAAGTATTATATAAACTAGGTTATTACCCATGTATTACATGGGTTAATTTTAGAAATTGATATATATATATATATATATATATATATATATATATATATATATATATGTATGTATGTATGTATAATAAAGTTTGCTTAATTTTAGCTAGTTAGTTATTAAATTAATCCATATTTGATTTACATAGATTTGATTTGCTTTAAAATTTAAAAATAAAATCAGTAAATGACGTGGCAAAATGAGAGAGCGACATGTGGCAAATTTAATGAGAGCATGCCATGTGTCATTTAGTTACTCTTTTAATAGTATAGATAGATAGATATCTAATTTATATTTGTTGATTTCATCACCCAAACTTATTACTGAGTTCAATCTATAAAAACTTAAAAGAAAAAACAGAACCCCAATAAAAATAAAAATGATAATAAACAAGATTCAAGAACCAGCCCAAAAGATAAAAAAAAACCCAAAAAAAACTAGCTCAAACCTTGTTGAAGACACCGGTCCAATGGTTGAAAACCCCTAATCGATATCATCCCTTCTCATCGGTCATGTGGTGCTTAAATATATATGTTGAAAAACCCCTAACTGTGTGATTCTTTTCGGGACTTTGTATCTTTGATGCATCAAGGTTATGACGGAGATGTATCCGAATGATTTTAATTATGACGAGAATGTAAATCTTGTGCATTAACTTGAATACTATATTGAGAATGTGAAAGACGATCCAATATATTCTAATTTGATTGGAGCCCGCGAGCTTGTAAAATCAATGTTGGAAACTAGGAAGTATCTTTCATATCCTTTGGTTTATCAATTGTTGAAACTAATATTTGTTTTGCGCGTCTCAACTGCAACAGTTGAGAGATAGTATTGTACAAAGTACTTTTTTAATTATAAAAATTTTGTTATTTGTTAATTTTGTGTTGGCAACCATGACCCGGTGCATATTAGAAAATATTTTAAAAATCTAACTATTAAACTTACCTTAAAAAAGTGACACCGATAACTAAAAATCGTAGATCCGCCCCTGCCAGAGTGTGTGTAAGAAAAGTGTGTATGAATGCATTTATCATGTGGAATCAATAAAAAAAAAGTGTAGGGTAAATATTATAAAAATCTAATTAATTTTCTTTAATTTTTCAATTAAGTTCTTAAAAAAAAAAATTCAATTGTTTAAGTCTTCAAACTATATTTGTCTTGTATAAATATATATATATATATATATATATATATATATATATATCTTTAATCGGCTACCAGATAAACCAGTAAACCACAACTAATAAAAAAATGTTTAAGAATTTAATCGCTAAAAAATGAAAAAAATGATTTGTTTTTTCTAACATTAATCTTATTAAAACTACAGTTGCTTGTTTGGTAACCGATCATACATGTTGAGTATACACTTTTGAATACAACAAATATAGTTTAGAAACTTAAACAATAAGAATATATATATATATATATATATATATATATATATATATATATTTAGAGACTTTATCGTAAAAATAAAAAAAGTTAATGAGATTTGTTTAATGTTAACCATTCCTTTAATAATTCAATACAATACAAACGTTTGTAATTTGTACATCATAAAAAATACAACTCTACAATATTATTGTGGATTATAAAAATTTGACACGAACCATAAAAAATAATTCATGTGTTGATAATACATATAATTGTTTGTTTGTGGCCTTTTTATAATAAGAATAAATATGATTTTGCTGGCCAAAATATTATTTACACCTTAAAATGAGTAAGCCAAACAACTTTAATTGTTGATAGGAATTTTTTTTAAAAAAACACACAATATTAAATTTTTAATGGCTTCAGAATTTTATATATCAAACATGTCCAGTCACATTGATTTTCAGTTTTCATGAACTTTATTTTTAAGTTTTCATTTAGTCTAGTTCCAAACTGACTCACACCCCCGAAATTCAAAGGGAAATGAATAGCTAATTGAAATTTCATGGGCCATATTATCACTTCCTTAATCTTGAAAAACACGAATACAACCTTCAAACATCATTATCTATTTTTATAAAAGCGTAACTCTTTTTGTGAGATCTAGGAAAGAAATCATTTAAAACAAGTAAGAATGATCGTCAGCAGACGGTGATCCTAATTTCTCATTGCCCCTAATTCTTTCCATGTGTCACAAATGTTACAAATCTTACTACGTCCAATATAAAAAACCAGGAGCAAGTGAAGAAGGATGAACAACATTGTTTATCTGACCTTCAAATAATGTCTCAAGATGGTGATGTTTTCTACATGTATCTAATTAAAAATGATATTAAATTTCCAATGTTAGTTCATATTTGATTTAGTATCAAATCCTTTAGGTTCGATTTGTGTCCATGATTGCAAATTTTATGTGAAATTGGTTACTGGTATTGTTTGATTCATTGTGTTTTCTATTGTTGATTTAGTAATTGATATCTAAAAAGTCTATTTTACGTTGTACTTTTTCTTGAGGTTTTATTTTCTTTTTAATTAATTATGAATTTGGGGTTTCTTTATAAATATACAATAATCTGGATTGAACTATCTATGTATAAAAATTCTTGTTCATAATTTAGAAAAAAGGTTTAGGATAAATTGTTAAAGAGCAAGCTTTTGATAAACAAGATTGAATTAAACCTTATTTGATATGAATTTTGGATGTTTTCGCAAGCATATATATAACTTTTTTGAAAGACTCTTTAGGATTTGTTTAAGTGAACATGAAAAATGCTTCCAATTTGTGTTTTTTTTTTTTTCCCATTTAATAGATTTGTTGGTTAGTGGTTACTTGAGCATAATTTAATTCACTTAATTACTTCTTATATGTAATTAAAGTACTCTTGTTTTAGGATTTCCACAAGCGAAGATAAATAATGCTTTTTTATTTGGAATTTATTTTATTTTTGATTTTTGATTTGATTTTATGTTTTGGTTGAAAGTTGAAACGACATTGATTAATATTGTTTAATGTTTATCTAAAAACAACCTATACTACTACCTGTGGAACTTATACTACAACTCGTATCTCAATCGAGAGTAAACCCACAACTTGTAGGTTGGGGAAACACGCCATTACCACTTTAGTAGGCCAAAAGCCTTTATTCGTATTGATTAGTGTTGCTAAATTTAGTTTTTGTATCATCCGCCAACCATAAACAATTTATTAGCTTTATAAGTTACTGACTGGAAGGTAGCATCTCATCTTAAGTTCATGTATAATGCAAAGGTTCTTCAACTTGATCAACTCATAAATAGGATAGTTTAACAACTGCTATTATCGGATATGCTCGAGTGAACTAAGATGAATATTGTTATTCGAGAATGCTTTAGTTTCTATTTGTTTTCTGTTGATAGAGCATCAATCACTTGACTTACATTGGTAAATATGTGTTATACGTTGGTCGTATATAGTTTTTTAACTATAAGCGGATGACAAAGATGAGTTTGATGTGAAATTCATGTATTAAAACACACAAGCTCTTCCATTCGATTGACTTAGTACGACCATTTTAAGGGTTTTTTCTTATTAAAGGTGACTGTTGTTTGTTATTCAGGATCGGTTTGTTTCAAGTACTTTTTTTATGGTAAGAGCATCATATTATGTGGATTACTTTACTTCTTTGTATGTAGACATAGGCAAGGCATTTGGAGAACCATGATTCTTATTTGATGTTAATGCATTGTAAATCCAACAACAAGTTTAATATCTTACTTTGAACTACTTCATTAGATTAGATTCATAAAAGTGAAACTTGAAGTTTCATACTTATTAAAACTAACAACTAAAGACATAGGCTTTCATCACTATGATGGTTCAAGATCGATCTAATTATTATACTTATGAAGTTTTTCTATGGACAAGCTTTAACTTTTTTTATTTTTGAAAAATCTCAATCAATGTAATTGCTACTTGTTGATATCTTTATTTCTTTTCTTTCAACAGTTGTGGCTCGTGTGGATATCGATTGAACCTATCATCCTCAAATAGGTTGTTGGGAACAACCTTTGAATTACGTGAATCAATCAAGAAAGGTTTGATCTCCTTCAAATGCGTTGATCCTAGTCGCTTCACCCAAACGGATGAGGTGTCTTGCCTTCCAATATCATTGGGACGTAAAGGTTCAAAAACTAAGCTTATGTGTCGCAAATGCAGTGTTCTTGTCGGACATGGATACAAAGATCCAAATTCAAATACAAATCAATGATCCAAATTCAAATACAAATCGATGGCACAAGCAAAAACATATTATGTCACTAGCAACAACAAATACATGTTCCAGAAACTCAATTTTGTATATCTAAGCTATGGACATATACTCATATAGTATAAAAAGGTGCTAACATGTGGTAATTTTAATGATCGAGTTGCTGACAACAGTTTATTTACTTTTATATAGTATTTATTATAGATTATAGATTTTGTAAACTCAATAATAACATTACTTATAATAAATATAAGGGAAATTTATGGAAAAAAAAAATCCTAAAAGTACAAAGTTTTTTAGATTAAGTCCCCGTTCATTTTTTCCTGATAAGTTCCTCAAGTATCAAAATCTCATTAATTCTACATTTTTAACTTAAAACCGGTTGCAAATCCACGCGGCACCGGTCGTTGCTGATATATACTTACTTAAAAACGAAAAATATCATCCATTTTATGTTAAGGCAACCTTCAAATTCGCCTTCGACTATGCTAGACAAACAACCATCAATTTATGTTAACACAGAATAAATGTACTTAATTGTTGTTGAAGCTGGGAACTTCCACAAACAACCTTCAATTTCGCTTTCGACTTTTGGTTTCTCTTCGTATTACAGATGATCGTCTTCGTCTACGCTTCCTCATTTCCTCTTCAATTATCGTCTTCGTCTTTGTCTTAGGGGTAAGGGTAAATTGGGTTAGGGTAAAAAAGTAAGAATAGGTTTATAAGTACACATCAGCAAGGACCGGTGCCACACGGACTTGTAACCGGTTTTATATCGGTTGCAATGCAAAAATGATAAAATTAATGAGATTTGGATACTTGGGAGATTTATCAGGAAAAAATGAAATGGGAACTTAATCGAAAAAATTTTGTACTTTTAGGGTTTTTTGCATAATTTCTCTTAGATATAATTCATAGTTTTGTTATAATTCTATAAAATTACCTAAATAAAAATGATTACCCTTCGTATATGGCTGCCTAATATTAAAACATATTGGAATATTAGATACAAGTTAACTAATATATACGGTAAGTTTTATTCTGTTTATTATATTTTTAAATTTTATATTATAAGTCGTTAAAAATTTAATTACTTATCTAGTTATTTGCTCATTTCTGTAAAGGAAAGTGATTTGTATACAACAAAGTTTTGACATACACAACAATTTTATATAAATCGACTATTTTACCCATACTAACACTTTTATTATCATTGCATTCTACCCCCTACAATGTAATGATAAAATAGTCTTTTTTTTTATATGAAATTGTTGTGTATAACAAGTTTTTGTTGTGTACAAGTCACTTCCCATAAATAAATCTAATCATATTCCTACACTACTATCTATGTCTAAATGAAACTTAACCATTTAGTTGGAATGATACATTGATACCCGTAGGCCAAAGTCTTTTTGGTTTATTTAAAACAACTTGTCATTTATGTCAAATTAATATGACTATTTCATTTATTACTGAAATAAATAAACCAAAATAAAAAATCACATTTAGATGGAAAGAATAAGGTGTCAAAAGCAACAACAACAATACCTCAGGCACCATTAAGATGGTGTAGGGAAGATAGATGATGGTAATCTTACAGTCTTGTCTTCACATTGAGGTGGAACGACTGCGTCACAAATATAACTTCCGGCATGCGACAACCACGATTTAGAGACACGAACATATAGCAAATGAGAAGCATCCGCCAAACAAATAACATATAATATCCTATTATTACACATAGGTTTATCATATGTTTAGAGGTTCGCTAGTGTGAAGACCTCCCCTTACGGGGCAGTCCTTAGCGTCTAGATCCCACAATTTGCAATACGATATCAATCATGACTAAGATAGAGTAATTAAGTTGCGAAATTATGAATTACAGTACAAACATTAGGATTAAGTTTAATACAATTTTGATACAGAGTTACAACTTTCGAATTAAACTTATTAAGGGTACAAGACTAATCTAATACATATCACCATACGATCAAAGCAAATCTACCCGAACCAACACAATTATCTTCTTCAGATATGTACCAATAGGTCGTTTGAGTAGTGGTCTATGGAAAGTTCACTTGATCTTGGATGACCTAAGAACTAGGTCTGGTAGGTGCTTTCCCTTTATCTTTTCCTGTAAAAATGTTTACCAACAACTATAAGCAATGCTTAGTGAGATTATAGATTTATCAGATTACATGCATTACAACAAGGCGGAGATGTGGATAACAAGCGTAATATAACTCGACTGTCGCCACAGCCACGCAAGATTGAGACATAGTTTATAAGAACATGATGATGTCCAGGTCACGCTCACGCTTTTAGTGGAAGCTATCCACTCAATACTGGACTAGCTACCAGTAAACATCGTGGGGGGAGCATTGAAGTAATCAACAATCCAGTTCAATAGGACTGGTTGACATAGCAAGGTCTAGAACAATAGACCGACAATGCTAAATATGTTAAGTCGAAACAATACATCAAAGATACGAGCAGCGGTAAAAGCATAAATAAACAAAGTCATGATAGCAATATCAACTTATAACAACAACTGAATTGAACTGTAAGTACAATGTATGCAGAATGATAAGTCAAATAGCCATCATGATCCATAGGGCATCACCGAACCATGGTGAGCACATGTCACAATCCAACTGAGCATATATGAATACTAAAGTAAACTATCAACAACAATACGTCTCAACCAGAATCAAGCATGTAAAACTGAATATCTATAACTCACAGTTTACTGAATTAATCTGAACTGTTGACTTTATCAAGCGGATTTCTCCACCACCTGAGTTATCTCAGGATTTTAATCTTTGACTTTCAGGACTTTGGCTTGGCTTTACAAACTCTGACCCACTTTTCAGTACTTTAACTTTATTACTTTGTTCAGAATTTATCATTGCAAGATCATTAGCTTTTAAACTTTAAATGTCATGATTCTGATAACTCATCAATATTTATGTCCTTTTACATAGACATGTGCGACTTTTATTAAGTCATTTAAGCTTTCATTTGCACGTTTGAATTTCTCATAAAGGCATATAATAACATAATATGAACTTAATTAGTAATTGTATTATATGCTCAATTCATTTTTACATAGGTTTAAGTATAGCATGTATAATATGATGCTTTATTTAAATGTTCTCTAACTATTATAATCATGGGCCTTATATTTATGAAATAAAAAAGATAAGGCTATTATTTATTATTTTAAAACCATCCGGATTGGGCCATCCGAATTGGGATCATCCGAGTTCGGATCAACACTCATCTGATTTCGGTTCTGCACTCATCCGAGTTTCATCATCCGAGTTTGGCATCCGAGTTTGGGTCCCGACCGAATTCGGATCCAACACTTGGAAAGTTTCCAGATTTGGTTTTAGTCATTTTATACATATTTGTGACTGAAAATATATTGATATAAGCTTAAGTGTACTCTTTAACACTTATTAACATAAAACATACCAAATCGGCCTCTTTTTCACTGATGTCAACAGTCCATCGAACACACACACACACTAAAACACATAGTAAATTCTGAAAATCATACTTATTGTTCGAATCAGTGGCTGAAATTTAGTATATTACTTCTCTAGTACTCAATTTATACTAATCCACAAGAATAGATAACATGCAACCCCATTCATGTCTTAAATCTGAGATCCAGTTCTCTCAAAAACCGAATATCAAAGCCTCCAAAATTTGTAGTTTTAAGTAAATTTTACCTTGAAATCTTTTAGATTCTTAATGTTCGATGTTTGTTTGTTGATTCTTCTTGGTTTAAAATTTGAATTTTGTTGCCAAAATCGTTGAACTTGGTGAAGATGAATAAGAAGAAACCGTGGGTTTCTTTTTGAGAGAGAGAAAGTGCGGGAAACTTATTTGTTGGTGAAATGAGCTTTTAATCTCATTTTGGTTATTTACATTTTCTCAAGTTTCATTTCTTTAAATTTTGGCCACCAACTTTGTATTTATCTCTTTCTTTTTAAAATTTTGAACTTATATTATAACATAACATATAATTAATTTAATTAAATAATTCCATTACTTAATTAAATTACAATAGAAATAATGTAATTAAATTACATTATTGAATCAAATACCGAAATTAAAGTTGGGTTAAAAGCTAGGTTGTTACAGCTAGCATACCTATTACTCTATTAGAACATAAGTTGTAGCTTATCAAATGGGAAACTAAATATATTGAGAATTGTAAGAAATATTGTGATTCATTTTATACGTATTGATTCACCATTTTTTGAATATATATAAGTAATGAATCATAAATTACGGATTAAGTGAATGCACAATTCATTACTTTTTACATTGGTTCGTTAGTTTTTGAATATACATAATGAATCACATATTTATAAATAAGTGAAATAATGTTCAAAATTAGGAAATCATAATATTTTTCATTTCTCAAGATATATTTAACTTCTCACAATAACCTATGCCTATATATGTGGTTGGGTCCCGGAAAGAACAGTTCTTACCGTAAGAACTCCTAAATACATAAATTTACATAGAAAATGCATAATTTTTTGACATGAAATTTGTGAATTTTTTTCCATATTAAATTTTATAAAAAATGCACAAAAATTTAAACATGAAATTTGTGATATTTTTATTTGTGAATTATCTTTAAAATTTCTGCATTTTATATATAACGAGTTTTTGAAGACCCACGCGTTGCTGTTGAGTCTAAAACATTAATTACAAAAATAATTTAAAAAAATGAATAATATTTTTTAAACAATTCAATAACGAAACCCAACTGAATCAGGATCAAAGTATTAGTGAAATTGGAAAGCTGATATATATCCATGAATCAAGCCAAATGATACTATTAGTTGGTTCTTATTATTGGTTTTCTAGATTTTTCAATGTTAAAATTACAAACCATGTTGTATAAAATTGGATTGGAACCAGAATTTAATAATTAAATATTCATAACCATAATTTGAAAACCTGACATTGATCAGGTTTAATCGCTAATTTAATTTGTTGTTTTACGATCAAATAAAATAAAGTTATAATGGTAATGTCTCCGGTACATCGATTAGGGTTTGTCAACGTTATAATAATAATATTCAATGTTAAACATGATCATAATTAATAAAAAAATCTAAATATTAATTAGTTACATTTAAATTAGAAAGCAATTCATTAGAATCATGTATTATGCATTTGAATGAAGTCTTTTTCTTACAATTAAAAGTAACATAATAGTTTCAAAAGATAATTCCAAACATATGTATAATTAAAATCATAATTTTAAGTTTGTAAAAAATGTTGTAATAATACATGTTGAAAAATGACTAAACAATAACTTATATAAATAAATTAGAATATTCATAGTTTCACACTTATTGCTTTTTTTTTTTTCCGAAAGGATAATCTCCACCGCTAGTGTGTGTGTGATGTGTGAGCACATGAGATATGCGAGACAATGTGTGTGTGTAAGAAAAGTGTGTGTGAATGCATTTAGTATGCGGTAATCTATAAAAAAAATAGTGTATTCTTATATTAAAAAACCCAACTAAGATTTATTAATTTTTCAATTAACTTCTTATGTTTTTTTTGTTCTCTAAACTAAAGGTATATATATTTTTTACGCCGCCGGAAAAACACAACTGATAAAACCAAGAAACTTAATCGCTAAAATATAAAAATATGGTGTGCTTTTTCGAACATTAATCTTGTGAAAAGCTAAAGTTAGTCGTTTGGTAACCAATCAAACAGGTCGAGTATACACATTTGAATAAAACAAATATAATTTAGAGACTCAAACAATAAGAAAAAAGAAATTAGAGACTTAATAAAAAAATGAATAAAGTTAATAAAAATTTTTCAACATTAATCATTCTTTTTATAATTCACTACAATACAAAAGTTTGAAATTTGTACTTCATAAAAAAATATATAACTCTACAATATTATTGTGGATGAAAAAAAATTGACACTAACCATAAATATATTCCATGTGTTGATAATACATACAATTGTTTGTTTATTTGTGCCCTTCTTATAATAATTAGAGTGAATATGATTCTGCTAGCCAAAATACTATTTGCACCTTAAAATAAGTAAGATAAAACAACTTTAATTGTTGATATAATTAAATAGGAGTTTTAAAAAAAAAACCCACAATATTAAAGTTTTAATGGCTTTAAAAGTTTATATATCAAACATGTATGATCACATTGATTTTCAGTTTTCATTAACTTTATTTTCAAATTTTCATTTACTCTAGTTCCAAGTCAACTCACATCCCCAAATTGAAAATCAAGGAACTGCATAGCATAATCGAAATTTCATGGGCCATATCATCACTTAATCTCGAAAGACGCGAATAAAACCTTCAGGCATTAATCTCGAAAGACACGAATCAAGGAACTACAAGTACTGTCAGCAGGCGGTGCAGGCGGTGATCCTAATTTCTCTCCGCCCCTAATTCATTCCACGTACCACAAATTCTACAATTATACTACCAATATAAAAAAACCAGAAGCAGGTGAAGAAGGAGGATCAACAGTGTTTATCAGACCTTCAAATGATGTCTCAAGACGGTGATGTTTTCTACAGGTATCTAATTAAAAAGGATCTTAAATTTCAACTATTACTTCATATTTGATTTGGTATCAAATCCTTTTGGTTGCTCGTGGTTCGATTTGTGTACATGATTGCAAAACTTATGTGAAATTGGTTATGGGTATTGTTTGATTCAAGGTGTTTTTTATTGTTAATTTCGTAATTAATATCTAAAGAGTCTATTTCATGTTGTAATTTTTTGGGGTTTTATTTTTTTAATTAATTATGAATTTGGTGTTTCTTTGTAAAACTACAAAAATCTGAATTGAACTATCAATATATAAAAATTCTTGATCATAATTTAGAAAAAGGTTTAGGATAATTTGTTTAAGTGCAAACTTTTGATAATCTTGATTGAATTAAAGCTTATTTGATATAATTAAAATGCTTCCAATTTGTGTTTTTTTCTCTATTTAATAGATTTATTGGTATTACATTTAATTCACTTACTTCTTATATGTAATTAAAGTACTCTTGTTTTAGGATTTCCACAAGCGAAGATAAATAATGCTTTTTTATTTGGAATTGATTTTATTTTATTTTTAATTTCTTGGTTGAAAGTTGAAACGACATCAATTAGTGATGTTTATCTAAAGACAACGTATATCTCAATCGAGAGTAAACCCACAACCTCTCGGTTGGGGAAACACACAATTACCACTTCAATACTATATTCGTATTGATTAGTGTTGCTAAATTTAGTTTTTGTATCATTGGCCAGCCATAAACAATTTATTAGTTTTATAAGTGGATTGGAAGGTATAATGCAAAGGTTCTTCAACTTGGTCAACTCATATATAGGATAGCTTGACAGCTACTAGTACTGGATATGTTCGAGTAAATTAAGATGAATATTGTTTCTTATTCGAGAATGCTTTTGTTTCTATTTGTTTTCTGTTGATAGCGCATCAATCACTTGACTTGCGTTGGTAAATATATGTTATACATTGGTCGTATATAGCTTTTAACTATAAGTCGATGACGAAGATGAGTTTGATGTGAAATTCATGTATTAAAACACACAAGCTCTTCCATTCGATTGACTTACTACGACCATTTTCAGAGTTTTTTCTACTAAAGGTGAGGGTTGTCTGTTATTTAGGATCGGTTTTGTTTCAAGTACTTTTTTTATGGTAAAAGCATCATATTATGTGGATTACTTTACTTCTTTGTATATAAAAATAAACAAGGCATTTGGAGAACCATGATGCTTATTTGATGTTAATGTGTTGTAAATGCGACAACAAGTTTAATATCTTACTTTGAACTACTTCATTAGATTAGATTCATAAAAGTGAAACTTGAAGTTTCATACTTATTAAAACTAACAACTAAAGACATAGGCTTTCATTATGATGGTTCAAGATCTAATTATTACACTTATGAAGGTTTTCTATGGACAAGCTTTAACTTTTTTTATTTTTGAAAAATCTCATTCAATGTAATTGCTACTCGTTTGTATCTTTATTTCTTTTCTTTCAACAGTTGTGGCTCGTGTGGATATCGATTGAACCTATCATCCTCAAATAGGTTATTGGGAACAACCTCTGAATTACGTGAATCAATCAAGAAAGGTTTGATCTCCTTCAAATCCATTGATCCAAGTCGCTTCACCCAAATGGATGAGGTGTCTTGCCTTCCAATATCGTTGGGACGTAAAAGTTCAAAAACTAAGCTTATGTGTCGCCAATGCGGTGTTCTTATCGGACATGGATACAAAGAAGGACATGCTCAATGCGTTTTCAATTCACGTGTCGGATGTGACCCATCTTACAATAAGATCGTGATAAAGATTCGAGCTTTGCAACCATCTGATATCGTTGGCTAGGTAAAGGTGAAAGTATAATGCGCCTTATTAGAATATAAATATTTTAGTTCAAAACATATGAATGATGTTGGTGTATAACTTGTCATCGCCTGGTTTTTATAATGCTTTAATAAACATAATTACTCTGACTCTACACATGCTCGTACTTTAACATTAATCTTTCCTCTTTTGATGATACTGACATTGACAATGATTTATTAACTATCGTTTAGCTTCTAACTATTTAAAGCAATTAAGGTCATTACCATTATAACTTGAAATTAAATTATCAAGATTGTACGTAAGATTTTTTTATTACTTTTCGTTACATAACTTTCTATATGATTGATGTCGATGCTACTTGATAAGGGGGTGTTACGCGTATCCATTTGGAGAAATGGTTTGGTAAATCGTGTTTTGGATTTCTTTTTGGAACTACTTGAAAATTGTAATTGCATTTGCGTAGACAAGTTAAAACCTAAATGACGATAATCACTTGTAAGTTTTTTGTATATTTTATCATATGTGAATCAGACGATCTATCAGGAAAGGTAAATACCATTTTAGAAACAATACTTTAGATATATGCATCAACTATATCTTAGGTTATATACTTATACTTGGTTCGAGTGGAATCTAGGAGGAATTGATATCCAATTGTGGAAAATCTAAGACTTCTTGAGTTTGGTTCAACAATGGGGAAATTAGAATCCAACATTTTGCTTCGGTAAAGCGAATATGTCATTTCTACGCCGAGCGCCTATGCTTGACTAGATTGGGATGGAGAGTGTTGGAAGGGTTTGCCTTGCTGTGGGATGCGTTGGAGAACATGCTCGAGTTCCCAGTCTTGTTTATTTATTTATTTATTTGTGTTTCCTGCTAACTAGTGATGCTTCACACTTCAATTCAATTTTTGACAGATTCTAATTATTTGACGGACAATTCCAGTGAACCAAAAATCACCAAACTGTTTTAGTGCATTTAGTGAAATTATACCTAATTTAATAAAATGTCATTATCTCATTAATATCATGAATGGTAATATATTTGTTATTCATTATTATGGTTAGCAATATAAATAGTAATAACAATAAAATTTATTATTATTAGTATCACCAATATAATGATATGTTAAACATCATAAATGTTCAACTTGAAATACATTGTCTTTTAATAGTTTTTTTCTATATATTCTAGGGGTTTATTATAAAAAGAACCAACATGTTTTTTTTTATAATTTCATCTTTTCATGTTATTTTTTTCGACAAAAGTCGTCAAGTTAATTTTTTTTTCCACTGGTTTAGTGGAATTTGACTATTAAATACTGGTTTTTCAGTTTTTACAAAACTCAATTTATCAATTTTAGTGAGACTCTAATAATCAACTTTCAAATACTAGAAAAAAAAATTTAATAGTAACATGAAATTAAAGATTTATTAGTATCTTTTGGGTAAATTACAAATTTCGTCCCTGTGGTTTATTAAAATTTATGGATTAAGTCATTTAACTTTAAAAATTACACTGATAGTCATTATGGTTGAAGTTTTGTTACAGATATAGTCTTTTGGCCATTTCTAATGACCATTTTACCCTTACTAGTTTAATTAGTATTATTAATGTTGTTGTTATTATTATTTTTATTATTATAAAATAATTCAAAATAGTTTTAAAAACCAGCAAAATTAATGTAGTGTAGAACACATGAAAATAAATAATAAATTATTTTTAAAGACATACGAAAAATTATCATTATCGATTAAAAACTAAAATTTAACGTTTTTAGTTTAGATATTTTAAAATAAAATGTAAACCTATTGAAAATCATAAAATAAATTATTTTTATTAAGTATTCATTTTTTATCCTTTTTACGTTAATCTGTTTTTAATAATGATTAAATTTCTATAAAAACGTATAAATTGTTATTTCATCATTTTGATAATTAAAAAATTAAAATAAAATAATCTTTTAAATATAGGTTTCCTTTTAGATTTTTTGTTGAAAAAATTAAACGTTATCATGAATAATAAAACAAAAAAATTTAACAACAAATAAATTTGATGTTTTTGAAGTTTTTTTGATAGTTTTCTATAATTTTTCTAAAAACATTTATAAAAATAACTTTTTAAAAAATGTTTAAAAAATTTAAACTTTTCATTACAATAAAGTTTTCCAAAATGTTTTAAGTTTTTAAAATGTTTAATCTATAAAAATGTTTTTAAACGCTTATTGAAAGCGTTAAAAACATGTTTATGTAAAAATTTTAAAAGCATCAAAAAAAAGTTTTTAATACTTTTTGACAATGTTTACATTTATTTTTTGATTTAAAAATGATTTAATTTTTTTAAGTAAAAATATAAACTCAAAATTATTTTTTTAGTTTTTAATTAATAATAATTATTACGCATTTGTCTTTATTAATATTTTATTATTCAAATTTATGTTTTTTATATTAAATTAGTTTTACTGGTATTTTTAATTTTTTTAGATTAGTCTATTATATAATAATATAAATATCAATAAAAACAACATTAATAATAATTATTAGACAAGTAAGGGTAAAATGGTCATTTTAAATGGCCAAAAGACCATATCCGTGACAAAACTTTAACCACAAGGACTGTCAATGTAAAGTTAAAGGATCCAATCCATAATTTTTAATAAACCACAAGGACGCAACTTGTAGTTTACCCTATCTTTTACATTAAAAGTTGAATTTTTAATATTGTTAGTAATTTCCTCATAACTACCTTAAGTTATGCCAAATAACAATCTAATAAAAAAACATGTGACATCTAGTTATTTTTTTATTATAAGTTATAAATTTTAAAATATCATTTATGATTCACTGCAACACGGGGTTATAAAACCTTATTGTTGTGTTTGGAAGCTTCTACCTCATAAACCCACCTTGGTTTAGGGGTGAGCTCGGTACCCAGACCGATACCGAAATCGAAAATCCCAAAATCGAAATAACAGATGTGGAAGAACCGAATACAGAACCAATTAATTTTATATGGTACCGATTCGGTATAAATATGGTACAAAAACCGAAATAAGAGATTCAGGATAAATATGGTACCGAAACCGTGAGTACCGAAAACCGATTTTTAACTAATTCAAAACCTGTGTACCGGACCGAATATATTAATTCATTATCGGTCGATTTTGGTCCCAGTTTGGTACCGGGCCAGGTTCAAGAAATCGTCTACGCCGCTCACCCCTACCCTGGTTTGTCATTTTTCTTTTAATTAATTTATATCACGCTATTTATATAAATATCATTTATCAACAATTATTTTATTGTTTTCTTTCAACATGGACACCACCTCGCCTATATATTTAGTTTTATGATACACACACGCATATATATATATATACACACACACACACACACACACACACACACATAGGGTCGAGATCCATGGAAAACTATATTAGACTGGAAAACTGGAAAACCATATCAAATGCACATGTTCATTATGATAAAATGTTAAATTTCTTGTAAAATTATAATACACATATGTTCAAAATTGCATTATGATTAACTAATTCATATCATCTACATGTTCGTTAAGACAAAATGTCTAATTTCATGCAAAAATGCGTAATATACACATGTTCATGCATATTGCACATTTGAACATGTGCATATTGTTATTTTGCATGAAATGGAACATTTTATCCTAATAAACATGTAAATTATGTGAACTAGTCAATAATAATGCACATTTGAACATATGTATATTGTAGTTGTGCATTAAATTTAACATTTACCGTAATGAACATGTGCATTTAATATGGTTTTCCAGTTTTTCAGTCAAAGATGGTTTTCCATAGATCTTGAACCTATATATATATATATATATATATATATATAATCAGATTCATCAGCGTACCCAACGTACCCTAATATGAATGATCATTCACATATATTTTTTAATAGACATGTATAAGACAACATTATAAGAGTTTTTTTTTTTCAAAAGAAGCAAAATCATAAATTTTGTGAATGATAAAAAAAAAGATATGTGAATGGTCATTTCACACCATTCACATTGTGTGAAATGACCATTCACATAAATTAAAATAAACCAAATAAAATAAAGACATTAAAAATTTAAGATTGTTATCTTCACAAGAATGAATCACTACATCTTGTGGGTAATGTTATCTTAGGCTAAAATTGTGAGACATATATTTAATTAAAAAAACCAGTATCATAATCATCTAAACATGTATAAAATATATAATCTAATAAAGTATTCAAGATGTTATGTTAAAACCATCCTTGGAAATAAAGTATAACCTAATTAAATGCATCAAAATCTTCATCTCAAGCATGTGTGTGACACCTCTCATTATATATAATATAATAATATTTTATATAGATATTGTAACATTTAAAATATTCATAAAGAATGTCACAGCTTGAGTATCACAAAAAATACTGAATCATATAAATATCATAGAGTTAAATTAAATGATCCAGCATAATGAATAAAATGATAAGCTCAAAGTGAAAGTGATTAGAACTTACAACGTTCAGAAAACGGTGATAAAAAAATTCTTAAGAACGAAGTAAAAAATTACTCAAACTATAACTTTATATTTATAATTTATGTTTCTAAGAGGTGCGAATTCTTTCGATTGAGAACTGCCTATTAATAAGCATATGCTTCCGACATATTACTAAATCATTTTCATTGGTACTGAAAAGCAATTGTGGACGGTGAATTCAATTTTCAATTGCATTAAATGCGAATTTATGACTTTTCATTTTTATTTTTCTCGTATTTACATATAACTTTCTTCATTTAACATTTTTATATAGTTAGTCTCCTCTTATAATTATAATTATAATTTATTGTTATTATCATATTAATATATTATATACATATTCCAATAAATCATAGTTAGTATTTTATATTTTGCCGGATGAATTTTCGAGATGTTACAACATGTGAGAGTGCATGAGAGGTGTGAGCCAATTTGAGTGTGAATGCATTTCTTATGTGCTAAGAATAAAAAAGATATCATGCGTCCGTAAATAGGTGGACTTGTTTGTTTATGGGTCTTATTTTCAAACAAATGAGGTCATCTTGTTCAACAAAATAAGCTACTTACAAAATATATTTATATATATGTGATATCCTTGGTCAAAATTACAAGATAGCTTCGTTTGTGTGTGTATATATATACAGTGAGAATTGTGAAAAATATTAAATTAAACATATATATATTGAATTAACGTGTTAATTCGTGATTCAACAATAAATGTTTATTCGATTCAACATTTTTGTTGAATCACGTAATGACACATTGTTCTTTGTTTAAAATTTTATCACACTTCTAACGAATATTTGTTTTCTCATACGATCCAATTTTATATACCTACATACATGTATATATACATATACATATACTGATATACATACAAGTATATATACAAAGACACACACACATACATAGAAAAATGTTCAAATGAAAATATAACTTTCGTGTATAATCAGATAACCAATTTAAAATTATATCTTTTCAAGAATTTTTTTAAAATTTTCGTTTAATTTACACATTTATTATTATAATTATTAAATTTTTTTGTTGTTTCATAAAACACCAAATTTTAATTATGCATAAACTTGTTGAAAATTTGTACAAAAAGACGAGAATTTATGTACAAACAAAATCCTGCATTTTATGCATCAACGATAAAATTGTATTGTAAAAAATAACAATAAATATTTAAATTGATTTTCGGGTTTCCCATTTAATAGTGTAATGCATTGAAAATTTGAAACCCTCCTCTGTGTGTGTGTGCGCACACACACAGATATATATATATATATATATATATATATATATATATATATATATATATATATATATATATATATATATATATATATATATATATATATATATATATATATATATATATATATATATATATATATATAGAATATGGTTCGTGTGAGTACCTAAAAAATGCAGAGTACCGTGAGTACCTGTGAACACACGGGTTTAAGATGTGAACATGCTCCGAAAAAAAGTTTTTTTTTTGTAATTTTTTTTCATATTAATTTATATACAAATAATATAAGCCTATTCGTAAAAGATTACACACATTCACACTTTCTAGCCTCTTAAAAGTCATGTGAACGTGAAAAAATTCATGTGAACATGCTTAGCTGTGAACATACGTTCACAACAGTGCAGTTCATGTGAACTTGCACGTTTCACATAGTTCTAATGTGTGTTTAGGTGTGATTTTTTGCAAGTAGTCTTATATTATTAATTTAAACATGATTATGAAAAAAAATTTCAAAAAAAATGGTTTTAAGCGAGGTACCTACGGTACTCCGCAAAACTAGTGGTACTCATTTGAACCCAAATCTATATATATATATATATATATATATATATATATATATATATATATATATATATATATATATATATATATATATATATATATATATATATATATATATGGGATTGGGTTCTTTTAAGAACCTTAAATAATGTGGGAACATAAGAACCAATTTCAGCCATTGGATAAATAAGATCAAGGGTGGATAATCAATGACGTTGTTGTAAATATTTTCAAGTATGGTTGGGTCCACTAAGGGCAAATCAGTCATTTTTCCTCCTTCCATTAATGCAACTTTTCAGAAAAGTTTCCATCTTACTGTCCTTTAATTAAACTATGTAATCATCAATGAGTTTGTCATTAAGTTTTTCTTTTTCTTCCATTTTTTCCGGCAAGAAGAAGCTCGATTCCGTCGCCGGAAAACCATTTCGTTTTTTTTATTTCACCTGAATCCATGGAGTCGATCGACACATTTCAACAGACCCCGTGTAATATTTTTCCAAATGGTTTTGCAGCCGATGAGGAGGTCGACGATTGTTTTTCTCCTAATCCAGGTCATGTTTATATTTGATTCGAGTATTCGTTGCTTTATTTAACGTTTCTTCTACGTAGAATATGTTGCATTCTACGTAGAATATGTTGCATTCTACGTAGAATATCTTCCATTCTACGTAGAATATGTTGCATTCTACGTAGAATATCTTGCATTCTACGTAGAATATCTTGCATTCTACGTAGAATATCTTGCATTCTACGTAGAATATCTTGCATTCTATGTTGTCTGTAACTCTATATATATTTTTGTATTCTATGTTGTCTGAATAGAACTTCTATAAACATTTATAGATTTTGAATTTTTTAATCTGTATTCTACTCATATTTTATGTTATATTATGATGTTCATATTTTCTAGTCTATTTTATATTTTGAAATCGCGAAATCGGGTAAAGATGAAACGCTCAAGACCTTGCTAAACGACGAGAGCTCTGAGCAAGACAATAGGAAAGACACGACAAAAAAGATATATTCTACGTAGATTATTTTGTATTCTTTGTAGTTTTTTATAGATTGTCTATAAATGTATATAGATTTTTGTATTCTATGTTGTTTGAATAGATCTTCAATAAACATTTATAGATTTTGGATTTTTTAATCTGTATTCTTCTCAGATTTTATGTTATCTTATAATGTTCATATTTTGTATCAGTGTAAATCTATATAGATCTGCTCACATTTATAGTTTTTTACAGATTGTTTGCAAATTTATATAGATCTTAGGTAAGTGTCACATATTCTATATAGAATACTCCAATTCTACGCAGAATGTTCACATATTCTTCATAGAATACCACTAATCTAAGTAGATTGTTCACATTCTACGTAGATAGTTCACATATTCTACATAGAATATTGTTATTCTATGTAACTAGAATTGTTATACATTTTTTTTACATCATAGTTTTGAATCCATTGTTTTAATGCAATTTGTAAAAGATTCCATCATGGGCACCATTGATTGTGATTGTCGAATGTTCGATCGGATTGTGTTGCTTTGTATCTCCGTCATAGAATGTTGTATATTCACCATAGAATATTATGTTGACTCCATAGAATATATTTTAATCTACATATAAAGTTGTATAGTATTCATAGAAAAAAAAAGGATGAAGAGAAAAACTCTGGTGGTTTTTTTTTGGGAGAAAAAAAAAAAGATGAAGAGAAAAACGAGGAGGGAATTAATTGTGTGTGGAAAAACGTGCAGCTCCTTTTTCAATGTTTACCCAATATACCCCTTACCCAACCATTTTTCCAACAAAAAAAACCCCTAAAGCCTTCTTAATTTCAAAAATGTCATCTTACATCTAAGCCATTGATTTCATGAAATCAATGGATGATATTAGTTCTTACGTTCCCACATTATTTAAGGTTCTTAGAAGAACCCTCCCCTATATATATATATATATATATATATATATATATATATATCCAAGACATAAATTATATAATATACACATAAACATTATGTGTATGAAATTATATACACATAAATTTGTATGTATTAAATTATATACACATAAGTTATATATATATATATATATATATATATATATATATATATATATATATATATATATATATATATATATATATATATATATATATATATATATATATATGTAGAGAGAGAGAGAGAGAAATGATCATTTGTAGATACTTTATACGTTCTGAACAACCACAAAATGTATTTGAATCCTATAAATATATGTTGCAGTACTTACTATGAACTCTTATATATATATGTACATATATATATAGATATATGTATATATATACATATATATATATATATATATATATACATATATATATATATATATATGTAGAGAGAGAGAGAGAGAGAGAGAAATGATCATTTGTAGATACTTTATACGTTCTGAACAACCACAAAATGTATTTGAATCCTATAAATATATGTTGCAGTACTTACTATGAACTCTTATATAACTTGTTGTATCCTAAAAATCTTGTTTAAATCCAATGGGTTTTGTAGAATTCAATGAATCTTCTTGTAGATATTGCTATGAATAATTTGAATCATATTATTCTTGTTGCAAAATTTTCTATGAACCATTTGAATTATATTAATCTTGTTGCAAATACTTGTTAGTTTATATATGAATATTTATGTGTTTTTTTTGTTTGAGGACAAGTTATATGTTGTGAATATTGTAAAATAAATATAACTCTACAATATTATTGTGGATGATAAAAACTTGACACTAACCATAAATATATTCCATGTGTTGATAATACATACAATTGTTTGTTTGTTTGTGGCCTTCTTATAATAATTAGAGTGAATATGATTTTGCTGGCAAAAATACTATTTGCACCTTAAAATAAGTAAGATAAAACAACTTTAATTGTTGATATAAATTAATAGGAGTTTTTCAAAAAAGCCCACAATATTAAAGTTTTGATGGCTTCAAAAGTGTATATATCAAACATGTCTGATCACATTGATTTTCAGTTTTCGTTAACTATTTTCAAATTTTCATTTACTCCAGTTCCAAGTCAACTCACATCCCCAAATTGAAAATCAAGGAACGTCATAACATAATCGAAATTTCATGGGCCATATTATCACTTAATCTCGAAAGGCACGAATACAACCTAATTCAGACATTAATCTCAAAAGACATGAATCAAGGAACTGCATAGCATAATCAAGGAACTACAAGTAAGACAGTCAGCAGGCGGTGCAGGCGGTGATCCTAATTTCTCTCCGCCCCTAGTTCATTCCACGTGTCACAAATGCTACAAATCTTACTACCAATATAAAAAACCAGAAACAGGTGAAGAAGGAGGATCAACATTGTTTATCTGACCTTCAAATGATGTCTCAAGACGGTGATGTTTTCTACAGGTATCTAATTAAAAAGGATCTTAAATTTCAGCTATTACTTCATATTTGATTTAGTATCAAATCCTTGTGGTTGCTTGTGGTTCGATTTGTGTACATGATTGCGAAACTTATGTGAAATTGGTTATGGGTATTGTTTGATTGAAGGTGTTTTTATTGTTAATTTAGTAATTGATATCTAAAAAGTCTATTTTATGTTGTAATTTTTTGGGGTTTTATTTTTTTTTAATTAATTATGAATTTGGTGTTTCTTTATAAAAGTACAAAAATCTGAATTGAACTATCTATATATAAAAATTCCTGATCATAATTTAGAAAAAGGTTTAGGATAGTTTGTTTAAGTGCAAGCTTTTAATAATCTTGATTAAATTAAAGCTTATTAATTTGATATAAAATGCTTCCAATTTGTGATTTTTTTTTCGATTTATTAGATTTATTGGTAGAGCATAATTTAATTCACTTACTTCTTATATGTAATTATAAAGTACCCTTGTTTTAGGATTTCCACATGCGAAGATAAATGATGCTTTTTTTATTTGGAATTGATTTTATTTTATTTTTTGATTGAAAGTTGAAATGACATCGATTAGTGATGTTTATCTAAAAACAACCTATACTACTACTTATGTAACTTATACTACAACTTATATCTCAATCGAGACTAAACCCACAACCTCTCGGTTGGGGAAACACGCAATTACCACTTTAGTACTATATTCGTATTGACTAGTGTTGCTAAATTTAGTTTTTGTATCATCCGCCAGCCATAAATAATTTATTAGCTTTAGAAGTGGATTGGAAGGTAGCATGTCATGTTAAGTTCATGTATAATGCAAAGGTTCTTCAACTTGGTCAACTCATATATAGGATAGCTTAACAACTACTAGTACTAGATATGTTCGAGTGAATTAAGATGAATATTGTTTCTTATTCGAGAATGCTTTTGTTTCTATTTGTTTTCTGTTGATAGAGCATCAGTCACTTGATTTGTGTTGGTAAATATGTGTTATACGTTGGTCATATATAGTTTCTTAACTATAAGTGGATGACGAAGATGAGTTTGATGTGAAATTCATGTATTAAAACACACAAGTTCTTCCATTCGATTGACTTACTACGACCATTTTCAGGGTTTTTTCTATTAAAGGTGAGTCTTGACTGTTATTTAGGATCGGTTTTATTTCAAGTACTTTTTTTATGGTAAAAGCATCATTTTATGTGGATTACTTACTTCTTTGTATATAGACATACACAAGGCATTTGGAGAACCATGATGCTTATTTGATGTTAATGCGTTGTAAATGTGACAACAAGTTTAATATCTTACTTTGAACTACTTCATTAGATTAGATTCATAAAAGTGAAACTTGAAGTTTCATACTTATTAAAACTAACAACTAAAGACATAGGCTTTCATCGCTATGATGGTTCAAGATCTAATTATTACACTTATTATGTTTTTCTATGGACAAGCGTTAACTTTTTTTACTTTTGAAAAATCTCATTCAATGTAATTGCTACTCGTTGATATCTTTATTTCTTTTCTTTCAGCAGTTGTGGCTCGTGTGGATATCGATTGAACCTATCATCCTCAAATAAGTTGTTGGGAGCAACCTCTGAATTACGTGAATCAATCAAGAAAGGTTTGATCTCCTTCAAATCCATTGATCCTAGTCGCTTCACCCAAATGGATGAGGTGTCTTGCCTTCCAATATCGTTGGGACGTAAAAGTTCAAAAACTAAGCTTATGTGTCGCCAATGCGGTGTTCTCATCGGACATGGATACAAAGAGGGACATGCTCAATGCGTTTTCAATTTACGTGACGGATGTGACCCATCTTACAATAAGATCGTGATAAAGATTCAAGCTTTGCAACCATCTGATATCGTTGTCTAGGTAAAGGTGAAAGTATAATGCGCCTTATTAGAATATAAATATTTTGGTTCAAAACATATGAATGATGTTGGTGTATAACTTGTCATCGTCTAGTTTCTATAATGTTTTCATAAACATAAGTACTTTGACTCTCACATGTTCCTACTTTAACATTAATCTTTGCTCATTTGATGATACTGACATTGACATTGATTTATTAACTATCGTTTAGCTTCTAACTATTTAAAGCAGTTAAGGTCATTACCATTATAACTTGAAATTAAATTATCAAGATTGTACGTAAGTTTTTTTTATTACTTTTCGTTACATAACTTTCTATATGATTGGTGTCGATGCTACTTGATAAGAGGGTGTTACGCGTAGCCATTTGGAGAAATGGTTTGGTAAATCGTGTTTTGGATTTGTTTTTGGAACTACTTGAAAATTGAAATCGCATTTGGGTAGACAAGTTAAAACCTAAATGACGACAATCACTTGTATGTTTTTTGTATGTTTTTCATATGTGAATCAGACGATCTATCAGGAAAGGTTTTTAGAAACAATACTTTAGATATACGCATCAAATATATCTTAGGTTATATACTTATACTTGGTTCGAGTGGAATCCAGGAGGAACTGATATCCAATTGTGAAAAATCTAAGACTTCTTGAGTTTGGTTCAACAATGGGGAAATTAGAATCCAACATTTTGCTTCGGTAAAGCGAATATGTTATTTCTACGCCGAGCACCTATGCTTGACTAGAGCGTGATGGAGAGTGTTGGAAGGGTTTGCCTTGCTGTTGGATGTGTTGGAGAACATGCTCGAGTTCCCAATCTTGTTTTTTTTTTAATGTTTCCTGCTAATTAATGATGCTTCACACTTCAATTTAATTTTTGACAGATTCCAATTATTTGACGGACAAATTCCAATGAACCAAAAATCACCAAACTGTTTTAGTGCATTTAGTGAGATTATACCTAATTTAATAAAATGTCATTATCTGATTAATATCATGAATGGTAATATATTTGTTATTCATTATTATGGTTAGCAATATAAATAGTAATAACAATATAATTGATATGTTAAACATCATAAATGTTCAACTTGAAATACATTGTCTTTTTTATAGTTTTTTTTCTATATATTCTAGGGTTTATTATAAAAAGGACCAACATGTTTTTTTTTTATAATTTCATCCCTTCATTTATTTTTCTTCGACAAAAGTCGTCAAGTTAATTTTTTTCCCTGGTTTAGTGAAATTTGGCTATTAAATACTGGTTTTTCAGTTTTTACAAAACTCAATTTATCAATTTTAGTGAGACTCTAATAATCAACTTTCAAAACCAGAAAAGAATTAATAATAACATGAAAATAAAGATTTATTAATATCTTTTTACATTAAAAGTTGAATTTTTAATATTGTTAGTAATTTCCTCATAACTACCTTAAGTTATGCCAAATAACAATCTAATAATAAAAACATGTGACATCTAGTTATTTTTTTATTAGATGCTATAAATTTTAGAATATCATTTGTGATTCACTGCAACACGGGGTTATAAAACCTTATTGTTGTGTTTTATGATACACACACACACACACACACACACACACACACACACACACACACACACACACACACACACACACACACACACACACACATATATATATATATATATATATATATATATATATATATATATATATATAGGGTGATGATAAAATGAGGACCGTGCTTAAAATGAGGACGGTAAGAACCAATGAAATCGCTGGAATTTGTGAACAAACCAATAGGATTCATGGTGGCAATTTTGTAATTACATAGACTTTTATACTCATTTTAAATCATGTAGAGGGTATTCTCGTCATTTGTGCACCATTTTAATTTTGGTAAATATATAATATTAATTAGTATCTAAACAGAAGCTTTTATCAGTCACGGTTTTGGGGATTTTGGCACCGGTGGTTCACGGCTAGGGTATCGGTGATTCTAGATTGGTGGTGTTCAGGGCGATTCACGGCTACGGTTTTGGGGGTTTTGGCACCGATGGTTCACGGAGATTCACTGTGTTCACGGCGATTCACAGATTTTGGCACCGGTGGTGTTCAGGGCCATTCACAGCTAGGGTATCGGCAATCACGGTGTTCACAGCGATTCACGGTGTTCACAGCGACCTTGTGCTTTTGGGGTTGAAGGCAGCACCGTAGGTTCACGGCGGCAACGGTTTTGGGCTTTTCACGGCTGAGGTGGTTCTTTAGGGGCTGAAGGCAGCACCAGTGGTTCACGGCGGCACCGGGTTTCTGCTTTTCAGGGCAGCGCTAGTGGTTCACAACGGCAGGGGGTTTCTAATTTTCACGGCGGCTAGTTCTTTTGGGGTTCACGGCGGCATCCGGTTTCGGCTATTCATGGCACAGGTGGTTCACGTAGGCAAACCATTTGGTTCACGGTGCACGTCGGTATATACGGTCAGAGAGTGAATTGTAGAGTGGTTCACCAAGGTGTTTTTTTGACAATTTCACGGTGGTTCATGGGTAACGATATATTAGATGATGCAACAAAACATCTCGTTTATTTCTTTAGCAAATAAAATATTTGAAACGTGGAAAAAAATTACTTACGTTCATCTTCATCCATGATTGTTCAAGTTTTTTGTAATACTCGATTATCTTCAATTGCGGAATCTTGATAAACGAAACAACTTATGATATCTATAAAATAAAAACAACTAATTTAAAAAAAATACGATTTTTTAATTTTTTATTGGTATTGTGTTAATATATATTGAAGATTAGGTTGGAGATTTGAGAATTGAAATTTTTTTAAAACATTGGAGATTTGCTTGGATGATTGATAAGATAATATAAGATATACATTGACCGAGGATTGCTAATTATTTGTTAAGTTTCGATTTTTTTTAATAATAAAATTAATATTGTTACCATATATAATAATCAATAAAATGTTCATAATGTCCTTAAAGAGGAGAGAAGAATATTGCTTATGTGGCTATTTTTCATTGGTTCTTATCGTCCTCATTTTAAGCACGGTCCTCATTTGATCCACTCCCCATATATATATATATATATATATATATATATATATATATATATATATATATATATATATATATATATATATATATATATATATTAGGGGTGAGCTCGGTACCGTACCGAACCGAACCGGTACCGATCCCGAAAATACCGAAACCGAATTATTAGTTTTGGAAGAACCGAATACCGAACCGTATAATTTTATATGGTACCGGTTCGGTTCCGAATACCGAATTTTAGCTACTTTAAGAACCGAATACCGAACCGAAAGTACCGAATACCGAATTTTAGCTAATTTAAAAACCGAATACCGAACCGAATATATTAATTCAGTATCGGTAGGTACCGGTTCGGGTTCGGGAAATGGTACCCGTCGCTCACCCCTAATATATATATATATATATATATATATATATATATATATATATATATATATATATATATATATATATATATATATATATATATATATATATAGAGGGAGGTTCCATTGAGAACTTTTGTGCATCGAGGCACAAAAGAACCCCCACTAGCCCTTGGATGAAAAGAATGTGTGGGTTAGATCAAATGGCAAAAGGGTAATTAAATAGAAAGTTTTATGCATCAAGTGCACATAATGAAATTCACGGAGGGGTAAAACAGGAATTATGCAATCCTTATTTACACTTCCAAAATTAACAACAATAATACAAATTCAAAATACATCAAAATACATGCATATCGTTCATCTCTTCATGCATATCGTTCATCTCTTCCAAAAATAAATCATGCATATCGTTCATCTCTTCCAAAATCATAATACATCAAAATACAAACATGAATCGTTCATACAAACATAAATCATGCATATCGTTCATCTCTTCCAAAATCAAGAGGGGCCTAAGAGAGAGGAGAGAGAGAGAGATAGAGAGAAAGAGGAAGTGGTTTTAGGAAAGAAGTTAATGGTGATTTTCATACCAAATTTAGCTATTAATTATCTTAAAAACATTTAAATTCAAAAATAAATTCCATACATTTAATATCCCCTAAATGCCCTTTGTGCACCCTTGGTAGATAGTTCGATGCATAAAAGTTCTCAATGGTGCCTCGATGCACAAAAGTTCTCAATCGAACCCCAATCTATATATATATATATATATATATATATATATATATATATATATATATATATATATATATATATATATATAAAATCAGATTCATCAGCGTACCTATAAAATTCCAGCGTAGTACCCTAATGTAAATGATCATTCACACATATTTTTTTAATAGAGACAACATTATAAGACTTTTTTTCAAAAAAAACAACATCGTAAATCTTGTGAATAGTCATTCACACCATTCACATGGTGCGAAATGACCAATCACATGGATGACGATTCACATAAATTAAAATAAACCAAAATAAAATAAAAACATTAAAAATTTAAATGTTGTTATGATCACAAGAATGAATCACTACATCTTGTGGGTAATGTTATCTTAGTTAAAAAATTGTGAGACATATATTTTATTAAAAAAAAACCAGTATCATAATCATCTAAACATGTATAAAATATTCAGATGTTATGTTAAAACCATCCTTGGAAATAAAGTATAACCTAATTAAATGCATCAAAATCTTCATCTCAAGCATGTGTGTGGCACCTCTCATTTTACATAATACAATAATATTTTATATAACATGGTATGTGAGACAAAGTCAAATTCATTATATAATGGATCGACTCATGGTAATGGAACATAACAATTATTATTCTCACACAGTGTTTTAGTACAACTTATTGAATAAAATACATTATATAGAAATTATAACATTTATAATTAAATCATAAATTTTCTCCTTTATTTTGTCACTAGTTTATTACCCGCGTATTACGCGGATATTTTTAATATATATAAAATATAATAAATAAAAAGATAAAGATATAAATATTATTTTTAAAACAAAAGTATATAAGTTGATATTATTATTTATTTGACCTATTAATTTTGTATATTTCTAAATATATATGAAGGGTAATTATTTTCTTATATATATATATTTTTTTAACTTTTATTATATTATCTTATAATTAATAAGTTAATAGATTATTAGATTTTGTTTGATTTGAATTGATTTGAATTGAAAAGTGGATTATATTAGATTTGGATAGATTTAATTAATAAGTTAGTAGAGTATTAGATTTTGTTTGATTTGATTTGAATTTAAAAGTGGATTATATTAGATTTGGATATATTTGATTTAAGTTTTTTTATTATTTTCAAAATCTATAAATGCCACGTGTCGATTTATGGTGATGACACGTGACTTCACCAGAAATGAGTATAGGAACTCTTTTAATAGTATAGATAGATTAGGGGGTCATGCCTCAAAACCTGATGTAAAATGTAAGGGTGAACGACAACGCCCATCAACCACTAAACAACTGAGGTAGAGTAATATGTTTTAAAAATGCATCATCATGTAGTAAGAAAATTTATAAAAATAACTCTTTATAAGCAATATTTTTTTCTTATATAATTTAAATAATGCAACAATTTGCAACTGAAAATTATGAATAAACAATTATACAATGAATATTGATTCTTTAGAATTAAATGAGTACATTTGGATATGAAAAATATAGATAGGATCATTTTCATCAAATTTTTCTTCTTTTTCATTATGAAATTTACTGCTACATTATTACCCGGATAAATCACATAGAATTACCATTTGTGTCGTCTCAAATGGCTTCATCATTTTGGCGTCATTTTGTTGCTTTCTCAAAAAGCTATATTATTTTTTATAATATTATCAGTATCATTATATTGATATTCACGAATCATACCAACAATATTGTACATATTCAAATATTGTAACATTTAAAATATTCATAAAGAATGTCACAGTTCGAGTATCACAAAAAAATACTGAATCATATAAATATCATAGAGTTAAATTAAATGATCCAACATAATGAATAAAATGATAAGCTCAAAGTGAAAGTGATTAGAACTTACAACGTTCAGAAAACGGTGATAAAAAAATTCTTAAGAACGAAGTAAAAAATTACTCAAACTATAACTTTATATTTATAATTTATGTTTGTAAGAGGTGCGAATTCTTTCGATTGAGAATTGCCTATTTATAGGCATATGCTTCCGACATATTACTAAATCATTTTCATTGGTACTGAAAAATCAATTGTGGACGGTGAATTCAATTTTCAATTGCATTAAATGCGAATTTATGACTTTTAATTTTTATTTTTCTCATATTTACATATAACTTTCTTCATTTAACATTTCTATATAGTTAGTCTCCTCTTATAATTATAATTATAATTTATTGTTATTATCATATTAATATATTATATACATATTCCAATAAATCATAGTTATTATTTTATATTTTGTCGGATGAATTTTCGAGATGTTACAACATGTGAGAGTGCATGAGAGGTGTGAGCCAATTTGAGTGTGAATGCATTTCTTATGTGCTAAGAATAAAAAAGATATCATGCGTCCGTAAATAGGTGGACTTGTTTGTTTATGGGTCTTATTTTCAAACAAATGAGGTCATCTTCTTCAACAAAATAAGCTACTTACAAAATATATTTATATATATGTGATATCCTTGGTCAAAATTACAAGATAGCTTCGTTTGTGTGTGTATATATATACAGTGAGAATTGTGAAAAATATTAAATTAAACATATATATATTGAATCAACGTGTTAATTCGTGATTCAACAATAAATGTTTATTCGATATGATTCAACATTTTTGTTGAATCACGTAATGACACATTGATTTAACATATTTGTTCTTTGTTCAAAATTTATCACACTTCTAACGAATATTTGATTTCTCATACGATCCAATTTGATATACCTACATACATGTATATATACATATACATATACTGATATACATACAAGTATATATACAAAGACACACACACATACATAGAAAAATGTTCAAATGAAAATATAACTTTCGTGTATAATCAGATAACCAATTTAAAATTATATCTTTTCAACAATTTTTTTAAAATTTTCGTTTAATTTACACATTTATTATTATAATTATTAAATTTTTTTGTTGTTTCATAAAACACCAAATTGTAATTATGCATAAACTTGTTGAAAATTTGTACAAAAAGACCAGAATTTATGTACAAACAAAATCCTGCATTTTATGCATCAACGATAAAATTGTATTGTAAAAAATAAAAATAAATATTTAAATTGATTTTCGGGTTTCCCATTTAATAGTGTAATGCATTGAAAATTTGAAACCCTCCTCTGTGTGTGTTCACACACACACACACACACACACACACACACACACACACACACACACATATATATATATATATATATATATATATATATATATATAGAGAGAGAGAGAAATGATCATTTGTAGATACTTCATACGTTTTGAACAACCACAAAATGTATTTGAATCCTATAAATATATGTTGCAGTACCTACTATGAACTCTTATATAACTTGTTGTATCCTCAAAATCTTGTTTAAATCCAATGGGTTTTGTAGAATTCAATGAATCTTCTTGTAGATATTGCTATGAATAATTTGAATCATATTATTCTTGTTGCAAAATTTTCTATGAACCATTTGAATTATATTAATCTTGTTGCAAATACTTGTTAGTTTATATATGAATATTTATGTGTTTTTTTTGTTTGAGGACAAGTTATATGTTGTGAATATTGTAAAATAAATATAACTCTACAATATTATTGTGGATGATAAAAACTTGACACTAACCATAAATATATTCCATGTGTTGATAATACATACAATTGTTTGTTTGTTTGTGGCCTTCTTATAATAATTAGAGTGAATATGATTTTGCTGGCCAAAATACTATTTGCACCTTAAAATAAGTAAGATAAAACAACTTTAATTGTTGATATAATTTAATAGGACTTTTTCAAAAAATAACCCACAATATTAAAGTTTTGATGGCTTCAAAAGTTTATATATCAAACATGTCTGATCACATTGATTTTCAGTTTTCATTAACTATTTTCAAATTTTCATTTACTCCAGTTCCAAGTCAACTCACATCCCCAAATTGAAAATCAAGGAACGTCATAGCATAATCGAAATTTCATGGGCCATATTATCACTTAATCTCGAAAGGCACGAATACAACCTAATTCAGACATTAATCTCAAAAGACATGAATCAAGGAACTGCATAGCATAATCAAGGAACTACAAGTAAGACAGTCAGCAGGCGGTGCAGGCGGTGATCCTAATTTCTCACCGCCCCTAGTTCATTCCACGTGTCACAAATGCTACAAATCTTACTACCAATATAAAAAACCAGAAACAGGTGAAGAAGGAGGATCAACATTGTTTATCTGACCTTCAAATGATGTCTCAAGACGGTGATGTTTTCTACAGGTATCTAATTAAAAAGGATCTTAAATTTCAGCTATTACTTCATGTTTGATTTAGTATCAAATCCTTGTGGTTGCTTGTGGTTCGATTTGTGTACATCATTGCGAAACTTATGTGAAATTGGTTATGGGTATTGTTTGATTGAAGGTGTTTTTATTGTTAATTTAGTAATTGATATCTAAAAAGTCTATTTTATGTTGTAATTTTTTGGGGTTTTATTTTTTTTTAATTAATTATGAATTTGGTGTTTCTTTATAAAAGTACAAAAATCTGAATTGAACTATCTATATATAAAAATTCCTGATCATAATTTAGAAAAAGGTTTAGGATAGTTTGTTTAAGTGCAAGCTTTTAATAATCTTGATTAAATTAAAGCTTATTAATTTGATATAAAATGCTTCCAATTTGTGATTTTTTTTTCTCTCGATTTATTAGATTTATTGGTAGAGCATAATTTAATTCACTTACTTCTTATATGTAATTATAAAGTACCCTTGTTTTAGGATTTCCACAAGCGAAGATAAATGATGCTTTTTTTATTTGGAATTGATTTTATTTTATTTTTTGGTTGAAAGTTGAAACGACATCGATTAGTGATTTTTATCTAAAAACAACCTATACTACTACTTATGTAACTTATACTACAACTTATATCTCAATCGAGACTAAACCCACAACCTCTCGGTTGGGGAAACACGCAATTACCACTTTAGTACTATATTCGTATTGACTAGTGTTGCTAAATTTAGTTTTTGTATCATCCGCCAGCCATAAATAATTTATTAGCTTTATAAGTGGATTGGAAGGGAGCATGTCATGTTAAGTTCATGTATAATGCAAAGGTTCTTCAACTTGGTCAACTCATATATAGGATAGCTTAACAACTACTAGTACTAGATATGTTCGAGTGAATTAAGATGAATATTGTTTCTTATTCGAGAATGCTTTTGTTTCTATTTGTTTTCTGTTGATAGAGCATCAGTCACTTGATTTGAGTTGGTAAATATGTGTTATACGTTGGTCATATATAGTTTCTTAACTATAAGTGGATGACGAAGATGAGTTTGATGTGAAATTCATGTATTAAAACACACAAGCTCTTCCCTTCGATTGATTTACTACGACCATTTTCAGGGTTTTTGCTATTAAAGGTGAGTCTTGTCTGTTATTTAGGATCGGTTTTATTTCAAGTACTTTTTTTATGGTAAAAGCATCATATTATGTGGATTACTTACTTCTTTGTATATAGACATACACAAGGCATTTGGAGAACCATGATGCTTATTTGATGTTAATGTGTTGTAAATGCGACAACAAGTTTAATATCTTACTTTGAACTACTTCATTAGATTAGATTCATAAAAGTGAAACTTGAAGTTTCATACTTATTAAAACTAACAACTAAAGACATAGGCTTTCATCGCTATGATGGTTCAAGATCTAATAATTACACTTATGTTGTTTTTCTATGGACAAGTTTTAACTTTTTTTATTTTTGAAAAATCTCATTCAATGTAATTGCTACTCGTTGATATCTTTATTTCTTTTCTTTCAGCAGTTGTGGCTCGTGTGGATATCGATTGAACCTATCATCCTCAAATAAGTTGTTGGGAGCAACCTCTGGATTACGTGAATCAATCAAGAAAGGTTTGATCTCCTTCAAATCCATTTATCCTAGTCGCTTCACCCAAATGGATGAGGTGTCTTGCCTTCCAATATCGTTGGGACGTAAAAGTTCAAAAACTAAGCTTATGTGTCGCCAATGCGGTGTTCTCATCGGACATGGATACAAAGAGGGACATGCTCAATGCGTTTTCAATTTACGTGTCGGATGTGACCCATCTTACAATAAGATCGTGATAAAGATTCGAGATTTGCAACCATCTGATATCGTTGTCTAGGTAAAGGTGAAAGTATAATGCGCCTTATTAGAATATAAATATTTTGGTTCAAAACATATGAATGATGTTGGTGTATAACTTGTCATCGTCTAGTTTCTATAATGCTTTCATAAACATAAGTACTTTGACTCTACACATGTTCCTACTTTAACATTAATCTTTGCTCATTTGATGATACTCACATTGACATTGATTTATTAACTATCGTTTAGCTTCTAACTATTTAAAGCAGTTAAGGTCATTACCATTATAACTTGAAATTAAATTATCAAGATTGTACGTAAGATTTTTTTATTACTTTTCGTTACATAACTTTCTATATGATTGGTGTTGATGCTACTTGATTAGAGGGTGTTACGCGTAGCCATTTGGAGAAATGGTTTGGTAAATCGTGTTTTGGATTTGTTTTTGGAACTACTTGAAAATTGTAATCGCATTTAGGTAGACAAGTTAAAACCTAAATGACGACAATCACTTGTATGTTTTTTGTATGTTTTTCATATGTGAATCAGACGATCTATCAGGAAAGGTAAATACTATTTTAGAAACAATACTTTAGATATACGCATCAACTATATCTTAGGTTATATACTTATACTTGGTTTGAGTGGAATCCAGGAGGAACTGATATCCGATTGTGAAAAATCTAAGACTTCTTGAGTTTGGTTCAACAATGGGGAAATTAGAATCCAACATTTTGCTTGGGTAAAGCGAATATGTCATTTCTACGCCGAGCACCTATGCTTGACTAGAGCGGTATGGAGAGTGTTGGAAGGGTTTGCCTTGCTGTTGGATGTGTTGGAGAACATGCTCGAGTTCCCAATCTTGTTTTTTTTTTAATGTTTCCTGCTAATTAATGATGCTTCACACTTCAATTTAATTTTTGACAGATTCCAATTATTTGACAGACAAATTCCAGTGAACCAAAAATCACCAAACTGTTTTAATGCATTTAGTGAGATTATATCTAATTTAATAAAATGTCATTATCTAATTAATATCATGAATGGTAATATATTTGTTATTCATTATTATGGTTAGCAATATAAATAGTAATAACAATATAATTTATTATTATTAGTATCACCAATCATAATGATATGTTAAACATCATAAATGTTCAACTTGAAATACATTATCTTTTTGATAGTTTTCTTTCTATATATTCTAGGGTTTATTATAAAAAGAACCGAACATGTTTTTTTTATAATTTCATCCCTTCATGTTATTTATTTTTTCGACAAAAGTCGTCAAGTTAATTTTTTTTCCCCTGGTTTAATGAAATTTGGCTATTAAATACTGGTTTTTCAGTTTTTACAAAACTCAATTTATCAATTTTAGTGAGACTCTAATAATCAACTTTCAAATACTAGAAAAAATAATTAATAAAACATGAAATTAAAGATTTATTAATATCTTTTTACATTAAAAGTTGAATTTTTAATATTGTTAGTAATTTCCTCGTAACTACCTTAAGTTATGCCAAATAACAATCTAAAAAAAAAAAACATGTGACATCTAGTTTTTTTTATTAGAAGTTATAAATTTTAAAAAATCATTTATGATTCACTGCAACACGGGGTTATAAAACCTTATTGTTGTGTTTGGAAGCTTCTACCTCATAAACCCACCTTGGTTTAGGGGTGAGCTCGGTACCCAGACCGGTACCGAAATCGAAAATCCCAAAACCGAAATAAGAGATGTGGAAGAACCGAATACCGAACCAATTAATTTTATATGGTACCGTTCGGTATAAATATGGTACCGAAACCAAAATAAAAGATTCAGGATAAATATGGTACCGAAACCGTGAGTACCGAAAACCGATTTTTAACTAATTCAAAACCTGCGTACCGGACCGAATATATTAATTTGTTATCAGTCAGTTTTGGATCGGTCGGTTTTGGTCCCGGTTCGGTACCGTGCCAGGTTCAAGAAATCGTCTACGCCGCTCACCCCTACCTTGGTTTGTCTTTTTTCTTTTAATTAATTTATATTACGCTATTTATATAAATATCATTTATCAATATTTATTGTTTTCTTTCAACATTGACACCACCTCGCCTATATATTTAGTTTTATGACACACACACACACACACACACACACATATATATATATAATCAGATTCATCAGCGTACCTATAAGATTCCAGCATACCCAACGTACCCTAATGTGAATGATCATTCACATATATTTTTTTTAATAGACATGTATAAGACAACATTATAAAACTTTTTTTTTCAAAAGAAGCAACATCATAAATTTTGTGAATGGTAAAAAACAGATAGGTGAATGGTCATTCACACCATTCACATGGTGTGAAATGACCATTCATATGAATGACCAATGACCATTCACATAAATTAAAATAAACCAAAATAAAATAAAAACATTAAAAATCTAAAATGTTGTTATGATCACAAGAATGAATCACTACATCTTGTGGGTAATGTTATCTTAGTTAAAAATTGTGAGACATATATTTAATTAAAAAAACCAGTATCATAATCATCTAAACATGTATAAAATATATAATCTAATAAAGTATTCAAGATGTTATGTTAAAACCATCCTTGGAAATAAAGTATAACCTAAATAAATGCATCAAAATCTTCATCTCAAGCATGTGTGTGACACCTCTCATTTACATAATATAATAATATTTTATATAACATGATACGAGAGACAAAGTCAAATTCATTATATAATGGATCGACTCATGGTAATGGAACATAATAATTATTATTCTCATACAGTGTTTTAGTACAACTTATTGAATGAAAATACATTATATAGAAATTATAACATTTATAATTAAATCATAAATTTTCTCCTTTATTTTGTCATTAGGGGGTCATGCCTCAAAACCTGGTGTAAAATGTAAGGGTGAACGACAACACCCATCAACTACTAAACACCTCAGGTAGAGTAATATGTTTTAAAAATGCATCATCATGTAGTAAGAAAATTTATAAAAATAACTCTTTATAAACAATATTTTTTTCGTAATAATTTAAATAATGCAGCAACTTACAACTAAAAATTGTGAAAAACAATTATACAATAAATATTGATTCTCTCTTTTCATACTCGAATTAAATGAGTATATTTGTATATAAAAAATATAGATAGGATCATTTTCATCAAAGTTTTTCTTTTTTTACATTACGAAATTTACTGGTATATTATTACCCGGATAAATCATAGAAAAGTATCATTCGTGTCATCTCAAAAGGCTTCACCATTTTGGCGTCATTTTGTTACTTTCTCAAAAAGCTATATTATTTTTTTATAATATTATCAGTATCATTATATTGATATTCACAAAATCATACCAGCAATATTGTACATATTCAAATATTTTTACATTTAAAAATATTCATAAAGGATGTCACAGCTCGAGTATCACCAAAAATACTGAATCATATAAATATCATAGAGTTAAATAAAATCATCCAGCACAATGAATAAATGATAAGCTCAAAGTGAAGGTAATTAGAACTTACAGCATTCAGAAAACGGTGATAAAAAATTCTTAAGAACAAAGTAAAAAATTACTCAAACTATAACTCTATATTTATAATTTATGTTTGTAAATGGTGCGAATTCTTTCGATTGAGAATTGCCTATTTATAGGCATATGCTTCCGACATATTACTAAATCATCGCACGTAATTTCATTGGTACTGAAAAGCAATTGTGGACGGTGAATTCAATTTTCAATTGCATTAAATGCGAATTTATGACTTTTCATTTTTATTTTTCTCATATTTACATATAACTTTCTTCATTTAACATATTTATATAGTTAGTCTCCTCTTATAATTATAATTGTTATTTATTGTTATTATCATATTATATACATATTCCAATAAATCAGTTATTATTTTATATTTTGTTGGATGAATTTTCGAGATGTTACAATACGTGAGAGTGCATGAGAGGTGTGAGCCAATTTGAGTGTGAATGCATTTATTATGTGCTAAGAATAAAGAGTTAAAAACGTACAAATGCAATATACTTTTCTTAATTTACCTAAATGACTAATTAACTTTTTTTACCAGATGGTAGTTGTACTCCAAAATAATTTGTCGATATGGTACATGTAACCAGTAACTATATTGATATGACAGTTTTTACTGATTCGAATGACAACGCAGCAGGTTTTTTAATGACATGATGCTTACGTGGATTCACCATATCAACATAGTTACTGGTTACACGTATCATATCGACAAGTTATTTTGGAGTACAACGTGGATTTTGATCTATATAAATAATTTAGGAAATCCACATAAGCATATAGATCCTTTTCATACTTCTAAAAACACAAATATAAGATCATTACCTGTGGATACCGTAATCAAAAGTATCATCTCAACAATAAATTTTAAGTACAAGTACCAATGGGATAAAAAAATAACTAGATTAGTCATTTGAGTAATTTCAGTAAAGTAACATACATTTGTATGACTTTAACCCAAAAATAAAAAAGATATCATGTGTCCGTAAATAGGTGGACTTGTTTGTTTACGGGTCTTATTTTCAAACAAATGAGGTCATCTTGTTCAACAAAATAAGGTACTTACAAAATATATCTATATATGTGATATCCTTGGTCAAAATTACATGTTAAATCAATGACAAAATGATCATTTTCTTCGATTCAACATTTTTGTTGAATCACGTAACGACACATTGATTTTTAACATATTTTTCTTTGATTCAATATTTATTACAATTCTAACGAATATGTGATTTCTCATACGATCCAATTTTTATATACATACATACATGTATATATACATATAAGTATATATACAAACACACACATACATAGAAAAATGTTTAATGAGAACATAACTTTCGTGTATAATCAGATAACCAATTTAAAATTTTATTTTTTCAACAATATTTTTAAAATTTTCGTTTAATTTACATATTTATTATTATTTTTTTAAACTTTTTTTTTGTTGTTTCATAAAACACCGAATTTTAATTATGCATAAACTTGTTGAAAATTTGTACAAAAAGACGAGAATTTTATGTACAAACAAAATACTGCATTTTATGCATCAACGATAAAATTGTATTGTTAAAAAGAACAATAAATGTTAAATATAATTAAAAATAAAAAAATTTATGAAAATTTAAATTTTAAAATTGATTTTCCGGTTTTCCATTTAAGAGTGTAATGCATTGAAACCCTCCTATGTGTGTGTGTGTTTATACACACACACACACAGAGAGAGAGAGAGAGAGAGAGAGAGAGAGAGAGAGAGAGAGAGAGAGAGAGAGAGAGAGAGAGAGAGAGAGAGAGAGAGGATCATTTGTAGATACTTTATACTCGGCGAGCAACCATAAAATGTATTTGAATCCTATGAATATATGTTGCAGTACCTACTATGAACTCTTATATAACTTGTTGAATCCTAAAAATCTTGTTCAAATCCAATGGGTTTTGTGGAATTCAATGAATCTTCTTGTAGATATTGCTATGAATAATTTGAATCATATTATTCTTGTTGCTAACATTTCTATGAACCATTTGAATTATATTAATCTTGTTGCAAATACTTGTTGGTATATATGAATATTTATGTGTATTTTTTTTTGTTTGAGGACAAGTTATATGTAGTGAATATTGTGAACCAATCAGGTTTTGACGGATAAAAGTTATCCATTTATGATTCAAGATCAGAGGTGGACCCAAGAGGAAGTCGGGGGTGGCACGTGTCACCGGTTCTTCTGCCAATAACTTTATTTCGTAGTGTAATTTTTTACGATTTTTTGTTTGTGCAACCGATGGTTTTTTAACGTTCAACCGTGCTTTTCAAATATTAAAACATTATTAGAATAATTTAATCCAAAATATTTATAACCTTCAATCAGATACATAAATTTGTAGCATAATTATTTATAATTTAATGTAACAAATAAAAATAATAATGAATTAATAACATAAAACCCAAAATCAAACATCCAATAAGCCATTATTATTTATAATTTTGGTTCATTTCACCAAGCTCAAGACCATCATTTTTATTCAATTCCCAATATTTATGAAATTTCAATTAATATAATCGCCTGTCAGCCTAATCAGACCATTCTAATTAATAAAATTATAAAATCGAAAGCACGACTCAAATTTGTGCCACCGACGACTGAAAATTCTGAGTCCGCCACTGTTCAAGATTAATGGGGTACCGGAGCAGCATATTAAATGAACATGTTCATTACGATAAAATGTTAAATTTCATGACACCTACAATATACACATGTTCAAATGTGCATTATTATTGACTAGTTCACATCATTTACATGTTCATTATAATAAAGTTTTCTATTTCAAGCAAAAGAGTATCATGCATATGTTCAAATGTGCAATATGCATTAAAATGTACATATTGCATGAAATTAAACATTTGAATATGTAAATTATGTGAACTAGTCAATAATAATGCACATTTGAACATGAATATATTAGAAGTTTGCATGAAATTTAACATTGCATCGTAATTTACATGTTCATTTAGTATGATACTCTGGTACTCTAGTCTAATATGATACCCCATTTATCTCAACTCATCCATTTATTATTTCTTTTAATATTAAAGGTAATTTAGTCGTAAACAAAATACAATAATTATTTGAATTAACTCATCTCCAACACCACAACCAATTCCTCTCCAACAAAACAATTGATTATTCTCGGCTTCCTTCTTTTGTAAATACTAGTTTATAAACCATGTATAATATGGGTATAAATTTAAAAAATTAATTTCATTAATCTTGTAGGATAATTTTTAATTATATTTTATCAAATTTATAATATCTACTTATACAGCATAATAAACTTAAATATAAATATATAAATAGATTATTATTCAAATTCAAATTTAAATTCAAAATTGAGTTTGATATTAGATAAGATTTAGTTATATTTAGATTTGATTAGATATCATTTAAATTATTTATTATATCGATTAATTAAAGATTCAAAAATATAAGTTCCAAATGGGGGAAGGGGACGATGCCATGTGGCAATAGCAGACGACGACACGTGTCAAAATAGTTACTCTTTTAATAGAATTTATAGATTTATTTTTTCGGAACAAATTAAATATATCAAAGAAACATTTCCCAATATTATGGAATGATTTATTTGCTTTTTAAATCAAAGCTTTCAACAATTAGCAAAGATAATAAATTTTCTCTTTGAAAATTCATTATATACTACTTACTTTCCTATCTTGACAAACTAAGAACTTATACTTTCCTAATTATTTATTTCATCATTATAATTCTAGTCCTAACTCCTAACACGGTCTATTTTTATTTTCAGTTTTTTCGAGCAAAAAAATATGACGAATCATTCTGATTTTAATTTTTTTCCTGATAAAAATGAAAAACCATTTCAAAGGAATAAAACTGCAACCCATTCGATTTTTCCAAACAAAAAAACAAAGAATTTAACTAATCAAAAAATAGGAAACCATTTCAATCGTATAATAATCTTAAATAAATAATTAAAGTAAAATATTTAAAAAAATCATCAATAATGATAACAATATAAATATATAACAAATAATAAAAGTTTGATAATTAAAACAAAAATACAACAATAATAACCAAAAATTCATGTTTAGATAATTAGACCCAAAAAGTATAGATTGAAACTAAATTATTACACAGAAAAAAAAATATACAATTAAAAAATGAAACCTGAAAATTTACACAAATGTCGTTGGTTTACTTTAATAATAATAATAATAATAATAAATAGTTTTGAGGTAAATAATTTTTAAAGCAGTGTAATGGTCATTTATAATAACGTAATGGAAAGAGGTTAAATCTAAAAGTATCTTGGATCTTGAGCATGCAACAAAGGGAGATTTTTTATTATTTTTTTGATCAAACCTATTTGTCTGAATGGGTAAGGATTGTCACCCCTACAGTATCATCCGCTTACGATACCAGTAAAAGACCAAAATACATTAACAATGTATTGATTTTTATGTAAACGAATTGTTCATAAATTATGCATGTAACAATAATATGAAATAAAAACAATTATCGGTTAATACTGAGAGTAAAAATTAAGCAACATTCACATTATTATTAAGAGTTTTGAAATATATAATTAAATATGTTTTATATTAATAAAATCAATAGTAATCGACTTATTTATATACATTTTCACAATATTCCTAATCAAAATCATGAACTAAACCACCAATTCAGGCTTGAGTACTAATGTTTTAAGTACATTTCTAACCAAAATCATGCTTCAACTCCAAATGAGTTTCAAATTTAGATTTATACACCAAATACTTCTTCAATCCAATCATAATTTATGGTACAAAGTTTAACCAAACAATTTTAACAACTATGAACTCAAGTCAAAACTTGAACCAAAACTCAAGAATTAAGTTAAATATTAATTAACTACCTTAGAAACTCACGAGTTACTCTTGATTGATCTTAATTTCATGTATTTGATCATCATTTGCCATATCTCTTTTGAATTGAAAGTTTGAGATGACGTGGAAAAAATCGTAAGTTGCAGAAGCTTTAGATTGAAAATGAGAGTTAATCTTTTTTAAAACATCTTTAACCCTATAATTACAATTGCTAATGATAGCAACCAACTTCAGGTTTGAACAATTTGACAATTTAACATTCAAACCTTTCAAAATAACATCAGTGACCCTTAGAGTTGAAAAAGAATGATTTTCTCTCTGCAATTAACAATTTCAATCTTTACAGACAATCATTTACGTAGAATTTTACTTATTATGGCAACAAACTTTCAAATGGAGTCGGCTTTTTATAAAACCACAACAAATCAAAAACCTTCTAAAAACATAATTTCTATAAAAATATTTCACTTTCCACTGCTAATTTGTATTTACACTTGTTAAAAATGTCATTCTTTGCATAAAATAGCAACAAACTTTCATTTGATGCCGGATTTCGACTAGTTTTTTTTAAAACACGTCTAAAATCTATAGAAAACACCAAATATACATGTAAACATTTCATCATCCAATGATGTTACATACTTTTACACATTAAAGTACTAAAAATTTGTTTACAATAACAACGAACTTTTATTTGATGTCGGATTTTGATGGTTCCTTTTGCAACGCATTCGAAATCCTTTTAAAACATCAAACTTATATAAATATCTCATCATTCATTACTTTTACATGAATAGATACATTAAAATCATATTCATCCATTATTTTCACTTTTGAACGTCATGTTGAGACTTTTATACTTTCATCAATTTTAACTATTTATTTCACATATTTGAATAATATTTAGAGTTAAGAAGTAACTAAGAATAAAGGGTGCTACTTATACAATCTGTAGTAAGTTTAGAAAATAGTCATATACGGATAATGAAGAACAATAAAACTGAATTACCTGAGATGCCTGTGCCCATAAGAAATCGCAGAGCCATCCATTAATAGTAATAGAACTCTGCGTCAAGTTTTGATCTGAAACTTAGATTTTAATATTATTTAAGAAAATTTTAATACAAACAAATTTAGATTTAGACCTATTTAAGCTCTTTACCGGGTCCTAACGTTGTATATAAATCTCATTTTCCAAAATGGACCCACCAACGGTCATCATTTCACCTCTACGTCAGTCAGTCAGCCAGGAAATCTCAATTTATGTTGGTCTTTGTACTTTGTAAGTTTGTAGTAATCAAAGAATCCGAAAGTTGAACTGCTCTCAATCAGCCCGATTTCATTGTAATCATGTTCCCATCCTTCTGGTAATCTTTCTACTTTCATTTACCCTTAATCTTAGGGTTTGATTTATCATAATCATCGAATTATTCCTGACGTTTTTTGAAGCTCTGTATAGAGATTGAGCTTTTATTTTGTTTTGATTGACTGATTGCAAACGATTGTTGGTATATTTTCGATTGATGTGTTGGCAAAAACCAGAATTCTTTTATTTAAAAAAGAGGCGAAATTTTATAGAAATTAGCTTATTGATAGAGAGCTGGAAGCTGTTTCCGATTTGATACAGTACTTCTCATAGTTGATCATTTGTTATCTGTATATGGTTGAGCTTGGACAGCTAATTTTGATCACCTAAAAGTTCAGTTTTACCAAGTGATCACTCCGCCAGTTCTGAATCCAAAATTCTAGTTAATTTGTTTAAATTCAAAGTCAGCAAGTTGCTTTCGATAGCGTTTTTATGTTGCTGATTGTTTGTATAGTTATCGTCAGCTTTAGCCTGAAGGAAACTAATTTTTATTAATGTTAGCATAAAAAAGCAACTTACTTTGGCTGTTTGACACTTAGCAGTCAAATACTCAAATATGAACTCATATATTTTGAGGGAGGAGTATCATTGTTGGCTGTATACAATAATGTTAAAACATTTTTACATGTAACAGAAGTAACAATTTTCAAATTTTAACTTTTGATATTTGTTAGTATCCTTCCACTTAATGTGATATATTATTTAGTATTGTACTAGTTAAAGTGTGGCAGTTTTATTTGAAGTATAACTTCAGCTATTGTAATTGCTACTACTTTGTAAATTCAAAACTGGGATTGATGTTTTCAGCGTCATATATCCTATATGGTTTTGCATAGTTTAACATCGTGTCAAGTATTTTTCATCATCTGTGATGAATTTGATTTTAAAGGTACTCATTTGATACTCCAATGTCATGTATCCTCTATTCTTGGGACAGAGGAAGTATGTAAAACGGGAGTGCTCATGTAATTATCACACAGGAGGAACAAGTACATTGCCTGTGTGTTATATGCTTGTATGATATGGTGAAATTTTAAAACAATAAAAATGGGAGCATGGACAATTTACATGTTTCTGTTACTGAAGTGCTGAACATAGCTACAACAGAGTTGGTGTCGGTTGTTTCTGGGAGGAAATGTTAGTGCCAAAAGGAAATATTCAATTGTAAATGGGGTCCTCTTTTTTTGGCATATGAAGTTGAACTTTCAACTTTAGAGTTCTGTAGTGGGTTGTCACCTAGCTTAGTGCTAGAGTTGGTGTCTATGGGAATCTATGTCTGCCTCTGAACCTTTTGCTTGGTAGTTATAATGATAGGATGTTCATAAGGTTCAACACTAACTTTAGATATGTTGATACATAACAGAGACTTGTGATTGCATGGGCAGCATGAGTTTCTGTGAACTACCCCCCCCCCCCCCCCCCCCCACACACACACACAAATTAATTTTAAAAAAAAAAAAATTTGTGATGACATGCTTGTACACGTGTGCATGTTGCAATTGAAGAGTGACCTGCCTTTTTCCACTTCTTTGAATTCACTTTCCTTGAAGGGGTCCTGAAGAACATCATCATGCTCATACTTATGGAGATAGACCTGTATCCCGCATTCCACCTGGCGAGGCTGCTGGGATTGTCGTCGTTTTAAAAGACAAAAGGTTTGCTGCTCTGCTTTAATTTACTGACATATTAATAGTTACTGAAAAGATTCATAGTTCTCAAGCCTGATTAAGTTTGGAAATGATTAGTATGTTATTATGATTAGTGCTTATCTTTATACATGGAAATGTCATGTAATTGCTGGAGCCAAACCAGGCTTTGTCTCACTTGGTTACTATTTTACTGATACTGGTCCGTGGTCACATATATTATCCTTGAAGTGAGTATGAGGAGTTCCCCAGAGGAAATCATTGTGATCCTACAAATTCCATCGATTCCAATCAGCTTTCTTACCTTGATTAGATTTTACATGTAATTATGTATGCCACATCCTTTGGGGTGTATTGTCATGTTAGATATGTTGAGGTTTGATTTGAAAAACATTTTATTTAATAGTGGAGGCAAAACGAGTAAAATTATCTATACCAATCTGAAGATGGATCCAAAATTCTAAATGCATGAACACTTACGAAAAATAAATATATACATAGAAGGTTGGAAATTATGCCAACAATGCTCTTCGATTGATGTAGGGATAGATTGCTCAAAAGCAAGATAAAAATGTAAGTGTCCCCTATTGGTGCCTGCCCTTCCTACCCAACAAAAACAATTCTGGGATTATTGCCTAAATGTGTACCTAAGAGGTGTTCGTAGCATTATCACAGATTATGCTTAAGTAAATCTGCTTTTAACTCACATAAAACTGGCATGCAATAAGTAATGATGACACTTGCAACCCAATGTGCGTTATCCCAAGAAAACTCATCGAGTTGCAGAACATAGCCATGTATTGTGTTAAACTTAAACCATTTGTCACCTTTGTATTGACCACTTAACACGCAACAGTCGTTTTGGTTGACAAAGAGTCAGCACCTGGAAAGGATGGAACACAAATATGTTATCCAAACAACCCGCCCGTGTTGCCTCAACATCATGTGACAACCTATAATCAAATAAGCATAGCTGTGCCAGGTTGTTTTCTTCCATTAGGTCTCTATAACAGTTATAGAATCATTTATACACATATTGTAACTCTTTACAATGTTATAGAATCATTTATACACATATTAAAACTCTTTACAATATTTATTTTGGATCAGAGACTATCAAAACATACTTGATAATCAGATTGAAGCCCACATGCTCTTTGTGGGGGACCCTATAGGTTCACGTGCCTCCGACAGTGTCGCTAGTGTGTTGTGTCATGAGCATATATACATGATAGAAAAATATTGTTAAAGAATGTGCCCCAAAATGATTATAATTCATAGGTGTTAAAGAATCTTCCCTGCCATCTGACATACACAGGTTTTATCAAATAAATATCACTGGATCACTTTTTCTGCTTGTCAAATTCTTGTAGTGCTAGTGAGTTGCAGAAGCTTTTGTCCAACAAAGATGCATACCAACAATTTTTACTTTCACTTGACATGGTCCAAACTCAGATTCGCGTAAGTATCATCTTTGCTATTTTCATGTCTTTTGATAATTTCATAGTAAGTGGTAGCATAGAGACAACACCAGAAGATAAATGGCCTACGATAGTTGTGATTGGAATTGATTTTTGTCCAATATGGACCATGGTTAACGTGTATTTTAATCTATATCTGTGTTTCATGTAACCTGTAACATCAACAATGACAACGTGGCAAGCCTTTATCTCAAACTAGTAAGGTTGGGCTCAAATTAGGCAGTGAAAGCCTAATAGAAAACATTAAGAGACGGCCATCTATGCTCTCTAGTCTAAGTTTAACTCATTTCATATGTTTCACTCATACATAAAGCAAATTGGCCTATTAGCAAAGCAGTTGAAGATGTGCATGACCTGATATGTACCATCCATTGAAAGTGCAACAACTTGCCTGTTATCATTATTAAAAAAAATAAGTTGACGGTATGACCGTATGAGTACCTACAAGTTTCCTTTATTTTCTCTTTGTTGGAGGAATTTAGATATTGAATGAATAATCAAGCATTATCCTAAAAGTATGTGCCAAGGCAAGCGCTATAATTTTAATGAGACAGTGAAAACCAAGCCATTTGAAGCTGTTGTCAATATCGCTTTAACCGTTGACTCCCATATCTTCTTTCTATTGTTAATATCAGCTGAGGGATGAACTGCGAAATGAAACAATGCAGCTTGCAGGTGAGTTCTTCCATAATCTGTTTAATATATGTTTCACATACATGTAGTTATCAATGAGCACAGCTTTGAATCAATAGAACAGAATTCAACATGACCTTTCTTAATGCAGCACACAACTTGGAAAAAGAACCTCTCATCAGGGAGCTGAGAAACCAGGTTAGTTCTTCATCTGCACTGTACTAATCTCCCCTCAAAAGCATAGTACTTAGAAACTTTCCTTTTATTATTTGGATAAGTGCCAAATAATCCGGGCTACCGAACTAGCTGCTGCTAGAGAGAAGCTAAGTGAGCTGGAAAACCAGAAGCAAGAAATCCTCAGATTCTACTCTCCTGCTTCCTTGCTTCATCGTCTTCAAGGTATAATTTATCTTTAATTATTCACTTGGCCGTGGTACCTTATGTACGACCATATTTACCTGTTGAATCAAAATTTTAAGATATTTTTGCCTGTTAAATGTTAATGACCATTAGTGTAACATTGTTTTAACATAGGTTAAAACCAGGCCAGCTCACTTCCTTTGGCTAAAAGTTGTAGGAGCATGATGTACAACGGCCAAAATAATTTTCGTAGCACAATAAAGAAAGCGGAATTAAATAGGATTTATGTTTTGCCCATTTTGTTTTCTCCAATTTTGCCCATCAGTCTCACTTCCCAGCCAAAAAGGAAACCACATAACCAGTTCTCATTACTTATATGTTGTTCACGCTCATCCAGGGTGAATGGGTCCAGAAGTTCCCATTTTTTGATCGAAAAGGACAGATATTTCTAGTGTACCATAAAAATTATTGTTCTGCCACCACGTTGTCCTAACCAAGGTTCTCACCGATCTTCCTTTTTGACCGAAAAAGAACAAACTTGACCAATTTTCCCTTGGTAAACTGACCAATTTTACTGTTTCAGGCATTGTAGTTATAACAGTTGTGATTGTTTGCAGAGGGAATGCATAAGACAGAAGAGGAATCCGAAGAACTCCACCGCCAGCTTCTTGATAGAGAGATCGATCTCCCTGCTTTTGTGCACAATTACAAGAGGTTGCGTAATACATATCATAAACGCGCTCTCACCCATCTCGCAACCAATATGTCTTTGGTTGGTTGAAGTAGTTTGTGCTATCACAAACCCCCGAAAGGGATGCTTCTTTCATGCCTGACTTACTCGGTGGGCCTAGCAACTGCTACATGATTCCTGTATGTATAGTACCTTACCTTAAGATTTATTGCATATTACCTAAGCTATACCATATCTATCTTTGTAGTCGTTCGTTTTGCGCTGTGTGTATCACTCCATTGAATCTTGATTTTTACCGATCATGGCTTCAAAGGTCAAACATACAAAATTTCAACTTGAAATCGAGATGCACTCTTGATTCTTCTTTCTAATTACACATTAAACTTTGCTACAAACACGACAAACAGAACTATGTTGGGTTTAAACTTTTCAATTTATATATCAGTTTTGAATTATATAAAATTCTATGTTTGAGCTCAGAAAGTCAACTATTCCTTTTTGTATATACTATGTACAATGTCTAATAATATGGTTCTTTGAAGTATACCACATAAATAATACAACAAATTGCGAAAATTATTATGAAAATATCAAACGTGAGAGCCGACTTGGCTTGGTCACTCAGCTCCATGTTCCTTCCTCCCAGCCTGTCAACCATATCAGGGATCGACTCCCAGTTTTCTATATCTTTCATGTAGGGATCTTCCAGCTTTACCCTCATTTTCTCAGCTTCACGGCTTGCAGCTTCCTGTGCCAAGGTCCAGTCATAGAACTTTCGTTTCTCTGAATCACTTAATACGTCATAAACTTCTCTTAGTTTCATAAACATTTCGGAGGAAGCTTTGAGTGGGAGAGAAGTAGTGTCTGGATGGTACTCTTTTGACAGCCGCCGGTAAGCCGCCTTGATCTCTTCCAAGTCGGCTTCTGCTGGCACCCCTAAGAACCTGCAATTGTTGAGTTGATTGAAGCTTAGCAACCTAGGCCAACCAAAGCTGATGTGGCTTTTTTGACCACTTAAACTCTACCCTAGCTTATATATTATAATTCAAGCTAATCTAGCTTAATACGGCTTCGGCTTAATGATGCTAAATCTTCAATGTCACTAAGTAATTATATTTTAGGTTGCTTATATTACAGATATCATTTGGTTGACACAAATGACTGACATAATATACTGCTATTGCATTTCATTCACAAATTGTTTATTTCAAGCATGTTATTTACTAAGCTGATCAGTCGTTTTTGCATCACTGATAACATGTTAAGTGGTATGCCCAAAGGCCAGAAATCAGGCCCGGTGATGAGCGAGGGCAAAATGGGCCTTTGCCCAGGGTCCCAAAATCCAGAGGGCCACAAAATTTTCTTTTAGGGTATGTTTATGTGTAATGTTTGTGAAATCAAAGTTTAATAAGTCACAACAAAAATCCAAAGCCCAATTAGTCACCATCAGGTTGTAGCTTTTCATTTTTTCAATATTTTCCTAATCGTTTTATAAACTTTTATGTCTTCTTGGATGAGAAAACACGAGTCTGGGTATGAAAAACGTAAAAAGATTAAACGTATTGAAGAGCTTGTTAAGTCTCAAAGTGAGGCTCTTGATAAGTTTTTTAAAAATAAGACTAATGTTGATGATACAAATATTAATTATAAGTTTATAGGGTCTCTTTTATAATTATTGCATGGGGCCTCCGAAATTTAAGAGACAGCCCTGCCAGAAATCTGTCGCTTTTTGTGACAGACTTTGGTTAATTTCGGCGATCATGTTCTTCTGAAGGTTGTTCCAATCCAATACAGAAAAAACTGTGGTGTGACTGGCTTTAGAGATTAGAGAGGCAGTTAAGAATACTAACTGGTAATGAGAATCAGTAGAATTGTTGAGTAATTCAGAGAATTTTTCACCAAGAAAGTTGTTTGTCTTCTCTTCTTCTATGGATTGATCAGTGGTGCTGCTGCCGTTGCCACCACCGACCCATCCTTCATCCTCGTTTTCCCAATGAATTCTGGTATCAACTCCTGGTGGGGCTCTCTGTCTCCCTCCTCCTGCTGCATAAATCCGTTGAACAACATTCCTGCTACCGACTCGAGATACGGGTTTCCGGCAAGAGACGGTGGTGGTGGTGGTGGCGGCGGTGGTGCCTCCTCTTCCTGGTAGGAGAGACAATGAAGGTGAGGATATTGCTGTTCTTGCAGCCATATGATATTGCTGGCTGAGCAATACTGTTGTTACAACTACAAGTTGGTAGTATCCTTTGGTTTTAGATTATGCTATACAAGTTTCTTTCTTTTTTTCTTTTTTTTTTTTTTTTTTGTGGACCATGTTTTTCTTTGCAGCATATTGGACCCATTTTAGATGGTTCCAAATAAATGACATTTTTCAAAAGAAAAAAAAAGAGACATTTACCAGCATTCAGCATATTACACCATTTTTTTCCCTAAAAGCTTCTGGTTCAATGATATTAGATGTTAAAAGGATACTTTTAGGTTGGGAGCTTGACTACTCGGGTCTTATTATAAAAATTAGATCACGTTTTAGTAAAAAGACTACTTTGTGACTTACGTATTACGTGGATATTTTTAATTAAATTTATTTATATAAAATGTATATAAGTAAAATAAAAACATACAAAAATAATAATTATGTTTATCTTTTATTATTTATATATTAAAAAATAGAGTGTATTAACTTTTTTTTAAAAATAATAAATTGGGGTTATCTTTTATTTTTTAATATTTGTAATTGTCTTTTTCGGTGAAAGTAGAGGTGGCAGGTAACATTTGATGTCCTCTATTATATATAATAATAATAATTTTCACAACTAATTCGAAATTCTACATTTTGTTTTAATTATGATTATCATGGATAATAACAATAGATATATATTTTAGATAAAAATTAATTTAATATGCGACAACATCTAATTTATTACTAATTAATTAATAAAAATATAATTAAAATTAAATATTAATGTAATTAAGAAGTTGGTGTTAAATTTAAAAAAAAAAACAGGAAAATAAAATTTAGTAAAAATTATTTTGCTTTATTATAATATATAGATTTTGATTGAAAAACTTAAATACGGAGCACAAATCCAATGACAAAAGACTATTCTTGTCAGATAGACAATTTTTGTCCCTTGTTTTAGTGCTTTCAATTTAGTTTTTTTTTTTTTTTTACCAAACAATCTTAGCAAACTACAAACTTTAATTTTTTGTTTGATTTGTAGAATGAAGTTTAATAATTTAAATTATATAATATGTTTATCAGTTAGTGTAAGGGTTTATTATGACAAAATCAACATGTTTTTATGATTTTTACGTTTTGGTTCTTTCATTTTATTTTTTTCCAGAAAATTTCTCAAGTTAAAATTTTTTCTTGGTTTAGTGAATTTTGACCATTAGAGCCCGATTATAATTGGTAAATCGGATTTTTAAATAAATCCGGGTTCTAATAAACCCTTAATGTGGAACACAAAGACAATTTGGATGGTGTCTATGCGACTAAGCACTCCCTGGCATTGTCTATTTTCACAAGTTAGATTTTTCACATGATTAAATGTCAAGAATTTAATATGGCAAAGAAAACAAAAAAAAACAACGAGAAAGCGAGAAAGAGAAAGAGAATGGTAAAGAAAACATAGACAAATTCACAAATATGTCTCAACCAAGATTTGAGCACGCCACCTCTTCTTCAAAATAATGTCTTGACCTACTACAACTCAAGTCAACGTTTTATAACTGTTATTAAAATCAACATATGGGCGCCATTCAAATCCCCTTGTATGGGGTAGACATGTCTCTTATTATCGGGGGTGTTCAAACAAAACCAGAAAACCGAGCCGAACCGCTTAAATTTGCTTGATCCGAAACCGAAACATCATGGGACGGTTTAGGTTTCCATATTAGAAAATCGTGGATAACCGAACCGATTATATACATACAAGTTAGTAGCATCCATTTATAATTTCATTTAGACATTTTAATACATTAAATATTAGATTTCCAAATGATTTTTTATTTGTTTTATTTAGTTTACTATAACTTTGAACTTAAAAAAAATTTATGCTTAAAAAATATATATTTCTATAATCTTATTTGCTTTCAAGCATATAACGGGTAACCATGGACCGAACCGCGGGTAACCGAAGGCTGGGTAACCGAAAACACAGTTCACATAATCACATGTTAACTACTAACCGAACAGAACCGTGCACACCCCTACTTATTATCACATAAAAAAATAAAAATAACATTATTATTATGTAAAATATTCTAAAAAAATAAAGTGAAACGAGTGATAATATATAGGATGTTTAACTATAATTCTAGAAAGTAGAGGTGAGTTTATACAACTATACCTAGTTTAAAAACGATGAAATAAAAAAAAAAAAAAAAAAAAAAAAATCTAACAGTTCATCGAATAGTAACAAGTTACAAGGTTTGTAAATAAATATAGTTAAACTATAAATAACTTTTCTCTTATGAAAAAAGGTCCAACTGACCATTGATCATTAAATGCAATCATCTATTACATTCAACAAACCTCATTTTGAAAGATTTGACTAAAACTCTAAAAGCCACAAACCAAAAATGGCCGTCAAAGAATAGGAGGAATTCTATCAAGACAGCTTCTATTTCTCGGCTGTTTTAAGGGGGATCAATTGTGTGCATCGTTTCCCCATACGCTATCCCAGCCACCGGCCGGTGCACCCTTGGGTGCCTCGATGTAATTTTGAGGACCATGGGGTCCGTTAGGTCCAGGGGGTTGAATCTTGTTAGCTTTGGTTCTAACACCCAAAAGTCGAAACACAAATCTAGCCAACTCTCCATATAACATTCCTGATCGATCAAATAACTGCAAATAGGATGAACTTAAAAAGTCACAAGGCATACAAAGATATATCAAGGGATCACCATAGAAGCAAACTAAGTTGAGGGGCCAAAATGGATAGGTTGGGCTGATTGGTTAACCAATTAAAACATCTAGTCAAACAAGTAATATTTTTGACCGGTCGGATTTTCACACCAACACTTTTTTTCCCTTCTTTAAAATATTTTATATATATATATATATATATATATATATATATATATATATATATATATATATATATATATATATATATATATATATATATATATATATATATATATATATATATATATATATATATATATATATATATATATATATATATATATATATATATATATATGTATGTATGTATATATATATATATGTATGTATATATATATATAGGGTTAAGTTCCATGGAGTCCCATATTAAGGTGGAGTCCTGGAGTCTCATATTAAATGTACATGTTCATTACAATAAAATGTTTTATTTTATACAAAAGTATAATATACACAAGTTCAAAAGTGCATTACAATTGACGAGTTCACATCATTTGAAGTTATAACGATAAAAAATTCTATATTATGTAAAATTATAATATTTAAACAATATGCACATGTGATCTGATGATGCACTTTAAACATGTGCATATTGTATTTTTGCATAAAATATAACATTTTTATCGTAATGAACTTCAAATTTTTTGAATTGTTCATCAGTAGTACACTTTTGAACATTTATATATTACATTTTTGTATGAAATAAAATATTTTATTGTAATGAACATGTAAATTTAATATGGACTCCAGGACTCCACTCTAATATGGGACTCCATTGAACTTAAATCTATATATATATATATATATATATATATATATATATATATAAAAGGGGAGTTCAATGGAAAACCACCATGCACCTGAAAACTTGTGAAAACCGCACTGCACCACCACAAATGCATCAAATTCCCAGCGCGATGCATCAAAATCCCGCGCGATGCATCAAATTTTCCGCGTGATGCATCAAAATCCCGCGTGATGCATCTCCTTATTTACGATCATGCCACCGCGTTTTTCATGGAATGCATCAAATCGGACGGTTTGCGTAGGTTTTCATAGTTTTCAGGTGCATTGTGGTTTTCCATTGAACCCACCCCTATATATATATATATACATATATATATATATATATATATATACATATATATATATATATATATATATATATATATATATATATATATATATATATGTATATATATATATATATATATATATGTATGTATGTATGTATGTATGTATGTATGTATGTATGTATGTATGTATGTATATAAATTTAATGTACTAATTGTGCTTATAAAACCATACTCTTAGGCGGCGTTTTGGTTCGCAGAATGTTTATTCCTGGAATGGAATCTGTCAAGGAATGGAATTCTGGAAGGAATGAAATCTGTCGGAATAGAAATGGAGTCAGTGAAGATGAAGTCTAGGGTTTGGTTTTACAACTGTTAAAATCTTTGGAATGGAATTTAATTCCATGGCACTAACCCAAGAAATAGATTCCTGTGTTTTTTTTTTAAGGAATCTCCATTCCATTCCTTTTTACTGCCAAACAACACATCGGAATGAAATTTTCATTCAATTCCATTAGATTCTGTGAACCAAATGCCCCCTTAGAATAACAAGTTATTTATTTTTTAAACCAGTTTAGGAGGTTGTTAAATATTGAACACATTTGAGATGATTTTTGCCCATTTTACTTTTAGCTAGGTTTTTTACCGTTTGACCTATTGAAGATTTAAAAAAAAAGTTAAACAGATTGAAATAGTCACCAGTACAATTGTGCATCAAGGATTCTTTAATAATGACTTAGAGAGGAAAATTTCAACTCTTTTATGTAAAACAAGGTCAAATATTTGATTGAGAGTGTTGATGGGTCAACCCAACCCAACTCGTTATGATTTATTCGTGAAATTAACCTGATTTCACCCGGTACCTACCCGCCCAACCATCCATTTTGTTCCTTACAAAATTAGAGCATTACACAAGGGAAAAGATGGTAGGGCATAATAAGATAAAACACCTGAAGAAGGGCCGACATGAACATGTGAAACGCCTGAGTGTTCTGATCTATCAGCAATGCTATCCGCCCAAAGAATGTTACAACTCCATGCATCTGAAATTATGCACAAAAAGATGGGGTTATATTGTTGTGAAAGACAACGAAATTGATAACTTTCTCAAGCCAACCTATAGTTTGTGTAGGCTGCTCTCAATAACACTTGACCTTTAGAAGTCAAACATATAACATGACACATTACCATCAATAATCCTAGGAAGCAGGAGAAAGAAAAAAATGGGAATAAGGAGCATTTTAATCAACATAAAAAAGAGGAGAGATGAAACTAAACAAATCAAAACGTTCAAAATAAGGATAATTATATAGAGTAAATATCAAGTGTTTTGGCTGCCACAGATAGAAACGACAAGCAACATCCCATAACTTTGAGTCGATAATTAGGACCTGTATAGGCATATTAAGTAAAAGCATGAAAAGGGCTTTATGCTTATATATGATATTATGTCGTATTTAGTGTATTATGAATTATAACATAACTTCCTTTTTTACCAGTTTGGTTTTAGAGGGTGTTTGGATGCTTTTTCAAAATGATTATTATAACTCAAAGAATCAAAAGCAGATCTTTGGTTGCTTAAAGCTAATGATAGTCAGGTAATTTGACATGTATCTCAATTAGTTATCTTGTAGCAGCTCGTTATCCAGATCTAATTATTTTAATCTGTATAATCAAATACTTTACTCGAGACTTATTATCATCGCATCAATTTAATCACACACCCAAACACCCTCTTAGATTTGTTGTATGTACAAACGCGTGTATAAATCCACCATTGGATCCCAATTTCTAGAATCTTCTTGTATCCATATATCACACCTTAGCATCTTTGCAGCATATATTTATCCATTCTCTTAGAGTGTGCATTACAAAGACGAGACAGTCTGGATAGAATTTGACTTACCACATGCATCAAGGAAACCCAAAATCCAGGAGGAGATGAAGGAGCACCAGATGGATTATTTGGATCCTGATCATCATATGGGCCACTCAGACCGCCCATTCCCATACCATAGCCACCCATCGGGCCTCTAAAACTATTGTTATACATTCCTCCTCCACCGTACATGCCACCCCCTCCATAAAGGCTACCATAACCTCCTCCATACATGTTATTTCCGTATAAACCAGTGTTGTAGGCTCCCATTCCTCCATAAGAACCATAAGTTCCAGTCCCATAACCTGAATTATAATTTAAACCAGCACCATAACCTGCACCTGACACACAAGAAAACAAATAACATATTTATATATAAATATTTCAAAAAAAACTTCAAACACGGTGGTACATTTTGTGGAGGAAAGCAACAATTGAATAAAAAATATCCATGCACATCAATCACAGGAAACGTAGGTTGATATTGTTCTCAAACCTCAACAATTATACTTACTGAATTTGAACCGTACTAAAATTAAAATTATTGCTCAACAAATCCAATAGAAATAAAGGAGTTCTTGGGGTGTTTAGATGGTGTGTTTTGATCATCTAATTATTAAGGGATCAAATGATCACATTTGAATATTAGTTAATTGCAAAAACCTAGGCATTAAAGAGTAAAGTAAATTTACTTACATACCCTTATTTCATCTATTACTTCCTTGAATCATCATTTACATAACAGTCAAACACAATCAAAAGTGATTATTACAAATTCAAGTAACAGAAACACATACAAATTCTAGAGTCTGATGGTTGCCGAAGGAACTGTTCACCGCCTAAAAGAAAGAATTTGAGAGCCTCGGGTGGGGGACCCACTCCCTACAAAGAGGGCACGGGTCAAAAGGGGAGCCATCCTTTGCAGGTTTTAGAAGGGCAGCACCCCTTATTAAAAATTTGTTTTACGGTCCAGGCCCACTAGGGTTTTCAGGTGAAATAAGCAGGGTCGTACAAGAGTCTATTGATGGATCCATAACACCAGATGACGGGCCAAATCATAAGATTAGTAAGGAGAAAGATAACTTTGCCTTAAAGAGGATGGGGAGAAATAAAGCAGTAGGCCCACATGGAATACCAATTACCATGTGGCAGTGCCTTGAAGAAGAGGGAGAGGAATGGCTAACTACATTGTTCATCAGTATCTTATAGACTAGTAAGATGCATCAAGAGTGGATAACCAATATTGTGATACCTGTATAAATGAACAAAGGCGATGCACAAAGTTGTTGGAACTATAGAGGCATGAAACTACTTAGCCGTGCTATGAAACTATAGGAGAGAATACTGGAGTGCAAGCTACGCAGCATCACTGACATCTCTGAAAACCGATTTGACTTCATGCCAAGGAGATAAACAACCGAGGTGGTCCATCTTCTAAGAGGCATTATGAAGAAATATAAAGAGAGAAAAAGGACCTACATGGTGTTTATAGACCTGGAAAAAGCATATGATAGGGTGCATCGAGGGGAGATTGGAGAACCTTAGCAGTGAGAGGAGTTCCTAAAAATCTCATCTTGGCTACCAGAGATACGTTTAGCCGCTCTAGGACATGTGTCAGGACACCAGTCTGACACTGAGACGTTTTCAGGGATCAACACTCAGCCCATACGTATTTGCACCGACCTTGGATGAAATGTCTAGAAAGATCCAAGGGATTGTCCCTTGGTGCATGCTTTTTGCAGATGACATAGTGGTGGTGGCGGAAACTAGGACGAAGTTAAACATTGTGGTGGCGAAAACTTGGTGCATACGAGTGACACTGCAGAAAAAGGGTTACGGATCAGCACTATCAAAATAGAGTATTTGTTATGCAACTTTAGCAGGGAACAAAATGAGGAGGGCGTAGAGTGTAGACATAGATTTAGGGGGTCAAGCTAAGGAGAGTTTAAAGAGAAAAGTTCCCATCATATTAAGACCAAAATGAGGAGGGTGTAGACATAGTTTTAGGGGGTCAAACATTTCTCATCGTATATTATGACAAGATGGCAAAATGGAGAGCTGCAACAGGAGTATTATGCGACAATAATGTTTTAGGGGGTCAAACATTCAACAAGTCCAGCGTTATAATTGCAAAGAACAATTGAATATCGTTTGGGTCCAAATTCTTAGACATTTAGTAAAATCTTAATAGTCAAGCATTTCTAAGCTATGTGCAACTTTTATGAGATAAAGAGAGTACATTTCGGAACATGGTATTTACAAACCTAGTGTGCATCATAAAACAAGAATATATAAATCTTTGAAGGAGATGGGATTACGAATACCTCCATATGTGCTTCCATAGGTGTTTTGCTGCATCCATGGCCTAGTAGGAACAGGCCTGCCAAGTGCATTTGTGTTGGTAGCGGCTGCATCATTTGTGGGCACAATCTCACCTGGTCTTGCCGTGCCAGAAGCCTCGACTACATCACTTGTGCTGCCAGGAGATGAGGGTTTATAAGGAGTTGGCCCAGATGATGAGCCAACTTGTTCCCATGGCTTGGGAGGTGGACTACTACCTGAATCATGAAGTGAAATCCTCATCAACATCAAAATAAATGGTTTCACATCAATGTGGAAGTATTAACACATATGCTGCCATAGCATATGAATATCCGGTCATATGGGACTACAATCAAATGTAATGGTCCAGAAAATGATCATGAGGTATTTACATGTGTGCTTTCAAAGTGATTATTGCAGGATTATCAAAATCAGAATCAGATGAGCAAGTACATAAAGTTAGGGATGCTTAGGCAATTTTATATCATCTCCATATCCTTTTTGTTAGGGGTAAAATGCACAAGGAAAGGGAATACTAAGGAATAATAATGGATATTATCATTGTATTGATGTTGCTTGGTTGGAATTACGGAATCGTTATCATTATCAGTATCATGGATGCTGTTTGGTTGTTGCACACACTTTATTATACAGTTACGATTTTTTTCTTTGATTTAAAAACCAAATATTATAACATATTACCATTAAAACAATTAAACAATCAAATACAACCATCTCATGCTAACATGTAGCAAGAAGCAGAATCATTTCTTTAAGGATAACATACTATTTAGAAGGTTGACTTGTAGCATACATGCAACTCAAGAAAATTAGATATACTAGCTAGATCATATACTATAGCTTCATTGCACATGTTAGGTGCTTATCTACAGGACTAACTACTATATAATTAGTGGCAGAAGCACAGATGAGCAAGCACATCAATCTAACAAGTGCAAAGATTTGTTGTAGTACCATTAATAGCATCAAACAAAAAATTAGGTCAACTGACCTGTAACCAGCTTGTCCAGACATTAAACATGACCTTAAATTATTTCTGTAGAAAAGAACAATACCTCTACTTTGTTGTGTTGTTTATTACTTAGAGAGATTAAAATTTTAGAATCTTTGGGAGAGTGATAAATCCCTGTTGCAAGTTCTATGGAAAGAAATAATTGAAAGGCATTCTGAAAGGAATTTCACCAGGATATGATGAGTTGGAAGGAGGGATTTAGGGGGAAATGAGCACCAATGGTTTTCATTCCCCTAATTATTATATTATAAAATCCCAAGCCTAATTAATAATTATCTCTAGCATTCCTTGCCCTCTGAAACCTCCAACCAAGCACCTCCTTATAACATTTGCCTGCCTCAGCAATTTGATTGTAAATTATCAGAAAATCAGAATTAAAATCAGTTTAAACATGCATCTAAACACCCTATTACAAAAGGAGTTACACACCTATAGATAGTTGATAGGATGAAGCGTTGGCTCAAATAAGCAATTCTGCAATATAGGGAATAGGTAAGGTTATGAGATGATTTTTTGATCGATTTCTCTAGTATCTAACTACTGCACCAGAAGGATCCAGGTTTTATTCAGATTCATATGTATGGATTTTCTTTTGTAGAGAGTTGGAATTAAGAGGTTGAGCATCTTCATTATTTTAAAATTCTAATCCAGTGAGATAGTGAGAGTCTAAGTAGAGTGTGTTGAGTAAATGGCAATGCAAAGTAACACGTGCAAAGGAAAACGCAAATGAACAAAGATTTACGTGTCCAAGAATGACCTACCGCCATGACCACTTACCCAATTAGGTTTTACAATTACATATGATATATTTATAAGGTGAAATCTGGACCCAATAACCTAAGGGGGCGTTTGGTTTACTGAATGTTTTCAGAAGGAATGGAATTAGTCAAATGAATGGAAAGCTGAAAGGAATGGAATTGAATTAAATTTCATTCCTTGTTGTTTGGTTGGCCAAAAGCCAGGAATGGAATGGAATGAAATTAAACTTCCCTTGTTATTTTTCTATTTAGTTTGTAAAGTTTGGGATGGGTAGGTGTACGGTAGGTGGTGTAAGATTGGGTGGAGTAGGATAGGGTTAGTGGGGTGGGGGTAGGAAGGTTAGCGTGGGTAAGGTAAGGTAAGGTATTATGGGTTAGTAGGGGTGGGTAGGTTGGGGTATGGTAGGTAAGGATAGGATAGGATTGGGGTGGGGTGGGTTGGGTTGGGTGGGGTGGTTAGGTAAAGGTGGGGTGGGGTGGGGTGAGGTATGGTTACTTAAGGTAGGGTGGGTGGGGGTAGGGTATGGTCAGGATTCTGTGAAACAAACAGACCGTAAGGATTTGGTCCGAATAATTTGGGCACCCTTCGGACTCCCACACCTCAGTGGCGCAACCATCAGACTCTACAACTTAACATTACAACTTAACAGAATGTCAAGAGTTGGAGTGTCTCCATCCTTGTACTCTTATGAAAGAGCACATTCTGAGGGTATTCAAGAGTACTAAGCAAGTTGGCAATATCAAGAACTCAGGTTTGTCTTCACAAGGTCGGGATCGAAAGATCCTACTATAGTGACATACTTTTTTTATGAGTTATAATTTACATCAAAGACTAATTTTATACCAAATTGATGAAATATTTAAAAAATTATAGCAGTAGTTCAAATGTTCAATATAACTCGTAAGAATTTAGATAACTCATTAGCTTACTTTTTTTCCTTTAATAATATTAACTCGTTTATCGTTCTTTAATTTACCATTTTTAGCCTGGGCATGATTACATCGAGATATTAAAATCCTGAAATATCTTATGCTTCAAGAGACCTACGTAGGATCGACATATTTTTGTTGATCAAGATCATTAAAATGTAAGATCCTAAATTCAGGATTAACAACCATGGTACTATAATCCAGAGATTCTCCGTTCTTGTAATTCCTAATGTGCGAGTTTTTCTTTCATATAATAACCTTAAGGGCTAAACCACTTAAGTATTCGTGTGTTTTGTTTAACGGTTTATTCTTTATTTACATCATAGTTGGATACCACTGTGTTCATTTAGTGTTAAGGCGTCAAATTCCAACAAATAAGGTTAATTTCTATTTCCCTAGGCAATACTAGACTCTACCAACAAGTGTAGGTTGTTGAGAAACAACGCATGAAAAGTAAACACAAACCAAAACGTATAAAAATGATGTACACATATATACGTGGGGGGCTGTTCTTGAATTTCCTAGCAGTGAAAAATTTCTTTGTGGCCACAATCAGTCTCTACAACTCAATAGCCCACACAAGAAAACCTAAAGCAAACATAGATTTATGCCTTAAGAGTAGGCCTATGTATTTGGATGAGATGTGGTCCTCTATACATGCACATGAAACTATACACCTCAACCCAAGCATATGCCCATCTACAAAATCAACTATAAGGAACATTGTCTTGAGAGGGTGGTGGGCCACGTACCAGTTCCGGCGGCTCAAAGACTCACTAATGTCTAATATGCCTCAAGTTCAAGTTATGGCGTGATTTGAGCCGCCCAATGTAATACATTGATGTCCATGGAGATGTTGGGTGATCGAGTTGTTTTCAAGGCCTTACATTATGAAGTTTTCCATCTTTTAGACGTTTAACGTTGAACACATTTTGTTGAATCAATCAGAAGGATCTTGGGCTTTAAAACTTTGTATTACGATTGACTGTATATTGTCATAAGAAGTCCTTGTTTTAAAAATGCTTGTATATTAAGTTACCAGGGAATTATATGGTTAAACAAACAACCTTTTGACCACTACTAAACAACTATAACATATAATATAACCTCTTCTGCCACTCACACCATTAACTCATGGTAACAACAAAGAACCTAAATTTTTTTTCCCCATCAGTAGCCTGCATACACTAGCATATTTGTATATTAACATACTTAACTTTGGTGTAAAAGGATTAAATTTCCCCTCTGATTTTGAGACACCATTCTTAGTTTACCGTATTAATATTAGGATTGTATGGGTGCACATCAACTGTTTAGTAAAAGTGGATATTATTTCCTGATTTTTGCATCAAAATCAATTTTGGAGATGCTGGTAAGAAATTGTAGCAAGAAAAACAATTATTAGAATACATGTAAATGGTATCTGATAATGATGCAAAAAATCATCCTCAAAACACACATCCAAACACTCCCTTAATGCTAAAAAATGTCTAAAACCAAATTATTTTCCTACCGATTATGATCCAAGCAAACAACTCTGTACCTAGATTTCTCAATGGAACCAAACACTGTGTATCTCTCCAACATTGACCTGACCGGCCCACCTCTTAAATATCCTGTTGTATCTAGAAATATCTTATTTAAAAAATTAAAAAAAAAAAAAACCTTGGAGCTAATAAGTTGCATAATTCTACAAAACCCTTGAAGAAAAATAATCGGAACACAGCTAACACCATATGCATTTGCTTAATATCTCTATCATCATAACCAATAATCAAAGGATGTGAATTCTGCTAAAACGTTACACAAAAACTCTCATAATATCAATAATAAAACTCTAAATAAGCAACTCCGGATTGCCAAATCCCGATTCAAACCATACGGAGCAATTGTATCCTAATGTAATTCTTTACAAACTCTATAATCACGATCAATAAAAACAACAAAGAATGTGAATTCGCTAATTAAAACGGTTCAAAAATTCCTCGTAAGATCAATTAAAAAAATGCTAACAACTACTCCAACTTGCAAATTGCAATTCAACCCATCTGCAATAATAACCTAAACAAAAGCATCAAAACTTTGACCATCCAAGCAAATCAATTTTACACATAATTACAATATCATATAAATCATGGATGCAGGCAAAACCTGATTGTTGCGAATTGTTATTCGCCATTGGAGGGAGGGAGAGACGACCCGACCTCCGAATTGATAGAAAAGGGTCAAAATAGCAATGAAACGTGAAAGGTAAACTTGTCTGTTAAACGCGGTTAATCTAACAAGGGTGTCTTTTACCTGTGTGATGCCTTTTTTTTTCCTTTAAGAAAATTTTGTTTTGGTTTCATTTTCTCATGCTCGATGTCACTAATTATTTTTTTCCCTGTTTAAATATTTAAACTAGTTTTTGACCAACGTAATGCATAGATATTTTTAATAAAATTTATTTATATAAAATGTATATAATTAAAAATAAAATACATAAGTATTAATTATTTAAAATAATATAAGAATACTATTATTATTCGTCAATAAATTTTTTAAATTTTATTTTTAATTTAATATATTTTATTTAATATAAATTGAAATTTTAGTTTATATGTAATATACTACTTATTTATTTTATTAAAAATTAATATTTATAGACTAAAAATAATAAACTTATTTATCTTTTTAAAAATAATAATGTATTTATCTTTTATCATAGATTAAAAATAATAGAATGTATCTTTATAAAAATGATAAATTGTATGTATATTTTTTTATAATAATAATGTTGTATTAATTTTTTATATTTTATTTTTTATAATAATATGTTGTATTAATTTTTTTCAATGAAATGTGGAGTTGACACGTGACATTTGGTGTTACATGAGTATTTAAAAAAACTAATTATTTTTTGTGAATATAAACTTATAAAAAAATACACAATTGTTATATGCATGTTATATAAACATATATTTGGTTTATCAAAATTTCAATTCAACTTAAACATTTATAATGTTTCTCAATTATATCATATTGTATACTATGAATGTAGGACGTCATAAAAAAATTTCCATAAACTTTTAATGCAAATTTTATTTTATTTTTTTATACGTATGTGAGATTAGTTCAATATAAAAAATATAAGAAAATGTGTGCTTGATTTAAATTTAAACGTATAAACATTAAACTCATCCAAGCATAAATTTCAAAAGAATCTATTATTATCTAATTATTGATACAATAAGATCAATAATTTTTCCAAAATAAGAAAAACTCAAAACATGTAATCTAAATCCAATTTATAAAAAATAACATAAACACTAACTTTTAATTAAAATATTTAATGTACAATTTAACCGTTGAATATATTGTAAATAAATAAACATGATTTTTCAAATTACAATTCATGGATTATAATTGATTTTTTTTATACCGAGAAGATACATATTGGTAAGATAAATAATTTTATATGCTTCTATTATAATTTAATTAAAATGTCGACTTTTTTATCTTAGATGTAAATTTAGATTAGTATTAGAATGTTTAACGTATTTCCTTTTTTAATTACATGGATAAAATATGAAAGTATTTGAATTGGAATTCATACTTTTTTTAAACAATAAATTAGTTAAATTAGAAATCTAATCATGGAAAAAAGACGGGAAATCAAAATTTAGATGGATGAGGTAGTGACACGTGGCATGAAATGTTTTCTTTTATTAATATAAAATATAGATAGATTTTTTTGTAATAAAATATAAAAGTATTATGTTATGTATGCATTAAAATCTTAAAACATATTAATTAATATATATAAATTTATAGATAAACAATAGTTACTATTCTTATTTTATTTATTAATTAAAAAGATAATAGTATTATTTTATATATTTTTAAATAAATAATACTTTTATGTTTTATTCTTCCATTATATTTTATATATATATATATATATATATATATATATATATATATATATATATATATATATATATATATATATATAGGGAGAGGTTCTTTTAAGAACCTTAAAGATGGTGAGAACCTAGGAACCTTTTAGAGCCCTTTGATCAAAATGGTATTTTTGGAATAAAAAATATTATCTTTCTCTCTCCACCTTTTTTATTATATGTCATATTTTTTTCACTTTCTCTCTCTTACTTTTTTTTTCATTTTCATATTATACTTTCTTTCATTAGAATTGATTTTAATATTTAAAAAACGTTTTTTATAAAAAAAATAGTTTTTTTCTATATAAAAAATTATTTAATTGTGTGAATTCATATTTCTAGCAATTCATCAACATAACACAATTCATATGAACAATTATCAATCAAAACACAATCTATTGAATGATTAAAGAGAAAAATATTACAATAAGTTCTTGGCTATCTTGGACAGCAATCTTCTTCTCTCTCTAGATCTGTCCGATTTCTTTTCTATTCTGTCCGATCTATTCCAAAATAGAAATACTACTTCTATTTATATACACAATATAACTATTGTGTATTTACAATAAATTCCCCTGAACTATTACAAAATATTGTTTTCAACTCTACTTATAATTGTACCCAACAATCTCCCCCTTAGAGATGAAAACAATTTTTCATTTAAAGTACTCTGTTCAGGTTAATTCTTATCTTGAATCTTCTTCTTTTCTATGATCTCTTGAATCTTCTTCTTTATTGTCTCACTCTGATCTTCACATCTCTTCTATTCTGATCTTCTCTTTTCTTGTAAGCACACTCCCCCTTGGATCATGAATAGCTTTTAAATCTCTTCCTTGATCAATTGTCTTGAGATGATGTAGTAATTGCCTTCAGTTGATTTCAAACTACTCAACAGTTGTTTCTGAAATTCAGCTTTTCTCCCCCTCATGATGATCATAAAAAATTATGAACATCATGCAAAAACTTCAGAAACATTAATTCAATGAAATTATAGTAGAAGGAATACAACAACAATTACAACTCAGAAATTATTACAAATTGATTTTCTCCCCTTAAACTGATATCTCTCCCCCTATACAAAACAAATTTATCTCACTCCCCCTCAAATTGATACATTTTCTTTACAAAACAAAGTCAAAGCTTTTCAACTTGACTTGAGGAAAATGAAACAAATTCATTAGCGAAATCCAGGTCCACATAGGATTCCTGTTTACACAATACACAAAATCTATGTGACCTACGTTCAGTGCTGGCATGATGTTAACACTGGTAGGATTTCCAAATAGTCATCGTGAAATCCTTTATCATGAAAGAATCACTCTTATTTGTTCCGGCTTAGTCACTTTGGACTAGCAGTTTATAGTCACGCAGACTGTTAGACTCGATGTGTCCTAAAAGTGTATATAATCAGCTCTAGACACAATGTGCATCAAATGAAATTGGAGACCGGAGCAACTGTCTTCCTTGTTTCAATATCAATAATATCCAAATGATATATCGATAGAAATGTGCTATATCTCCGTGATTATTGAAACAGAAATCTTTTGAGAGATAATTGAGTAGCTGGTGGGGTTAAGTGCATGCGTCACTGGGTCCATGACGTCTTTTTCAATATCAAGTCGCCTAGGGCTTGATAGATTATGTGGATTACCCAGCAGACACAGTGTAGGATAGGATTATCTTTTCTTCAAATCCTTTCTCAACTCTCAGCTCTCAGCATTTTTCAACCTAGCTCCCTCCGGCTCACTTTTCAGAATTAAATTCAGTCACCTTTATACGAAAAGCATAATCTGATGCACCACCATCTCCTTTCAATATCAATATCCCTCTCATTTACATTTTATCTCTGCTCGACCCTGTCAGTATCCCGTGATAACTGACACTTCTCAACTAATAAACCTAAAGAACCCTCACCCACACAAACTATAGATGGTTTGCTCCTTGGGTAGGTCTTCCGGTTCTGGTTAGACCATAGAAGCGAAATTGATGCCTATCACTCAGATTGGTGCATAATCGGAGTCAGCAGAAAGATTTTCAGCTTTGAAGCTCAAGAGATATCAGAGAGATTATTTTCAAATAATATGGGAGATATCATAATGAAATAGAAAATCTGATATATGATATGAAAAGAACCAGACTTTCTTGAAAGAATTAGCATTTGGGAGATAACGGGAGAATCCAGTATAAATTGGAAGAGTTATAACAAAGAGAATCTCAGAAGAAATGAGATTATGAAAATCAAAGAGATTAGATCAATTAATCTTAATGATAGATTCAGAGATTCATAAAAATATTTCTTTTCAGCTCAAAAACTCTTTTTATGTGTGTGTCAAATATTTTCGTGAAAAATCACACATAGTTTTGAAACATGTCATCGTCAAAGTGCATCTGAAACTCCCCCTGGAAATAAGCATACACAGTTAGTCAACTTATAGAAATGAAATCAGGAGCAAAAAATTATAAAAATAAAACTCCCTCTAAATCAATGCAGCTTCAGAGTTGAATTCAGGGCAGGAATTCCAGAAATATTTGTCTTTCAGACTCGGGTTCTAATCTGAAGTGATTAGAAGCCATATGTCACGGAAGCTCGGGTTTCAGTCTGATGTAACTGAAAGCCTTTGACTCTGGTTCATTGAAGTCCGGGTTCTAGTCTGAATTAACTAGAAACCACTTTGATTTGAAACACGGGTCTTGATCTGATGTAATCAAGAGCCTATTGAAATGAAGAACGGGTCCTTATCTGAAATGATAAGAAACCTATAACCTGCAAAATTTAAGATGTCTTTGGTATCCAAACAGATTTGGATCCAGACTTGTTAGCGCTCTTGGGTACCCATTTCAAAACAGGTTTTGGTACCCACTTGTACTTGGGTTTAGGTACCCATTGCAAGTTATAACTATCAGCTTCTCTTTCAAAAGCAGAAAACAAATTTCTTTGAGTATGAGAAAATTGAATATCTGAATTTCTAAAGAAACTTGAATTTGAATGATCAGACTTTTGCGAACTCTTCTTTTTGAAAAACTGTCCGGTTCTTGCCTGTTTCTGATAATACTTGGTATTTTTCTGTGAAAATGTTTTCTGATTAGAATGACCAGTATTTTCAGAAACTTTAAGAAAATTTGACTTCGAAGATTCACCGGTGTAAATCTTGACCGGAAGTTGTTCAATAATTTTATCTTTGCCGCTGTGTATCTTTAACAGATACTTAAGTTTAAGATCTGAAGAAGAATCAAACTTAGCAGAGTTAGTTAGATTCACTTCACTTTCAGAAGACAAACCAGAGTGATTAATATTGGATTTTAAACACACTGAAGAAGGGGTCTTAACCTTTGACTCAGTTGATGAAGTAAACACATGTAATTGTTTTGTAAGATGAAGTATCTGATCTTCCAAACTTTTGATAATGACTAAATTTGAATTTCTGTCATGATCAAATGATTGGTAATCAGATTTAAAAGATTGTTCTTTGATTAAGAACATTTGTCTTTCATCTTCAAACAATTCAGATTTTGATTTAAAATCTTGTTCTTTAAGTAAGAACTCATGTCTTTCCTTCTCAATCAAATCTTTAGTTAAAGACAACTCTTGTTGAAGAGCAAAAATTTCTTCATTTTTGTTTAAAATACAATTCTGATCAGTTGGTTTTGTCTTACAAAGTGTATCTTCAAGATCCTGAACTTTCTTGTAAAGATCAGATCTTTCAGGCAAAAGATATTTCAGTTGAGTTGCATTCTGAAAATTTTCTTGTTTCAGCTCATCAAGTTCTTTAAGTAATTCAGATATTTTCAATTGATGAGCACAACTCTCAGAGTTTTGTTTTTCTTTTAAGTTTTGAATTTCTTCATTCAGTATTTGTACGTCACGTAACGCCAAATGTTTATCAGTATTTAACTGAATGAGAATGTCGTAATTGTTCTTACGAATCTTTTCAGATTCAGTAAGTTTGAAAATCAGCTCAGACTTTGACAATTGTTCAAATTCCATTATGAATTACTGAAAAATGAACTTCCAAGATCTTTTATGGAAAAATGAGTGAATTCTGATAAAACTTTGAGAATTATATCTACAAATGATAACTTGTGAAAAATCAGCTCTGAAATGACTTTTTGACGTTGAAATTTTAGATTTTCTGTAGAAAAATGCCCGTAACTTTTTTCTGGAGTGGAATTGGGCCTCGAAAATTTACCGAACCGGCTATGCCGGTTCTAGAAATGTAGATCTCTTTTCAAGCTTCGATTTGACGTATGGTAGGCCTTCTAACGATGTTCCAGTCAAAAGTTATGACCAATTTAAGCAGCTAAGGTCAAATAGTCAAAACTCGAATAATGAATTATGAAACTCGAATGATATGAGATGAAACTCGAATTATTAAGGTTGAAACTCGATCAAAGAAAGATGAAACTCGAACTATAAATGATCAAACTCGAATGATGAATTATCAAACTCGAATGATATGATATGCAACTCGAATGAAGTTATGTTAAACTCGAATGAAATGGAAATCAACTCGAATTACAAAGAAGTGAAACTCGGTCAATGCTTTATGAAACTCGGTCAATGAAGTATGAAACTCGAATAACTAAGGCTTAAAACTCGAATCATAAGGCATGAAACTCGATGAATGTATTATCAAACTCGAAATAAGCTTCATAAAACTCGAATAAATCTTTCATAAAACTCGAATAAAGCTTTAATAAAACTCGAATAAAGCTTTCATAAAACTCGAATAAAGCTTTAATAAAACTCGAATAAAGCTTTCATAAAACTCGAATGCCTTCTTTATAAAACTCGAATGACACTATGAATTTAGTTATGCCCGAGTTTTATCATTTTTCAACAAAAACAAGATCAGATTCAAACTTTTTCAATAAAAATCCATGAATTGACCTCAAATTGATTTCGAAGGTTCGTTTTAATAGCAGAAACAACTTTTGTGAAATCACTTTGGCTAATTCTTGATTAAAAACCAAAAATCGACCAAAAACCTCAAGAACACACACTTTTTCAAAAAATCTGAAAATTATCAATTAAATTCTGTGTGTTTGGAATAAAAATTTGATACTTATATCATTGAATTCGTCTTTAAAATTCGCACCTTCGATCCAAATATCAGATCATTTCATCCACAGAATCAAAATCCTCAATTGATTTTCGGATTTTCAAAAAAAATGAATATAACAGTGTTCTAAAAAAAAACGATTTCAGATTCAAAATTCACTCAAATTCAGCCATATTAGGCTCTGATACCAATTGTGAATTCATATTTCTAGCAATTCATCAACATAACACAATTCATATGAACAATTATCAATCAAAACACAATCTATTGAATGATTAAAGAGAAAAATATTACATTAAGTTCTTGGCTATCTTGGACAGCAATCTTCTTCTCTCTCTAGATCTGTCCGATTTCTTTTCTATTCTGTCCGATCTATTCCAAAATAGAAATACTACTTCTATTTATATACACAATATAACTATTGTGTATTTACAATAAATTCCCCTGAACTATTACAAAATATTGTTTTCAACTCTACTTATAATTGTACCCAACAAATTGCTAAAAAATTAATGGATTATATATAGAAATATTAGTCTATATAGAATGTTATATAATTCTATATCTTTTTATGTAGATTAACATTACTATTCATAATCTATGTAGAATGTTATGTTTCTTATATATTACCCGTTTATTATACAAATCTATGTCTTTTTTGTAGATTATCATTACTATTCATTGTGTTTTTGGTATATTTTATATCAGTTGCATACCAAGTGTTCGATAAAATGTCTAAATGAAATCTTATTTTTTTGTTTCAATGTGTTTTTGGTATATTTTATCATTTAATCTACGTAGAATATATGATACTTGACATTCTACACGACATTCTACCTAGATTGCATGACATTCTACGTAGATTGCATGTCATTCTACATAGATTGAATGTCATTCTACGTATATTGAATGCCATTCTACGTAGATTGCATGACATTCTACGTAGATTGTACATAGAATATGTTCGTCGATACTCTTCATAGATTGCATGTCATTCTACGTAGATTGCATGTCATTCTACGTAGATTGAATGTTATTCTACGTAGATTGCATGTTATTCTACGTAGATTAACAGTTTTATTCTATGTATTTTTTGGTATATTTTATATCAGTTGCATACCAAATGTTTGATAAAATGTCTAAATGAAATCTTCTTTTTTTGTTTCAATGTGTTTTTGATATATTTTATCATGTAATCTATGTAGAATATATGATATTTGACATTTTATACGACATTCTACATAGATTGCATGACATTCTACGTAGATTGCATGTCATTCTACGTAGATTGCATGTCATTCTACGTAGATTGAATGACATTCTACGTACATTGTACATAGAATATGTTCGTCGATACTCTACGTAGATTGCATGTCATTCTACGTAGATTGCATGACATTCTACGTACATTGTACATAGAATATGTTCGTCGATACTCTACGTAGATTGCATGCCATTCTACGTAGATTGCATGTCATTCTACGTAGATTGCATGTCATTCTACGTAGATTGCATGTCATTCTACGTAGAATGAATGTCATTCTACGTAGATTGCGTGACATTCTATGTAGAGTATCGACGAACATATTCTATGTATAATCTACGTACATTGGACAGATTCATTTTCCATATTTTATAATTAAAATTATTTGTAAGATATTAGATTTATTATGAATGTAATAGTTATTAGATGTTTTACATGATAATCTATGCTGATTACATGACAATCTACGTAGATTACATGATAATCTACATAGAATATAATACAATACTACTTGTAAAAAATCACACATAATCTATATAAAATGTTATGTTTCTTATATATTTAATATATTTTTATGTTTCTTATACATTTCTATATCTTTTTATGTAGATTAACATTATTATTCAATGTGTTTTTGGTATATTTATCATATAATAATCTACGTAGAATATATGATAATTGACATTCTACACGACATTCTACGTAGATTGCATGTCATTCTACGTATATTGCATACCATTCTACGTAGATTGCATGCCATTCTACGTAGATTGAATGTCATTCTACGTAGATTGAATGTTATTCTACGTAGAATGCATGACATTCTACGTAGATTGTACATATAATATGTTCGTCGATACCCTACATAGAATATGACAGATTTATTTTTCATGTTTTATAATGAAATTATTTGTAAGATATTAGATTTATAATGATTGTAATAGTTATCGGATGTTTTACATGATAATCTACGTAGATTACATGATAATCTACGTAGATTAAATGATAATCTAGATAAAATATATTACAAGACTACTTGTAAAAAATGACACATAATCTATGTAAAATGTTATGTTTCTTATATATTTCATATATTTTTATGTTTTTAATACATTTCTATATTTTTTTATGTAGACTAACATTATTATTCAATGTCTTTTTTGTATATTTTATATCATTTGCACACCAAATGTTTGATAAAATGTCTAAATGAAATCTTTTTTTGTTTAATGTGTTTTTGATATATTTTATCAGGTAATCTACGTAGAATATATGATATTTGACATTCTATACGACTATCTACGTAGATTGCATGTCATTCTACGTAGAATGCATGACTAACTACGTAGATTGTACATAGAATATGTTCGTTAACATATTCTATACAGAATAAAAATATTCTATATAAACATATAATATTTCTATATAAAATACGTTATTTTTTTAGCAATTAAATAATTTTCTATATAGAAAAAATAAAATTTTTTTATAAAAAACGTTTTTATTTTAAAAATCAATTATAATGAAAGAAAAATAAAATGAAAATGAAAAAAAGTAAGAGAGAGAAAGAGAAAAATGAGATTTTTTTTTTCCAAAAATACCATTTTCACACATTTTCAAGATTTTCCACTATCAAAGTTCAAAATAATTACAAACTTGTCATCCAATATATCAACCATTGATTATCATTAATCCAATGGCCATAAAAAGTTCTTAGGTTCCCACACTTTTTATGGTTCTTAGAAGAACCCTCCCATATATATATATATATATATATATATATATATATATATATATATAGAATATGGTTCGTGTGAGTACCTAAAAAATGCAGAGTACCGTGAGTACCTGTGAACACACGGGTTTTAGATGTGAACATGCTCCGAAAAAAAGTTTTTTTTTTGTAATTTTTTTTCATATTAATTTAGATACAAATAATATAAGCCTATTCGTAAAAGATTACACACATTCACACTTTCTAGCCTCTTAAAAGTCATGTGAACGTGAAAAAATTCATGTGAACATGCTTAGCTGTGAACATACGTTCACAACAATGCAGTTCATGTGAACTTGCACGTTTCACATAGTTCTAGTGTGTGTTTAGGTGTGATTTTTTGCAAGTAGTCTTATATTATTAATTTAAACATGATTATGAAAAAAAATTTCAAAAAAAATGGTTTTAATCGAGGTACCTCCGGTACTCCGCAAAACTAGTGGTACTCATTTGAACCCAAATCTATATATATATATATATATATATATATATACCATACGGTATAGGCCAATGGCCGTTTTTTCTCTTTTTTTTATTTTTAATTTTTCATAACACACCCTTATCTTAGCGTTATCTTTTATTTAGCCCTTTTATTTTAATAAATTTTTGTTCACTCCTATTTTAACATTTATTATTACAATATTTTATTACACACTTAATAATACGATTTTAATTATACTTATGTTTGTAGTATATATATTACCATATTTGCTACGCCAATGTTGTTTTTTTCTTTTCTTTTTTAGTTAAAATTTTGTATAACACACTCTTATCTTAACGTTATCTTTTATTTACCTCTTTTATTTTAAAAACTTTTGTTTACTCTTATTTTAACATTTATTATTATAATATTTTATTACACACACATATCAGCTACGCCAATGGCGTTTTTTTCTTTCCTTTTTTTTAATTTCAATTTTTCATAACACACCCATATCTTAACGTTGTCTTTTATTTAGCCCTTTTATTTTAATAAATTTTTGTTTACTCCTGTTTTAACATTTATTATTACAATATTTTATTACACAATTTTTATTATACTTATGTTTGAAGTATATATATTACCATATCGGCTACGCCAATGACATTTTTTTTTAAATTTCAATTTTTCATAACACACCATTATCCTAGCGTTATTTTTTATTTAGCTCTTTTATTTTTAATAAATTTTTGTTTACTCCTATTTTAACATTCATTATTACAATATTTTTTTACACACTTAATATTATGATTTTAATTATACGTATGTTTGTAGTTATGTTTAATTGTATAAAAAAGACTTTATTATTTAAATGGATGGAGTAAGCCGATGACATTTTTTCTATTTTTATTTTAAATTTAATTTTTTCATAACACATCATGATCTTAGAGTTATCTTTTATTTAGCCCTTTTAATTTACTCCTATTTTAACATTTATTATTACAATATTTTATTACACACTTAAAATTATGATTTTAATTATACTTATGTTTGGAGTTATGTTTAATTGTATGAAAAATACTTTATTATTCAAATGCATGAAGTAAGCCAATGACATTTTTTTTTGTTCTTTTTTTATTTTAAATTTAATTATTTCATAACACGCCATTATCTTATCATTATCTTTTATTTAGCCATTTTATTTTAATAAGATTTTCTTTAGTCCTATTTTAACATTTATTATTACAACATTTTCTTACACACTTAAAATTATGATTTTAATTATACTTATGTTTGGAGTTGTCTTTTGAAACTATTATGTTATGTTTAAGGGATAATTACGCAAAAAAAAAAAACCCAAACTTGTAAGTTTTTTGTGATTAAAACCCCAAATCATTTTTCGTTGCATAGAAAACCCCGAAGTAACTAAAAATCAGTAAATCAAGGTTTTATCAATGGGTAACCGGTTGAAACCGGTTATTAATCCTACGTGCACCGGTAAATAACATTCGTGGAATAAATTTTAGTAGTTAAAATCAATTGTCAAGTATTACACATCATTTAAACTCCCGTTGATGATATAATCTCGTTTAAAAATTACAATTAAAAATTATTAACGGGGTTTAAATGATGTGTAATACTTGGCAACCGGTTTCAACATTTAAAATTTATTTCATGTAGGTTATTTACCGATCCACGTAGGATTAATAAGTGTTTTCAATCGGTCACCCTTTGATAAAACCTTGATTTACTGATTTTTAGTTAGTTCGGGGTATTCTATGCAATGAAAAATTGTTTAGGGTTTTAATCACAAAACACTGACAAGTTGAGGGTTTTTTGCGCAATTATCCTTATGTTTAATTGTATGAAAAAAACTTTATAATTCAAATGCACGATACAAAATTTAATGAAATTGCTTTATAATTAAAACGTTACTATCTAATGTTTAGATTTTTTATTAAATACGATAATGTATAACATTGAACACTACTATTATACCGTTGACCGGCCCTGATCAATGTATTAGAGACATTATCGTTATAAATTTATTTGATTTGATCGTAAAAGCAACAAATTAAATTGACGATTACATCTAATCAATGTCAAAATTTTAAATTATGGGTATGAATATTTAATTAATTAAATCTGGTTCAATCCAATTTAATAGACATTGTTTGTAATTTTAACATTGCAAAATCTAGAAATCAATGATAATAAACAACTAACAGTATCATTTGTCTTGCTTCTAGAATCTATACCAGCTTTCCAATTTCACTATTCGATCCTAATTCAGTTGTGTTTCGTTATTTGAATTGCTTGAAAATTATTTTTGTTCTTTTGTTTTTATATCTATTTTTGTAACTAATTATTTTTGACCCCGCAGCAACGCGCGGGTGTTAATAACTCGTATGCATACATTTATCAAATGTTCTACACCAATGAGAATTTTTCTTTCTTTTCTTTTTTTTTTAATTTTAAAATTAAATTTCATAATACACCCTCGTCTTAGTGTTATATTTTATTTATCCCATTTATTTTAATAAATTTTCATTTAGTCCTCTTTTAACGTTTATTATTACAAAATTTTCTTACATACTTAAAATTATGATTTTAATTATACTTATGTATGTAGTTGTCTTTTGAAACTATTATATTATGTTTAATTGTATAGAAAGATTTTATTATTCAGATGCACGATACAAAATTCTAATGAAATTGTATTATTTTTTTATTTTAAATTTAATTTTTTCACGATACACCCTCATCTTAGTGTTATCTTTTATTTAGCCATTTATTTTAATAAATTTTCATTTAGTCCTCTTTTAACATTTATTATTGCAACATTTTCTTACATTCTTAAAATTATGATTTTAATTATACTTATGTTCATAGTTGTCTTTTGAAACTATTATGTTATGTTTAATTGTATAAAAAAAGACTTTATCATTCAGATGCACGACACAAAATTCTAATGAAATTGTTTTATAATTAAAATGTAACTATTTAATATTTAGATTTTTTATTAAATATGATAATGTATAACATCGAACATTACTATTATAACATTGACATACTCTAATTGATGTATTAGAGTCATCACCATTATAAAATTATTTGATTTGATCGTAAAACCGATAAATTAAGTTGACGATTAAACCTAATCGATGTCAAAATTTCAAATTACGCTTATGAATATTTGATTAATTAATTCTGGTTCCGATCCGATTTAATAAGACATTGTTTGTAATTTTAGCATCGCAAAATCTAGAAACTAATGATAAGAACCGACTAACAGTATCATTTGTCTTACTTCTTGAATCTATATCGGCTTTTCAATTTCACTCTTCGATGTTGGTTCAGTTGTGTTTCTTTTCTTGAATTGTTTGAAAAATATTTTTATTTGTTTGTTTTTATATTTATTTTTGTAATTAATAGTTTAGACCCCGCAGCAACGCGCGGGGGTTCAATAACTCGTTAAGTACATATATGTAACTAGTATTCCTTAAAAAATCCACGTAATAAAATAATACCATTCTTATGCTTTTTAAATAATTAATATTTTTATTTTTTAAATTTCTAGTTTATATACATTTATGTAAATAATTCTTATTAAACATAATTATATAAAATGTGGGTCAATATATTATATTTGTAATATTTAAAAGGGCAAACGACCAAAAATAGTAACAAGTTTTGACATTTTTATCATTAATAGTAACATTATTTATTTTTTATCATTAATAGTAACAACTTTTTATTTTTCTATTAATAATAGTAATGGGTGACCTGTAAACCTGTTTAGCAGGTCACCAACTTTTCAGTTATCAAAAATAGTAATATTTTTTCAGATTTTTATCAATAATAGTAACATTTCAAATTAAAAACATAATTTTTTTTATTTTATTAAGTATTCCAATATTCCATAAAACCCAAAATAAACCAATTTTTTATTCCGAATATTTACGGATAGATAATATTTGATTATTTATTCACAGTTATGTATAATATGAATAAAAAAAATACTATACATCATTTCAATTTTTACTTTTTCCAACAAAAAAACTACGAACCATCATTTTCTTAGTTTTTCAGAATAAAATAATACAAATCGTTCCAGTTTTCAGTTTTTCCAATCTAAATGGGTCATAGTTTTTTTATTTAAAAAAACAAATAATCAAAATGAGTCTCAATATTTTTCTTTCATAAAACTATAAACCACAATGATTCATGGTTTTTCCATTCATAGAAAAACTAAAAAATGAATGGGTTGCAATACTTTTTCATTCGTAGTACTATTCATTTGGAATAAAAAAGGTACAAATTGGTCAGCTTTTTAGTATTTTCTAAACGAAATTTATTACAAACCATACAACTTTTAGCTTTCCTGAATGAAAAACAACGACCCAATCATGTTTTAGATTTTTTTTTACAAAAAAACTATAAAACATTTTGATTTTTTGTACAAAATAATTACAACTCATTTATTTTTGTGTTTTTAACAACGAAAAAACTATGAATTATTCCAGTTTATAGTTTTGCCGAAAGAAAAATATTGTAATCCGTAAAAACGATACATAACCACTTGTACGAAACTATAAACTAGAATAATTCATAGCTTTTTCGTTGTTAAAAACACAAAAATTAATGAGTTGCAATTATTTTGTACGAAAAATCAAAATGATTTATGATTTTTTGTTAAAAAATCTAAACATGATCAATTTGTAATTTTCTTATTCCAAATGAATAGTACTACGAATAAAAAAGTATTGCAACCCATTCATTTTTTAGTTATCTATGAATGTAAAAACCATGACTCATTGTGGTTTATAGTTTTATGAATGAAAAATATTGAGACTCATTTTGATTTTAGTTTTTTTAAATGAAAAAAAAACTATGACCTATTTAGATTGGAAAAAACTAAAGCCAAAAGAAGTAAGTCACTTGCAAGCCCAGGAAGAATTAAAAGAAATCGATGAATGTGTCCCGACCAAGCAACGAAGAAGCGCTAGCAGATGAGATTGGACCTATATAGACTAGGAAACACAACGATTTGTATTATTTTATTCGAAAAAACTAAGAAAATGATGGTTCGTAGTTTTTTTTTTGGAAAAAGTGAAAATTGAAATGATTCACAGTATTTATTTCATTCATATTATATATAATTATGAATAAATAATCAAATATTATCTAATGGTAAATATTCGGAATAAAAATTTGGTTTATTTGGTGTTTATGGAATATTATAAAACTTAACAAAATATGAAATTATGTTTTTAGTTTGATAAGTTACTATTATTGATAAAAATATGAAAAGATGTTACTATTTTTCATAACTGAAAAGTTGGTGACCTGCTAAACAGGTTTACAGGTCACTCATTACTATTATTGATAGAAAAATAAAAAGTTGTTACTATTGATGATAAAAAATAAATAATGTTACTATTAATGATAAAATTGTCAAAACTTGTTACTATTTTTGGTCATTTGGCCTATTTAAAAGTATACACTTTTGATTGATTATAGAAAAACATCACCAATAAAACAAAAAAATTTAAGGAAGGATATAATGGTTAAATAGAAAAAGATTGTATCATGAATGATTATTTTAATATTAACTCGGTGCAAATTTCAAGGATAATTGCTTGATAACCGGTATTGCTTAGGAATTTAAATTTTCAAAAACAGATTTACAATCTTATTGGTAAAATAGGAAAAAGTTTATGATTTTTTTCAATACTAGTTTATTAGTCGTGTATTATGTATATACTAGTTTATGACTCACGTTTCATGTGGATGATTTTAAATAAATAATCGTTACATACAATGTATGTTGACTTAAAATTAAACCATATAAATATTAATCTTAAAAGGGTTCCTAGGGTTACCTTGTACTTTTTTAGTGTACCAAATGTACAAAGTGAGGGCCTCATGATCAATATGATGAAAAAATGGCACGATTGTCATTTGAAAAATCAAATCAAGTAAGCATCGTGAGAAACATGAGATTCTTCATGCTGCTCTATCTCCATCTCCATAAAAAAAATTTAACTCAATTTTTTTTGAAGAGTTCATGCAATTAATTATCAATTTAATATCTTCTTTTTTTCTATCTTCTCTAATTCAACATCCAGATTCTTGAAACATGATGATTTAAGTAGTGCACATAAGGTGTTGATGAAATGTTTAAAAGAAACTTACTATTGTGAATGATTGTCTAGCACTAATGAATGATCAATACGCTGTGATAAATGGTAAAATAAACTCAAAATGATCAAATAAGTGTTGTGAATGATCGCATAACACAAACGAATAATCAAATAAGTGTTGTGAATGATCATATAACATTAACATTCTTGAAACATGGTGATTTAAGCAGTGCATGTAATGTGTTTGATGAAATGTTTGAGAAAAACTTATTATTCTAAATGATCATACATGACTAGTGAATGATCAACGTGTTGTGATAAACGGTCAAATAAATATGATAAACAGTCGAATAAATGCAGTAAATGGTTAAATAAGTATTGTGAATTGTCAAATAAATTTGGTAAATGGTCGAATAAGTGTGACGAATAATCAAATTAATATTTTGAATGATCATATAACACTATAACGAATGATCAAATAAATGTTGTGAATAACCATAAAACACTAGGACGAATGGTCAAATGAACAAGATAAATAAATTTAGTGAATGGTCAAATAACTAAGGTCAATGATAAATACTAATGAACTATGGTGAATGATCATTTTATAAGTGTAGTGAATGATTGTTGTTATTAAGATGAATGGTCAAATGATCAACGTAAATAAGATCATTTTATAAGTGCGGTAAATGATCATTGTTATTATGATTAATGATCAAATTATTAAAATAAATAAGCTTACGATATTAGTCGTGGAAGTAGGATGCTACATGTGACATCATGATAAATAAACAGAGTTACTATTTGTCATCGGTATTTATGAATCAACCTTTACACAAACAATTACAATAATAATTATTTTCATGTAATAAGTGAATTATACTTTAATAAATATATTTAAGAGTAAATTACAAAAAAGGTCTATGTGGTTTGCCAAAAATTTTGGATTCAGTCCATGTGGTTTCAAATTTGCACAAACAGTCCTTATTTGCATTATTTACCTGCAGAGATGATCCTTCTATCCAAATTTTTATCCCTAAATGACAATTATACATTTCTCATTAATAACAATTTTGATCCATTTATTTTTAAGATTTTTGTTTTTGTTTTTGTTTTTAAATTTTAAATATTAATGTAATAAATGATGATTTAATTAATTTATTATTAATATTATTTAAGATGTATTTATTTTTTTATTAAAGTTATATTTTTTTATCTATTTAATCAATTTATTTACAATTCTATTATGTATTTAATTGATTTATTAAAATTATATTTTGTAACGCCTTCAAATAAATATTTGAGTATGCGATTGACGAGTTATTTTTATTATAATTCTTATACAGATTTAATTCATGAAATATGGTATCAGAGAAATGGTTTAAGTGAATTAGGTACCGTTAGGTGCTTAGTCTTAAACCATAAGATTGCGTGATCACTGTTAGAATAAGTTATGATCTATACGGGATATGTAGGAACCCATAAGATTTTCGGCAGGGGTAGAATAGGTATGCGTTATAACTATAAATATATCCTTATTAACCGTCGAATGAAATAATAATAACTTGAATCAATGATGATAAATATGCAAGGGTGAACAAATTAATTGAAAACTTATTGTTACAAATGTTGACTCGGACTAATAATAAAAGTTAAAGTATGTCTACAATATGTCAAAATATCATTAAATTTTACCAAGTATTGCAACTAATACAATTTTGCTGAGGACGATGTACTGTTCAACCAATGTAAATATGGAAATGCCAATTGATTATTGACATTTGTGACTTGTAACTTTTTTTCTGAAAATAAATTTTAAAACCCGGTTCTTAACTGAGTAATAGATCTATCTGCATGATCAGTAATATGTGTCCATGCATATTTGTTATATTCGTTTCATTTGTATCACCCACCATGTTATTATAATTTTCATGATTATGTTGATCACATGATATTTTTATCCTACATTTCTGTTAGAAATCTATGTCTATGTGTAAGTGTGAATTTCATGTATGCATGCTTGTACTATACGATGTGGATTTGGGCGCCGACGAACCTGTGTGTAGGCCGGGTCGGTTAGCCCCCATGTTTTTGGTTAAACCGGCGCCATCTCGGATGAGTGGCGTGGTGTCAGCTTGGATGGGGGCGCGTAGGAACATATTGAACTCATGCTTCGTTTCTATTCATGCATATTTACATATATACTTTTATTTAAACCGTAAAATATTTGTATAATTAAATATTTAAATATTTTAGTAAAGAACATTTTTCGTCCTTGTGGTTTGATGGTTTACCCGGATTCAGTCCCTAACCTTAATAAGGCCAAATTTCATCCCTATTTTGCTAAGTTTGTCCACTTTTAGTCCCTCGTCCGTTAAACTTAACGACACAACCGTTAATTTTATAAGAATGACATTTTTACCCTTTTCACTGTGACGCTTTTAGTCCCTATGGTTTTATTATTTACCCATTTATAGTCAAGCATTTATTTTATCTTTATAATTATATTATTTATAGATATACTTAATTCATTATAAACACACATATTTTATTTATAAATATACTTACGTTAAAATATTTTATTTACATTTACTATTGTTCGAATTTTATTTAAAATTAACTTTTATTTTAATTAAAATTTTATATTTTCTTTACTAATTTATTTAAAGTTCGGCTTCTTTATTAATTTTAATTTTTATAATATTATTGTTTGACATTTATATATGTAAAATTTGTTAGTTGTGTTTATGTAAATATAATATCGTCGATATTTTTCCTCTCTAATGTCATTATTTTTCAAGTATCTTTCAACCTAATCAATTATCGACACATAAATTATATACATATGTGAATATGTCTTGGATACATACATACATACATACATATATATATATATATATATATATATATATATATATATATATATACACATATATATATATATATATATATATATATATATGAAATAAATAAATAAATAAATAAAAATATAATAAAATTATTTTAGGATGTGCTAAAAAATCAAACCAAAACCAAAAATACAAAATCGAAAAACTAAAACAATAACTGAAATTGAAAAAAAATCTATTTGGTTTTATAATTTAAAAAAATCAAAAAACCTACACCGAAACAATATATTCAGATATAAATTCAGACTATACTCACTTTTAGAATTTTCACAGACACACACACACACACACACACACACACACATATATATATATATATATATATATATATATATATATATATATATCCAAGTCATATCCTCATAAGTTTATAATTTATGTGTCGATGATTGATTAGGTTGGAAGAAACTTGGAGAAATAGTGACATTGGAGAGGAAAAATATCGACGATATTATATTTACATAAACACAACTAACAAAAATTACATATATAAATGTCAACAATAATATTATAAAAATTAAAATTAATAACGAAGATGAACTTTAAATAACTTAGTAAAGAAAATATAAAATTCTAATTAAAATAAAAGTTAAATTTTAAATAAAATACGAACAATAGTAAATGTAAATAAAATATTAAAACATAAGTATATTTATAAATAAAAAAAGTGTTTTTATAATGAATAATATATATTTCTATAAATAATATAATTATAAAGATAAAACAAAATAAATGTTGTACTATAAATGGGTAAATAATAAAACATTGAGACTAAAAGCGTCACAGTGAAAAGGGTAAAAATGTCATACTTACAAATTTAACGGATGTGTCGTTAAGTTTAACAGACGAGGGACTAAATTAGCAAAATAGGGATGAAATTTGGCCTTATTAAGGTTGAAGGACTGAATACGGGTAAACCATCAAACCACAAAGACGAAAATTGTCTTTTACTCTAATTTTTTTGTTAGGTTAATACGTTTTAAGTAGGTTATAACTTTTGAGTAAAATGTATAAACATAACATTTCATTTGTTATGACATAAATATTATGTTATATTAATATGTATTGGTTTAATTATAATTTACAAGAAAACTATATAAACCAAGCATGTTTATTTCTTTTGATTTATATGTTTTAATGTAACAAAATATTTAAATAAAAACAAATAGAATATTAAAATTTAAACCAAAATAATAAGGTAACAAATATCTAAAATCCAAATGAATTAAATCTCAAGTTTATATATTTTTCTTAAAAACTAAAAAGGTATAGCGAAATCAAAATTTATTAACGTATTGAAATAAATAGATAGAAACATACAAAATACAAAAAGTGAAAATTATAATAATAAAATCGAATATAAACAAAATTTTAATAAATAAATTAAATACGTAATAGATACGTAAATTTAATTTATTAAATTAAAAAAATATAACTTCGATAAAAAATGAACACTTTTCAGATAATAGCACTAATAAATTAATTAAATTATCATTTATTAAATTAAAATTTTAAAAACAAAAATAAATTTCATGAAAAGAAACAAACTAAAAAATGACATAATTATTATTTGAGAAAATAAATGAGACAGATGAACCATATCTGCAAGTAAAAAATGCAAATAAGAACCGTTTATATAAAATTGAAACCATAAAGGTCGAATCCAAAATTTTATGCAAACGACGCAGTTGTAATTTACTCTATATTTAATGAACCACATTGAATTTGTATAATTTAGTCCAAAATTTATTGTTCTATATACATTCTCCGAAATAAATGATATAAAACAAACATCAACACATCCGGCCCTACCACCGCCCACAAATTTCCCACCGATTTCTGGTCATTCTGCATAAATATCAACAAATTTCTCCCTCTTTTCCTTCCAAAAATTTCCTCTATTTTTATTCTTCATCCGCGCGGCGCGCCACCCGCCGGCGGCCACCCCCAGAGTTCTTCTTTCCCTTTCAGTCCAACTAGTTTCCGCATCCCACAAACCGATAATATTGTTTTTCGTTCGGTTTCTTTCTGCCTTTTTAACATAGAGAAATTGATAAGAAAAGCTGAAGAAAATCGTGTTTCCTGATCATGACCGCGAGCGCAAACCCTTCTCCGAATACCAACGGCTCAACTAGCAACGGTAATGGCACCACCACCATTAACAACGGTGGTTGCACTGCTGTGCCTCAGAATTCTGCCATGGCACCTTCTGAGCGTGGTCTGAAGCACAAAGTTGATATCTCAGTTGACTGGACCCGTGATGAGCAGTCCTTGTTGGAAGAATTGCTCGCCGAGTATGTTATAATTTCTCAACATCTGGAATTGAATATTGAATGATTATATGATAATCGTACACAATCTGTGGTTATGAAGTGTTTTTATTCTTTTATTGATACAGTATTTGCTATGATTGTTAATTAGGGTTTTTTATTTGGGGATTAGTGTTTTAGTTGGTGTCGACGTATGTTTGGACTCAGAAGTCAGAATCAAATAGTTTGTGTTGGAAAAACTTATGAAGAAAGATACGGAAACAAAAGAGGATTAAGATCAAGATAGAGTCACGCAGAAAGAAATCAAGGATATGAATTAGTCATTATCCTAAGGAATTACAGCCTCCACATTGTTATGATATTTTTTGTATCTATCTCAAAATATTTTGAATCGTGATTAGTTATTTAATATCACCATAATTAGTTTGAGTGCACATCCAAAAAGTTAGAATCATAATTAGATTTTTCATATTGCCCAACTGATTATTGCTTGGCAAAAGTATTCTGATATTGCGATTATTTAGGGTCAAAATAGTCAGATTTAGAGAAACAGATACAGAGTTTGAGAGTTGTGGAGAAATTGATTACATCCTTTATATGTGAGTGTGTGTAACTGATTATCTGCTTATAAAGCTTTAAGTCACAATTATCATTTTGAAAGCATGCATCCGAACAACCCCTAAATTGATTATTGTGGTAATCAGTTTAGAGTTCTTGACAAAAAGATTATGCTTTCTTATCATTTAGATTACATTAATCACATTGGAAGAAGCATACGAGGGTAAACTAGTTATTGAGATGTATGTAATTTTTAACTAAATGCCCCTAACTTTATGCACCGATTTATCTGTTTTGAACATTGAAGGCACAACAATTGGACATCCTTTCATCGGGCAATATCCAAGCATGAAGCATGGGAGCTCGAAAACACCAAGTTATATGGGCTCTATCTATTTTTGTTAATTGACATGCCCTGCCCTGCCACATTCAACATTCACCCAAAAAACTTAATGCACGCTCATGACTGCATCATCTTGTGTTCAACATTAACCTAGAAACTTGATGCGCATTCAAGTTCATGACCGCATCATCTTCGACCTAGAAAAACTTGATGCACGTTCAACAAAACCGATATGCATCATCTTCATATTCAAACTCTAACTTGTAAAATCAGAGTAAGGGTCGACGATTTTATTATCGATCGCATCTCGAAGGCGCCCTTATTTAGCTGATGCATCATCCGAGTAAGGGTTTTCCGTCGATGGTTTTCTCCTTTGAAATCGAATAGTTGCTGGAGAGGGAAGAGGGTGTCTCTCAAATTCTGTAGCGATGGTGGTGGCGGTCAATGACGTTTCCGTAGCAATGATGGTGGTTGTTGTCATGGTGAAGAAAAGCGGTGGATATGGCGAAAGAATGGCGGATGAAAGATGCAAGTGACCGATTACAATGAAAGTTTGGAAATCAGATTAATTAATTTGAGTATGATTTGGATATTTCAAACAAACTTTTAAAACAACTTGCATGCTTTATGGGGTTTCTATAATCTAATTAATTTTAATTTTGATATTGTAAGTTAAATTAAATAAGTTTATCCGAAATTATCCTTAATAAAGCTTCTAATGCATCAAGCTCCTTTTGTGGTGGTGCACAATGGTTTTCCAAGGTTCTCCGATGCAAGTCCATTGAACCTCTCTTTCTCTCTCTCTATATATACATACATCTACACACACACACATATATATGTTGAATTTGAGAGTTGCAAAAAGCATATGGACATTCAACATTGAGCTCTTTAAAAAAAATTTTAAATTTGGTTTGAATCTTAGTTGTTGCTAGGGGAGCTACATACGCAGATGTATGTTGCATCTGCTATGCAGTAATGCAAGTTGGAATTGAATAAATTACTACAATCAAACGAGGAAAAAAACGTTCTTGTTTATCGGATAGAATGGAATGAAGCATGCCTCAATGAATGTGATTGCTTATTGATTTATTCTACCATGTTCTTCATCTGGTTGTCATTACGATGATAGATCAAATTTTTTTTCCTGGTTATTTTATGTGTTTCTACTCGGTCATTGTTATTTATTTTTCTATCATTTTCCATATGGCAACAATAATGTTCTTCATTGAACTGATAGAAATGGTTGGTTATGCAGATATGCCTCAGATAGCAAAGTACTGTGCTTTGCAAAGATTGCAGGAAAATTGAATGACAAAACAGTCCGGGATGTGGCACTACGTTGTAGATCGATGACTGTATGAACACTGATCCTCACAGCTGCATTCTGCTTTTGTCTGATGTGTTGCATTACACGATCAAACTGGAAAAGTATTATACACTCATGCGACTAAAAAACATTAATCTCATACTTATTTTTAGCCCTCTAATTTCATATTACGAGCTCTCATTTAGGGTAGGTTCAATTAAGTCAATTTGAGCTTGAACGGTCAAGTTGATGTTAAGCAGAATATTATACCCTTAAACAGTGAATTCCTGAGCCCTGTTTGTTTAAAGCTCTTCAACTTGAGCAACATAAAAACACTCATATTTTGTTTCATATTTTCACTTACAAATATGTATTTTTCATTTATAGACATGATTTATTTTTTACATATAATTAAATGATTTGTAGTCCAATTATTACAAGTTTTGTTTATGTTCAACGACTAATGTCAAATACATATCCCCAAGGGGGATCTAGTTTATTTTTCCTGAAAAATTGTTGATAAAATTGTTCCATACTTGAAAAGTATGTTATATAACATTGTGGGACAGAGGAAGAACTACACATAATGAGTCTTCATTTTGTGGCTTCTGATTTGTATATTGACTTGTTTTTCCAGAAAAAGGAAAATGGCAAGCGAAGGAAAGACGATAATAATTCATCAAGGAAGCATAAACACAAAAAGGTATTCTTACCGCTTTACAATATTCCATTTACCTTTTTTCTTAGATACACTTGCACCTGTGATTCTTCATGTACACTTTATATTTTATGTCCAGGAAAAAGTTGCAGAGCAACAGGCAAAGCCAACTTCTCATGCTACAAAACGTGCCAATGGTCCAGTTTCCATGAACAGTGACGAGGGCATCTCTTACGAAGGTCGGTGCATAATTCATTCAACGTAACACCTTCTGTAATTCTGTAAACCTAATTCAGGTTGCAGGATGATGCTAGATATTTTTTGTTTTCCATTGTGTCATAGATATCGTTATGCACGATGGATCGTAGCTTTTTTTTTTTTTTTTTTTTCATTTTGTAAACGAGCTTTACTTCTACTAAAGAGGTTTATCCATTGCTACAGCTATTGGTGGTGTGACAGGGGAGCTTCTTGAGCAGAATGCTCAGGCCTTGGATCAAATTTCTGCAAATTTTTCTGCTTCAAAGGTGAAGGCATGTCTTTCACATTTTCATGCTATCTATTATTAATAAATGCCTCCTTACCAATGGTCATTATGAATGGATTAAAGTGTCGGTATACACCTAATGTGGTCAAGTTTCTCTCGTGCGACAGGTGCATGAGAACATTAGTCTTTTTTGCCAAACGAGAAATAATATCCTCACAATCCTGAACGAGTAAGTCATAAGCTCCCTATTCCCGCTTCAGGTTTTTGGTACTTTAAATTTGATATATTCTTTTGAATCGTTGGTATTTTGCTCCTTAAATCCGACTAGTCCACTGGGTCCATGCAAGGAATTCCTTCCACCTGGACTAGCCACATTTAAGCCTTTTGACCCATGGAGAATTGAACCTTTGACCTTAATGTTTCACAAGGCACCATATCCAAGTGAGCAATTGCTAGGAAACACCATCTTTTCAAATTTCATTTCAATATGTTTTTGTACCATTTTTAATTAGCACTCTTTCATATAAAATGCATTTAGTCAATCTTGGTTATGCACATGATTCAAATGAGCCCAACTGTTAGCACGATAATCTTGTGGACCAATTGACCAAATTTACTGGAATTAATAATTTTATTGGACACTGGCAGGTGTACCATTTTAACTTGGGAATATGACAAAAAATTGTAATGTTGGAACCAGTAATTCTATAACTTTTTAAGGGGCCGAGGGAGCATTGTCTTTTAACTGTTCAGCGATTTCCATTTATCAGAGCATAGGCAATCTAAAGGACTTTTGAGGTCCTTATAATCGACACATCATCTTTCTAAATTTATTTTAGAATTTTGATAATCCACGTCAACTTTTTTAAAAACCAACTCCACAATCCTAAAAACCTCTTGAGGTCCTTAATTTAAAGATTTTAAAATCTTTTTTCTTTTTTATAAACTAATAATATAAACAGGAGGACCCCCTCACCCTTTGAGGTCCTTCAGTCTGCTCCCTGTGAAGGACCTTTCCTTGCTTTGACCACCCACGCACTCCTGAGGTTCTTTCCATTTCCCAAAAACCTCCATGTTGTCACCTTCTTGTCACATCAACCAAACATCTCTCTTCTAAGGACCCATTGCTGATGGCTTTGTGAGTTATTTATATTCTAGGGAGTTGAAGAATCAATATTTAGATTTCAAACTTGGATTCATCCTGTTCATGGGGAAATTTCTAATTTAAGAGTAGAACAAATAAGCTATGAGTATGTAGATAAAGCAAATTGAAATGGGTAACGCGGGAATCAATCTTATGGTGTGGTCAATCTTTAAGGGTTTGAGTTTGCTATGGATGACTTTAAACCGTTCAACCTAGTTCACCCGTTTTCTTTTAAGCTAAACTATATAGTTAAGCAGCCCCTCTAGAAAGTATTACAATTTCAGTTATTTGCAACTTTCACAATTATTTATAAAAATGTACACCTTATATATGGTAATCATCCAAAATGAAGATACTCTGTTTCTCAACTATTTGTTCTATCGAGTTAAATAAGAGACGTGTGATTTATCATTCAGGTTAAACGACATGCCAGAGGAAATGAGGCTGATGCCACCTGTACCCGTGAAGCTCAACGAGGAGCTTGCAAACTCCATACTTCCGCAGCCAAAAATGTCGATGCAACCTTGAATCTTATGGTAGAAAAATAAAGACCCTTTTCCTTTCGGTTACTATAAAATTTTGTTTTTTCCCCTCAGGCCCCAGTTCAGATTCAGTAGATTATGATCTGGAAGCAGATCAATCGAATGCTGTTGGCTTCGTCATGGTGCAGACTATTGTTAAGTGCATGCTCTGTTTTTGGTTTTCCGTTGCCTGGAGTCTTGTTTCTTCTTTTTTTTTTTGGAACTTGTAAATATGCGTTTATTATATTAAAATTTGGTAGGATATTTAGCCGGTAAATATAGTAGCGTTGAGCTGATTCAAGATTTGTTTATGGGTACAATAAAGTGGAAGAAGTGTTCAACTTGAGCCTGTTAGCTGCTGGTTAATGCAAGTTTTAGCTGTTCTAACTTTCTACTGTATGATCCATCCCGGATCTGGATGCGATTTTGGCTGTAATCTGAATTATCCAAACTTTTGTTTGGGTTAATTTTGGTAATTTGGATACTTAACTCAAGTTTTGTGATTTGGTAATTACAGATTTGGGTTAGTTGGACGGTATTTTTTTTACTTCAGTTATCTAGAAATTAATCATATAATTAGTTACTCGTTCTATTTTAATCTGAAAACCAAATAATACAAAGGGTAGATTATAAATTTCGTTTATTTGATTCGGTGGAAATTATGGATTTCATCTTTATTTAAATAAAGTGCCAGGGATGATGAATTATGAAACCTTAATAAGAAATCAACTACATAACCAATGGAATGGACATAGTGAGATCATTCAATATATGTTTTTTTTTTTGGAAAATGACGTCAAATAGCTACGTACATTTAAGTCTGTACATATTTATGTAGTGTATTTTTTTTGTACACATTTTGTAGTCAAACTTTCAAAAATGTTTTAATTAGGTAGTTGGGTGACTTGGAAACCGGCACCAACCGGTCACCATGCTAGACGGTTTTTTTTAAAGAAAAATGACATCAAATAGCTATGTACTTTTAAATTTACACATTTATGGTGTGTATTTTTATTTTGTGCACATTTAGTAGTCAAACTCTTAAAAGTGTTTCAATTAAGTAGTTGGGTTACCTAAAAATTGATATCAACCCGTTACTATGCTTATGTGGACATATTTTTATAATTTGGAATTAAAAAAATTAAGATGATTTATTTTTTCCTATAAAACTATGAAAAGATTCATAAACAAAATATGTATCAATTTGATAAATTATGCTTTCATTTTATAACAATATATCAGAGCATTAATTTTCAACTCCTAAATGTGATATCTATCAAGTGAAAATGATATTTTTTGAACTTGATACCCACTGTGTTTAAGAGTTATTTATAGAAGAAAAAAAAACAATTAACATCAGATTTTTTTAAAATTCCATGACATAAAACATGTCCACATAAGTGTGGTAACCGGTTGCTATGGATATTCAGATAACCCAACTACCTATTTGAAACAATTTTAAAAGTTTGACTACTAAATGTGTATAAAATAATAGTACATAACATAAATGTGTACAAAGTTAAAAGTACATAGTTATTTGATGTCATTTTTCTTGAAAAAACCGTCCACGCAAGCATGTTGACCGGTTAATGCCCGTTTCCAGGTCACTTAACTATTTAATTGAAACATTTTTTAAAGTTTGACTACCAAACGTGCACACAAAAAAGTACACTATATAAATGTGTACAAACTTATAAGTACATAGCTATTTGACACAATTTTCCTTTTTTTTCCCTAAGTAAGCATATTAGCCTATTGCCCTATTGAGAGGCTACCTCTACCACTACAAGAACAAACGAACAAGGCTTAACATAAATATATATAAAACTATATCTATCAATCCAAATTAACATTGTTAACTATTCATAATGATATTAAATGTCAACTACAACATTAAGTATTGTCCTCAAACCAATATTACATATTCTTATTTCAATAAATCTAAAAACGTTACTTTAATGTTTAAATTTGGAAAAATGACATCAAATAGCTCTGAACTTTTGATTTTGTACACATTTATGTAGTGATTTTTTTTGTGCACATTTGGTAGTCAAAACTTCAAAATTGTTCCAATTTGGTAGTTGGCGTACCTGTAAACCCGGTTGCTTCCGGTTTCGATGTCTATGTGGACAATTTTTTAATGACGTGGCTATCCGTTTTTATATTATACACGGTTTTATCTATGTGACAACCCGTTTTTTAAATCACCCGGTTCATTTTATATACGATCGATCCAACTTGTAAGAACCAAGTTTATAACAGGGTAATAAAACCGGGTGATTTTAAAAAACGGGTTGCCACATAGATAAAACCGGGTATAATATAAAAACGGGTAGCCACGTCATTAAAAAACTGTCCACGTGGGCATCGAAACCGGAAGCAACCGATTAACAGGTACGCCAACTACCAAATTGGAACATGAAACTTTGACTACCAAATGTGCACAAAAAAAAGATCACTACCTAAATGTGTACAAAGTCAAAAGTTCAGAGCTATTTGATGTCATTTTCCCTTTAAATTACAATGACGAATCCATAATTGAAAACTCATAGGATCCAAATTAGTCAATACGATAAAGGTTTGACATTGGCTAGTACTTTGAAAATCTATATCTATGTATATATAATAAAGGAAAACATCAAATGTCATGTGTCTGTCATTTTTAAGTTTCATCAAAAAGATAAATACACTTATTATTATAAAAAGATAAAATACACTTTATTATTATCTATAAATATTAATTTGTAATGAAACTAGTATGTATTATATTATATATAAACTAAAATATCAATTTATATCAATTCACCGAAAGATAAACACACTTATTATTATAAAAAAATGATAATAAGTAGAGTCTCAGGGTGTTTCGCGTGTTCAAATGAGATACAAGTCTTTTCGAGATGCACTTACGATTATATTTATTAATACTTGTATGATCTTTTTATATAATTATAAACTAGCATTTTATAATTAAAAAGAGTTTATTTATATCATGGGAGTATTAAAGTGTTTAATTGAGTAAAGGTGTTTAATAAAAATTTATGTACTGTGTATTGTGGCAACCGTACGGTTGGGTATAATCGACTAACTCCCGACCACTTTTGGCTCTCCAATGGCTGTTTTGTGCGGTCTAGGAAGCTGCGTGCATGGATTATTTCACCGAGTATTATTTGTGTTATCAGGGTTGTACTATTGCTTTATTTGCTTAGTGATCTCTACTAGGCATTTTATCAGTGTTTTAATCATTAAATCGTACTAACACTTATATTCTCATCGGCTAGTTAGCTGACACGTGATACCTTGTGTGTGCATCTCAGGTAGCTCACGAGATAGTCAGTCTGCTGCTCCCAAGTAGACACTTTCAGAGACCGGAGGTTTAGCTACTCACTAGAGGTAATTACTGGGTGACTGTATATATTTAACTACTTCAGACATGTATAACAGATTACAACGATTTATCTTATGTAAATTAAAGTTTTAAATTTCTCAGTGTTTTGTATGTTACATTGAGAATTAGTTAAGTTTAATAGATGATCAGAGAGTTGTTTTCTTACTGATTGATGTCCATAAAGCTTTTCACTATGTGAATTATATGGTTTTCCATTGTGAAAATGTGATAACGGAGTCGGGTATTGAGTTGAACCTGTGATATAACGGACATGTATAACTGTATAACACGTTGGACGTGCTTTCATTCCTTGCTTCACTTAATTGAGTTAACAATGTGTGTGTGTTTTTGAAAGAATGGAGTAGAAAGATTGAAGCCATAACATTGGAATTGAATGTTGAAATTCATCTTCATCCTTGTTACTACTGTTCTTCAACTTGGCAAGGTAAGAATTAGCTCCAAATCTGGAGTTATGTTGTGTTAATCGTAGTGATATTTTGGGAATTGGTTTATGAGCATATAGAAGTGTTTCTATTGGAAAATTAGGGGTGTAAACGAGCCGAGCCGAGCCCGAGCCCGTTTAAGCTCGAGCTCGGCTCGTTTAAAAGTATCAGGCTCGAGCTCGAGCTCGGCTCGTTTCGAGCTTTGTATGTAAAGCTCGAGCTCAGCTCGTGAATAATTTTTCAAGCTCGACCTCGGCTCGTTTATTATATTTTTTTTTAATTTTTAATTAATTTTTAAATAATCTTTTTATACAATATGTATAATTTTTTATTTTAATATATTTATATTTATAACTATATATTATATATTTATTAATTTTTAAAAAAATTTATTTATATCTAGGCTCGTTTAAGCTCGTTTAGGCTCGCGAGCTCGACATGTGAAGCTCGGGCTCGAGCTCGTTTATTAAACGAGCTCGAATTTAAGCTCGGCTCGGGCTCGTTTAAATCGAGCTTTTTTCAAGCTCAGGTATGATCTTACACTTCTTTATTGTTATATTATACATGTGTATGTATAGCGAGTTGCGAATGAGATTCATTATAGAGTTGACCACAAATTGAGATGGGTATCTCGGTGTTATTGGATCTTAAGTGCCTCTGGGAAGAAGTTAGTGAGGCATGAGTTATGCAGAGAGTGTAGAGTTACTGTAATTGTCATGCTTAACATGTGTATGTGTCAGAGGGACAGAAGATAGGGCCGCCAGTTTCTGAGCAGAAGTAAGAGCTTCGAGATTACTGCATAGGGCTTTTGCATATGTTGACTGTACGTTGTCACTACTACTTTTGGGTGTTCCATGTATCTGGGTTTTGGACTATATACCGCTGGGGTGATCAGCTAAACATGGTTGTTTGTATGATGTTAAATGTTTTAATTAACAGTGTTTGTGTAAACTTCTGAAATTGTGTAATAAATATTATATGCGTTATTGTCACCTGCGTATTGTAAATGACGTGAAATTTAGCCGGGTTTAAGGGTGTTACATATATATAGAAATAAAACATTTTTAACGAATGTTTTATTTAAAAAATAGATAGAGTTTTTTTTTGTGAATTTTTATAAAAATTAATATTTGTATGGTTTAATTATAAGTTTACATACATTTTGTGTAATTTATTATATATTATAAAGTACAGTGCTATTTGTTTTTTAAGAGGTTAAATATCTGAAGTATGAAAACCAAATCTGAAATTAAGAGGTGGTAGAGTGTGATTGGTACAGAAAAAAGAATTGAGGAGAAATAGAAATGGAAATGAGGGAGAAATTGAATCAGGGAGAAATGAAAATAAGTGAAGAATTGAAATTGTGTATCTTGTTTGGTATCAATGGAGATATAAAAAGGAGAAATGGTGGCTCAGGCGGAGCAGAGACACAAGACAGTCAATTCTCACAATTTCTCTACCAAATGGAGGGAATTGCATTTCTCCATATTTAGCATTCAAACAATTTCCAGAGAATTCAATTATCCACCCAAAAATTGAGAGCATTTATTTCAAACAAGAGAAAACACAATTCTCCCCTCAAATCTCCTTGTCAAACAGTCCCTAAGATTTATAATCTAAATTAAGAAATGATCTTAAGATTGTTTGTTTCGTAATATGAAACATCTGAAAAATATCGCTTTAAAATATTATACTTATCTAATTAATATTATATATTATAATTAATTAATTTATATAAACAAAATTAAATTATAACAATTATTATGATAAATATTATTAAATTAGAATTAACTGAACTTATATTTTAATCAATACCTTAAAAATGAAAACATAAATTATAATAATTAATATGATAAATAGTTTTAGGTTTTGTAAACTAAAAATAAAAAAAAGTGACCTTTTAATTTTTTTTTAAACCCAAACCTCTCTCTTAAATTAGAAGGTAAATTCAGAGGTTGCAACCTCTTTACTCTGAAACTAAATAAACAATCTTACTTTATTCTAAATCTGAATGTTAGATTTCAAAGCGTTTTAGAGCCTTTTAATGAAAAACAATATAAACTACTTTAAGAATACAATTAAAGAGAAAAAAATGATTAATACATATAATCTATCTATACTATTAAAAGAGTAACTAAATGCCACATAACATGCTCTCATTTAATTTGCCACATGTCGCCTCTCCTTTTGCCACATCATTTACTGATTTTATTTTAAATTTTAAAACGAATCAAATCTATGTAAATCTACTATTGATTAATTTAATAACTAACTAACTAAAATTAAACAAACTTTATTATTCATATAATTATTATATTATAAATATATATAAATATCAATTTCTAGTAGTATAATACATGTGTATCCTCAAAGGCTCAAACGGATACCAGGTCAACACGCAAATTGACTAAAAAATAATGAATTTCTCGCGAGAAAATAAGCTCGAATTTAAGAAAAGTAATGGAGACCAAACCAGGATCCACACAGACGGAGGAACGACGAAGTGATATCAACAAGTTGACGATAACAAATTCCGCCGTGAGGATCAACGGACGTCAATTCAACAACCACCAAAGCCTCCGTTGTCCCCGACGCTAACCCTAACGAGCCTCCATTCGTTTGATCCGGTTTCTACATATTTGATGCATCAGTAGCTTTATAACACACTTATTATATAATAATAATTCACAGCAAATAATTATTTGAGATTTGCATTCCTGTTGGCTGTTGCGAGATCTGTTGGATCGTATGGATGACTTCGGTATGTTAGCGAAAGATTTTGGGTTTCGGCCTCAAGGAAAATCTGCTCCGATGAAATCGAGTGGTGGAGATCGCCGGAGCCGACCTGCAGCGTCGTCAACAACATTCGCCACTGAAGGAAATGATATATTTGGCGACGTCTATGGCGGTCCTCCCAAATATTCCAACAACAACTCGAAATCGACATCATCGATGTCTGATTTCGATTACGATTCAATCTTCAAGGACTCAGTATCGGCGAATAATAATGAAGCTAAAACGAAACCTACTTCTTCGAATTCGCCTGTTTATGATAAGCCGCTTTATGATGACGACATTTTTGATGGATTGCCAGGGGTAAAGAGCAATCCGGTATCTTCTCCTCCTTCGGCGAGATATGAAGACAACATTTTCGCATCGATGACTACTTCACCGCCAAAACAGAGTCAACATAGTGATCATTTCGATGATCTTCTTGGGAATTTAGGTCGAACAGAGAAGGCTGAACCTACCAGGCATCATAGTGATCAGAGTCCTAGAGGTTTGGATGATTTGATTCCTGGCTTTGGGAGTGGCGGTCCTACATCCAATAACAGGTACTACTATACTTTGTTTCAGCAGCGATTAGTATTCACTTCATTGCTAATGGATGAAAACGCTTATGCATATCAGTCAATTAGTTCACCTCGGGCATAAGAAGCACAATCACTAACATTAAAAAATTTATTGGTCCTAGCTATGAGGTTGCATAATCATCGTCATAGATGTATAGTTTTGTTTTCCATGGATCCAGTCATTGAAGTCTAAATATTATTTGGCACTAGATACAGGTATGAGCAGGATTATATATGTTTAGTTGTTTACCATAGAAAAACGGTCTGTGTGTTAAACTATCTATTAAGTTGCATCATATTTGTTCTTGTGTGTTGCTTTATATAGCTCCAAAGACAGTGCACAGTGTACTTTGTTATCTACCAGCAATGGATATTTACAGGAGTTGCAAGTAAGTATGATTTATGGATGTGAACCAATGCCTGGGGTTATACAAACTCCAGTGAACTGGAGAAAGACAGAGTCACCCAAAGAGTCAATGCACCTTTTGCTCGTGGTGTTTAGAAAAGCATCTTAGGAATATGTTATTTGTAAGTCGAGGAATACTTCAGCTACGGGAACTCACTACATATCAACGTGAATTCCTATTTGCAAATTTTGATGAATTGTATTTATACAAAGCTCTTGCACTGATGTTGGATTGTAAAGAAAATATGTAAGTGGAGAATTGTATTTATACAAAGCCATGTGCAAGTTCATTACTTGATGTTCATGTTTCCTCCAAGGGTTATGCTATGATATATTGGAAGACGATGCACTGGTCTTAAAGCATATCAATATGGTGAAAATGGTATGAGATGAAAAGAGAGCACGCCAACTAGGGCCATATGCTTATGAACACAAGAATTCCCTTGTGAGCAAGGATCACTTTATAATTGTACTCACAAGTGGTGATATGTGCTAAAAATCTTATCATCGTAAGTTTGCTCTAAATTGCATGCATGAAAAGCAAGGTTTTCGACGTTGATCTGTTAACACACAGAATTTGTTGAAGTGCCTAATCACAAGTATTTTTATAAAGATATCATCATAGTTGCAAAGGAGAGCTGCCACCAGCAAATGTAAACTAGCTAACATTCACAAGATGTATGGCGTGAATAGATGTGTTGGTGCATGGAACTCGTCTAGGTCTACCCTCAGCAAGTCGTCTGCATGCACCTAGTTACTTCAATGACATCTCTTGATGGAACTTAGCTTGAGACTTAAGCAATGACCATGCATGCCTTTACATATAATAAAGTTCATATCTGTTGCTGCTCTCTTCTTTAGATATGTTTGCTGATTAATGCATGGTCCTCATAGAGGTGTGATGTTGATGCCTTTTTTGTATATAAGGATCGTTATGCTTAGTTTGTGAGAAATTCTGAATGAATGTAAGTGGTTAATGGGAGATGACTTTGCATAAGATAAACACAAATGCATGAGCATGAGGAGGATAGGACATATCGGTGTTGACCAAGATTAGCAGTAGTATGAATTAAGGGTTGAGACAAACCCTTTTGTTTGAAATCTCAATTTCTTTCGGCTCTTTAGGTGATTAATGTTGTTGTATTACTTCTAAGATGTCGATAGTAGTTTGAAATTTGAACCACATATGGTATTGGCACATTTTGTTTATTGCTTCAGAGAGAGCCTTCATTATACAACTTTACCACATCGCATCTCAAGTTCATCAAGAAGAGCCCACAGTTGCTTCCAATTCAAATGTTCAGATTAATAAGGAGATCAATCTAGTCTGAGCACCCTGGGACTTCTCAGGTGCAGACTGCCCGATGCATCTATGTTAGATATCTACTAAGAACAATCAAATATAGTATGAAATATAAACAAGTTATTCGACAACAATCTATTCACAAGTGAATACACAGAAATTCACATGTGAATACACAACGAACTGCAGAAATTCGAAATTAAGAAATACGAATTACTAACCTGATACTGACAAAGGTCTTCAACGATTGGTATGATCGAGGCCTGCAATTTTGCAGTGTCCTATGACAGAATTTCGTCCCATCTAGAGGATACAATCAATTCAATTTTTTGGAACTATGATGATCGATGAATTGGGAGAAACCGATTTGTAAGTGTCTCTGATTCTCTCTCGCCAAATTCTAGAACAATGCCTCATATATAGATTTTCCATGTAACCGAAATTAACTGCCATTTGAAAACCGTTTTGGCGACCAATATGACCTTCTAGTGAACAAAAAGGAGTTCAACCATATCAGTGAACAATCAGGATCATTGAGAAGAGCCCAATGTTATTAAAAGCGAAAGTCGCACTCGAGGCGACATGCCTTGATTAGGGACTAAGTCGAGAGGCGCAAAAAGGCGAGGGCCCGAGCGAAGGGAACCAACTAAAATTTAGAAAATATTTTACATGACAATGTTACCATAAAGACAATATAAAAGCATATTGTGTAGAATTATAGATATAATATCAAATACACTACCTGAATCCATATTATTAGTAGTGGCAAACAAAGTAAAATGTTCCAAAAGATTGCGTAAGGCAAACCAGAGGGCCGAAGTCAACCTTCTAATAGGCAATCTTTGATGTTTTCTGGGGGTATAATTGATCATGCAAACTATGTTTTATGTCTTAAAATCCTAATAGATGTTTATGAAACAAGATGACTCTCGCCTAACTCCCTCGGACTAGTCGTACAATGCGCTCCTGAACATCTTAAAGGCGCCAAGCCTGAAATGGCATGGCCTGAGGGACTTAGTCGCAGGGCGCATGCCTTTAATAACATTGGAAGAGCCCAAGGGCCACAACCCATCTTTTGACAATTATATATCTATATATATCAAGCCCGAATCCAAACCCATGACAAATTTGTAATCATCTCATTTCGGTTTGGAATATAAAGAGACTAAGAGTTTGTTGGTTTTCGTATGTTGGACGAACTCCCAGTCTCCCACCACTCAAGTTCCAACAATCTATTGCACAATTCTCACTGCATATGCTTCTTCCTGGATTTAGATACTAGGGCTTTAGGTCACATGATAGGAACTGAAGCAACCTATCTTCCTTCTTTCATCCTCCTATCAAAATAGCTAACAGCACCACTATTTACCATAAAATAAGGTTTCCTAAAATGTTCTTTGTATGCCAACCTTTCTTGACAGTCTTTTATGTATAATATAAAATTGTGTTTTCTTTTGGAGGGAAGCTTATTTCATGGACAAGAAAAGAGCTAGATCTAGTATCCTATGGAGTGTGGAGCAGAATATTAAGCAAGGCTAGAACTACTTGTGAATTACAAGGATTCAATGACGGACACATGACGTAGGAGACTCTTAATACGGTCTGATGCAAATGTACTATGATTATGAGCCGCTCCTTGTGGGATTTTCCTGCAAGGGAAATTCGTATTTAGGCCCAAGCCCATCAGGCTTTTTCAGTGTAGAACTTTCCATATATATATATATATATATATATATATATATATATATATATATATATATATCTCCCATGTAATTGTAAATCCTATTCAGAAACCAATAACATAGACTTGCTAGTGTAGTAGTGGACGCAGTTCTTGGATTGAACCACATAAAATTTGTGTTCTTATTTGTTTTACTTTTCCATGCCGTTTTCTCAAGGTGATGTTTATCTGTTTTTTTTTTACGTTTTCTAATTGTATGAGCAGCCAAACATATTGGTGATGGTTGGATACATCCATTATGCTTTTTTTTTTTTACAGATGGAATTCTGAACCAAGCCCACAATCAACAAACAAAACAAAGGATACATTAAATGCAGTAGATGACCCATTTGTGGTTCTAGAATCAATGTCTACCCCTGTTGCTTCATCCAAGGGCCTTTTCACAGATCCATTGGAAGAGGTCAGCGAATTTGGTAAATCTCGGAGCACAAAGTCTGGAGTGTCATCGTCAAGCGGGGATGTGTTTGGGGACATAGACTCCCTTAATGGTTTAGATAAATCTGCACCTGCATTTACAAAGGAGACAAATAACAGGGGAAAGGGCCAGAGCACTTTGGAAGAAGGATCCAGTATGGGCCGTGCACGAAGTTCAGTTAGTAGAGAACCAACAGAGGAGTCTTCCTTTGGATACTCTGGGAGTCAGCAACAGAAGACACCTTTTGACGATCTTCAAGAATCTCATCAAACTGTTTTTGACATGCCAGCTGTTTCTAGAAGTTCTCATAGATCTTTTGATCAGACTAATTCAGCTTCACATACACAGACAAGTTCTCAGGTGGGCACATCTCCCAAGTCAGAAGATCACGTGCAGCATGCTGATGATATATGGCTCACTGTATCAGAGATCCCTCTGTTCACACCAGTTACAAGAGCACCACCACCTTCAAGGCCCCCTCCTCCGATACCAAGGCATGCTTCAAAGTCTGAAAGAGGTTCATTTGCTTCAAGTACCAGAACATATGGTAATGATTCATCTTCATCATCAAATTCTTCTAAATACCCCCAAACTGCTAGGCCCTCTAGATCTGCAACCAAGAGTCCTGTATCTTCTCAATTAGATGACCTTGAGCATTTTGCCATGGGTAGGATGCCAAATAATAGCGATGATAATTCTAATGCCCAATCAGGTGAAGAGAGGGATACATCTGCGGCATCCATGAAGGAGGCTATGGACAGAGCTGAGGCTAAGTTTAAGCATGCGAAAGAAGTAAGGGAAAGAGAACATGCAAATGCTTCTAACAATAATGAACATGTGCAGGCAGATAGAGATGAATATGCTATGGATGAGGAGATAACAAGGGAGAGGCTAGACCGTGAGCGGCAAGAACGAGAGAGGGAAGAGGAAGAAAAAGAGCAAAGGAGACTTGAGAAAGAGAGGATGAAGGAAATCGAAAGGGAGAAAGCCAGACAAGTTGTAGAGCGGGCTACCAGGGAAGCTCGCGAAAGAGCAGCATCTGAAGCTCGCTTGAAGGCTGAAAGGGCTGCTGTTCAGAGAGCACAGGCGGAGGCTCGTGAGAGGGCAGCTGTTGAGGCTAGGGAAAGAGCAGAAAGGGCTGCTGCAGAAGCCAGGGAAAGGGCTGCAGCAGAATCCAGAGCAAAAGAAGCACGAGAGAAAGCTGCCGCAGAAACTAGGGAGAAAGAAGCACAGGAGAAAGCTGCTGCAGAATCCAGGGAGAAAGAAGCACGGGAGAAAGCTGCTGTTGCAAGGGCCCAAGCAGAGGCAAGACGTAGAGCAGAACGCGCTGCTGTAGAACGGGTCACTGCTGAGGCTAGAGAGCGAGCTGCTGCTGAAGCTCGAGAGAGGGCTGCTGCTGCTGCTGCGAAGATGAACCAACAGAAGAGTGATAATGACCTTGATTCCTTTTTTAGCATGGGTTCCCGACCAAGCAGTGCGCCAAAAGCAAGGGCAACTTCTTCTGTGAGTAGCAAATGGTGCATCTTATACATCAAGTGTTACGTGTTATAATAATGTCTTGGAAAATGGAAATAACTATTGGTTGTCTTCTCGCTCTGATCCCCAACGTAGGACTCTGCAACTGATCCACTATCCCATTACAGACAAGGACCAGAAGGGACCCAGAGGGCTTCCAGTACAGGAGTTCCTTCTAATGTGAGGAAAGCATCTTCCACCACCAATTTTGTTGATGATCTTAGCTCAATTTTTGGAGGTATATCTCATTACAGGTTATTTAAGATCATCCTGTGACTTGCCATCACATTTGGTACTCACTAACACCTTGTAATTGCAAAAGCTGCTACACCAGCTGGAGAATTCCAGGATATTGAAGGGGAAACTGAGGAAAGACGAAGAGCTAGGCTGGAAAGACAGCAACGCACTCAGGAGCGTGCGGTATGTCATTTCGAACAAATTGTATTCATGATCCGTATTTATAGGGGAGATATAGTTCTGTACATGATTTTGATTGTTGAAGTGTTGAGCTTTTCATTTGTAGGCTAAAGCACTGGCTGAAAAGAATCAGCGAGATCTGCAATCTCAGAAGGAACAGGAAGAAAGACATGTAAGCATCATTCAGGCATCTACATGTTCTGTTGCATCTCTGATAAACATAAACTTGAATCTCCACTGCTTGAATTTTTATGGGTAACAATAGTGGGCAGGTTGGGTAAGTGGTAATATGACAAACCTGACACATTTTTAGGGCAGATCAAAATGGGTCCCACTAACACTTCTGTTCTCACTTCTAATCTTGTAAATTATATATTTAAATATGACTACAAAAACTATTTATGTAAATAATGGTCTGATTTTTAAAGCAATATAGGAGGTTAAAACATTTCAATATACACAAATCAATTGATCCTTTTCTTCTTTATTCTAAATTTTATCGTTCTACCCAGTAGAGCCATTATCAAAATTATAATCCAAAATGATGTATTTTCCAGTGTTGTAAAAATCGGCCTAGGCGCTGATCGGGGGAGTAACGATACGATTTGCCTATGATCGGCCTGGTTTAGGCGGAATTGGTCTAGGCGGGTCAAGAAGTCAATTTTTTAAATAAAAAAATATAATAGAAGGCAAAAAGAAAGATGGAGTACAAATCATTGAACAATATGGTCAAGAAGATCAAGGAGCATCCATCTAATATTCTATTTATAATATTAATGAACTAGAATTCTATATTTGAACTTTGAAGTATGTCTATTTGGAGATTTTAACAATTATGGTTGTATTATAAAACATATTTTAGGATGTTATAATTAATTATAGTTATATTTGAGTATTTATAAATATGTTGTATGTATAATTCTAACATATAAAAAATCCCAATCCGACTACTCCCTAGTCCCCAGTCGGCCGGCCGACTACCGCCTAGCGATTTCTACAACACTGGTATTTTCTCATTAATGGGTTAAAATTTTCACCCCGACTTAATAGTATTGAGTACGTCTTATTCCATTTGTGTAAAAGTTTAACTGGAATATAAAAAACAATACATGAAGTGAAAAAGTTGTCTTGTAGTATTGAGCAGTGGGTGCTTTGTTCTTTATACTGGTTCTTATATCTTTCCAAGTCAAGTTTGAGGGTGGGAGATGTAGCATTATTTTGTCAAATAGAGTTGAGGACTTTAGGGTGGCGTTTGGTACGGTGGAATGGAAGGGAATAGAATCCTTTAGGTTTATAAGCTTTTTTAACCAATGATACTTGCACATAAGTAAAGGTTGACATAAAAAATGAAGGAAAAACTATTAAAACTCCATTTCCTTTCTATGTTTTTTGATTCTCTCCATGTTGATAAGGAAAGAAGAGAACTGAAATTTATATTGATCTCAATTCTCTACCTCTTTTCATTGACAATCAAAGGTCCCATAAAATAATATAAAAGCTTGTAAATCTCACGTGATTCCATATTATTCCATTCCACCGTACCAAATGTCCCCTTAGAGTTCACAGTCTTAATTGTTTGCGTCACTCCTTTAATTTGTTGTGGTCTTTGGAAGGTTGAGCTTCTAGCCTTCTATATGTGCATGTGAGCTTATCACAATATTGACAATAATCTGAGAGTAAACTGTAAAAGTGATTCACGTAGCATCAAGTATCTGACGTCGTTTGAACCTGAGATTAAATTTGGACCATATAAGATTATATATTGACTATAACTCTTTCACTTGATTTTCAAATTTGACACGTGTTTATTATTTTGAAAATATATGATAATAATATAAAATTTTACTTTTTATTTTAAAATCTGAAATGTAATTTTTATGTGTTTATTTATTATAAAATAAAGGGTTTATTATGAAAAAAAAACCAATATGTTTTCACGGTTTTTGCGTTTCGTCCCTCCATGTTATTTTTTTCCAGAAAAGTCCTCAAGTTAGTTTTTTCTTTTTGGTTTAGTGAATTTTTACTATTAGAGCCCGTTGAAAACGCAAAAAACGTGAAAGCATGTTGGTTTTTTTCATAATAAACCCTAAATAAAAATAGTTTATATAAGATATATCATTATAAATTTGTCATCTAGATCTTTAAAACGAACTCAATATTGAATATGATATGCATTTTTAATGTTAATTTATAATAGAATTTATTAATTTCTTAATCAAAGACTTTTGTGATATTCTTTTTAAAGGCAGAAGTTTACTGAAACAAAACACGAAAGTCTGTGAGAAACAGAACAGATAACAACAAAAAACTTTTTTAATATCAAAAACTTCATTTATATTAAAAAATAAAAATCAGTGTTGTCAAAGGCACACCAGGCTCTTGGTAGTTGTTCAGTTGATGCACACTGTCTTAGGCGTGCAACTTTTATGATTAGGCATGGAATTGATGGGGCTATGGGCTTTCTCAATTGATGTAGATTTTGGGGCTAGCTTATTGATATAATTATCCGTAGGAAACTTAAAATATGACAGGGAATAGAATTGATATAAATACATCAAGGATTACACGAGATTACAACTGGGCCTCTTCTCTCTCTTCTAATCCACGATCATGGATTGAGTTTGAGACGTTAACTCTCCTCTCTTCTCCAAGAACAAGTTTGTTGTCTGCCTCTGCCCTGCATCACAATCCGTTGATCACAAAGGGCTGCATCATAAAGGTACATTTTTCATAGCTTACTCTGAGAAGTTCAACGTCGACTTTACTTGGAGAACTCCCCAGCTTCATCTTAAAGTAGAATAATGATAGTCGATGGACACTGAATCAGAATCAGAATCAGAATCAGAGGAGGATCTTAAGGATGGAGAGGATGTCGTGGAGTTAGTTAAGAGCGATAAGGATATAGGAGAAGAGGTTAACTAAGAAGAGATGATTAGGAATTATGATCATAGATTACAATGATTTAATTATGGGATTGGGTGTGAAAGTACAAACCTTTACTTTTACATTTGTTTAAGATTTCTTTTTTCTTGTTTTTTTTAGCATTATGAACTATTTTACTATTAGAATATAATGTAATTAATGTTTATATTTATTCAAATTATCCTTTGTTTTATGGTTTTTGGTTAAATTATGTCATATACTCTGGCTTGAAATTTTGCTAGCCTACTTAGCTCAGGCCTTTCCCTTCTTGTGCCTCTCACCTTATTCCTCAATCAGGGTCGGTCACCCGTGATTTTTTGTGTTTAGTTAACTTGTTAAAAATTGCGTATGTATAAAAGGCACATAAATGTAAAAGTAAAATACACTACATTAATGATTTATCAACATAGAAAATACTACAAAATTGAATTACAGCACAGTTAAAATTAAAATAATTAAAACGAGAGATTATTAGTTTAAAGCTTTATTTAGACCCCCATGCCATGCATAGAGAAATCAATTATTTGTATCTATACTTTGGATTTTACATTTTTAGTTTTAAAGATAATTTATATATAGTTGTAATATTAAATTTACAAATTTTCATTTATATAGTTTGTTAAGGGGGTGCATGGTTGGGGGTTATTCCCCATAAGGAAAGTCAAAGGTAATAACAAAGGATGTTGGTTTCATATAATGCCGTCATTAATTGCTTCATAGAGGGTAATACACTATTACACCATTCCTCAACAAATTGGGGGTAATGAAATCCATTACCCATGTCACTAGAATTTGGCTTTCAAATTAGCAACTATATACCCCACACCCACACCTACCCTTACCCTACCCCATCCCACCCCACCCCAGCCCTACCTTACACACCCATCCTAGCCTATCCTACCTTGACTTTACATTGTCCTTACTTTACCCTACCCTCCCACCTATATCTTACCACCCAGCCCATCCTCCATACATTGATTTTACCTTACCCCTACCCTACCCCAACTCTACCTTGGTGGTGGTGGCAGTGGCAGTGGCAGTTTTGGTGGTGGTGGAGGAGTCGGTAGCAGTGGTGATGTTGGTTGGAGTGGTAAAGGTGGCGGCAGCCTATGTGCAACAACCAAACATTTATGATGATAATGATGATTTCTTAGTTTTACCAAGCAACATCAATACAATGATAGTATCCATTATCATTCCTTAGTATTCCCATTCCAGCTTTCCCATTCCCAGTTTCAACCAAACGCCTCCTAAGGTTTATCTATGTTATTAATTGTGAAGGTTAATTTATGTCTATAGAAAATTATTTAGTGCGGAATTGTTTTTATTTTTCAAACATATTTTACAAAATAAGAATACTTACGTCTGAAAACAAGGTTTATCTATGTTATTAATTGTGAAAGTTAATTTATGTCTATAGAAAATTATTTAGTGCGGAATTGTTTTTATTTATTAAACATATTTTACAAAATAAGAATACTTACGTCTAAAAACAATGACATGTGCAACACACAAGTGTATCACTCTAGTTTATTTTTGTGTTATAAGAACTAAAAGCTGCCATAGATTTGTTTTTAGGTATCCACAGCATGGACATCTCTTGATTTCTATGGGTGTTCCCTCCTTATTGTCGATATCCAGTCTTGCATAACGATAATGTTCCTTTGTTTTTTCCTGTCTCAGAGGATTTCTGCTACTTTAGATGTCGAAATAAAGCGTTGGGCAGCAGGGAAGGAAGGAAATTTGCGTGCGATGTTGTCAACGTTACAATATGTATGACTCATTATCTATGTGCCTGTGTTTTTGTGTTTACTTTTACAAGGATTAATATTCTCTATTGGCATGCCGTAATTTTTTTGTGGCTTACTTCATGATATCAGAATGCATCAAATTTATCTCGAAATGGTTATGTCAACATGCAACGATTAGACCCCTCAACAGTTTAAATTGGACAGTAGGTCATTCATCAGTATTGGAATCACTACTTGCAATAGGCATGTTAATTGATAGCATTTCTTCTGGTATAACTAATGATTTGGTCTCTCTTTCTATTTCCAGCATTGGAGATGCCCAAATAAGTCGGCTCTAGATCAGTTATTGAATGCAAACTGACCCCCAAGTCCAGTAACTTGTTATCTGACCCATGGCCCAACACCAACTAATTTGAGTAGATGTTTGATCCAATTCCTAACCATATTTTTTCCTTCAATCCTTTCACACCTACACTTCTTCTCCCCCCCTCCCATCTTTCTTTTTTCCTTTTTAAATATTTTTGTAATTATTAGGTTACAATAATGCTTGTTATGATGACCCTTTAAAATTTTTTGACTAGTAGCACTTAAGGACAAAAAGTATCATCACATAAACATGGCACATTTTAAAGTTTTGTTGTCATAAAATCACATTGATGTTAACAAATTAGTCATCATTGAGAACAATCATGCAATTAAACATGATATCATGAACTGGTGTAACTTCTACATTTTTATATTATGTTAATATTTAATTAAAAGCTGACACTGTTATGAAATTTGATGTTATTAAACAAGTCGCATCTTTATTTATTTTTATTGTCATGTTTCGTATCTTTATAAAAATTTCATGTTTTAAAAATTTTATCATCAGAAAATTATATACATTATAAAAATTGGTCAGAAAAGTATTTATTTTTGTAAAAAGTTCATCAAAAGCTCACTTAAAGAACTTGTATATATACAGATATATCTTTGTAGAAATAATTTCACATTTAAACAAATATCAATTATGATGTTTTGTCATAGTAACGTTACAATAAAAAAATAGCGGACTTAAAAATGAAATAGGAAGGAAACTAGTAAGGTGTATTTGGCTTTAGGTGGAGTAGAAATTGAAAATATATATTTTTTATTTTTTAAATGATCAACACATGCATTGACCCAGTTAAAGGGGTTGATCTATTGTTAGAAGTCCAGCTGCAATCGTTTAAATGGATGGTATCTCAGTCTAGAAAAGTTGATGCCTCGTGGAGTTTGTAATGCTGCGGCCCTCATGAGGTTTTGTTATGAGTCTGTATCTCTATTTCAGGAACTTCTGCACTTGATCCGGTTAAAGCTTATTATATAGTTTGCGTGGGTTTGAACTTCTATATGTGGTATTGAGTTAGTTTAGAATGGGAGAGGCTGGTTATCAAGCATCAATCGGATTTGAGTTAGTTTAGGGGGCGTTTGGTTCGTGGATTTTTTTATCTGGGATTTGCATTTTGTCAAAGGATTTGCATTATGCAGGATTTGCATTTGTCAGGATTTTGTCAAAGAATTTGCATCATCTTATAGAAAAAATTTGTTAATCTGAAAAATGCAAGGTAACTGGGATTTAAAATCCTAGGGGGGAGGCTGGGATTTTAAATAACAAAGAATGGAAGGATTTAAGAAATCCTGGGATTTAAAATCCTTACTGAAATCTGCGAACCAAACACAGGATTTTAAATGCAAATCCCATGAAATCCCAGGAAATCCGCGAACCAAACGCCCCCTTAGTTTTTTCTGAATTCTGTTCGTGTGTTTTGGATCCGCGCCTTGCAGATTTTTGATATCATGTAGGCTTCCGAGTTAAACAAAATGATGCCTTTAGAAAAATGGGTTGATCCATTGGATTGTTTATTAGATCAATGGATCACATTTTCTTTGGTACTTTGAATCTAATAAATGGATATGCCATGTAGATAGATAGTATCTTTGTTGTTGATTTGCTACATGATGAAATCCCACCTTCCGTCCTCCCTTAAAAAAGCTGACGTTAGATGAAAATCACAGAGTGTAATTCAGTCAGTAAGCAAAGAACTGAAATGTTCCAATATTTTCCATCGATTACCACAGAAGAAACATTAGAAATGTTTTGTGGTTTTAATTTGTTATAGGATACCAATCAGGAGCGGATCTTTGCCCAAGCTTGGGTATGCACCGGCAGCTTTCGTACTGTAAGACACTAAAAGAAGACTTCTTTTATCATAGAGTGTCCAAAATTTTTTGAACATTAGTGCATACTTGTGGCTCAGATTTTTAGAACTGCCATTGACACCACAAAATGGAAGTCTATTATAGGAGGGCAGGTTAGTAAACTATACTAAAAATTTGATCATTGATCGGGTATTAATACCATAGTCTATAGCGTGAATAAGGCTTTTAAAATAGTAAAGGCTTCTGCTAAAATCCTAAAGGTCTCTCTAATGAGGATAATGTTAAAGATAATGAAATTCAGATGGTTCAAAACGTACCATTGATGAAGAGTTAATGCCATATTGCATGCTGACCAACATTTGATGCTTCAAATCGAATAATAAACAACTCTATTCATTTGCTAATGTAACATCTACTAATTCGTGTCACAAATGGATTTTCAGGTTCTTTGGCCTGAATGCGGTTGGCAACCTGTTTCATTGACAGATTTGATCACTGGTGCGAGTGTGAAGAAAGCATACAGAAAGGCTACTCTGTGTATCCATCCTGATAAAGTGCAACAAAAAGGGGCTAATTTACAACAGAAATATGTCGCCGAGAAGGTTTTCGATCTCCTTAAGGTACCCACTCATCTCTTAACATATATCTCAAGATGGTTAGCCTTTCAACAAGGCTGCCATTTATGCTTATGCTAATCCTAATTTAGCAGTTTCACGGAAATACGTGATGCAAGAAATAACGATGGTTCTTTCTCAATCTCTATGCATTGTCATTGATAGCACATCTTAGTGGTTTGTAGTTTGGACCTCGTAATAAGGGGGTTTGGATGCCAGCTTCCAAAGTAATTAACTAATTATTGTTATTACTGACGCGAGAATGGTGCACAGAATAGTAATCACACAAAAACATGCAGAAAAGAGAGCACAATATGTATGTGGGTCGGTCCAAAGAATGACCGACGTCCATGGCCACTTGCCCCGTCTAGTGAGTCGCCTGTTTAATTTCAGATTAGAATTACAAATTGTATAGGGGATGATATACATAATACAAACTTCAGACCAGAGTTGAAAACCCTAAGGGAGCGTTGGTAGGAATCGTAAGGTTATGGACTTGTTTAAGTTTATAAGCCTTGTAACCAATGATAGTTACATTTAAATAAAGATAGACATAGAAAATGAAAGAAAAACTATAAAGATTCCATTCTTTTTTCCATGTTTTTATTCTCTTCATTTTGAGAAGGAAAAGGATAAATCCAAATTTGCATTCCTTTCCATTGAGAATCAAGGCTCTTGTCACATGATAAAGAAATTTGTAAACCTCGCGTGATTCTATTCTCTTGATTCCGAGGGTGCGCTTGGCTCGTAGAATGAAATTTGTAGTAATTGGAATTTCCTTTTTAGTGTATTTGGAACTTTGAATCATAGAGAGAAGTAACTAAAGACTAATTTCTGTCAAAATCTATCGATCGAATTTATCATTCCTAGCAAGTTGTAATAGAATTTAGATTCCAATAATTCACAACCCACACCTTTAACCAACAACAAACATCATGCCCAACCCCACGCACAAAACAAACTAACAATTGGAATCTAAATTCTAATTTATTCGAATTTCATACCCACAACCATAAGAGTGGGACCCTTCCTAGATTTCTAGCCACAATCAGTCTCCACAACGACACAGCCTAACAATCAGAGTCATATAATCATAATAGAGGATATGCAAGTAATTTTACATTTATTTCCAGAATCCAATTTTCTTGTGACAACTGCTTACATAATTCTCCAAATTTGATCATATTAATTTGATAAATTAGAAAATTAACATTATTAATATTGTATCCAATATCTCCACATTCTCAAACCTTGGTGGTTTGATGAACTGAGTTTTTTTTCCATTACTTCTGTGTGTGATAATAGGAGTCTTGGAACAAGTTCAATTCAGAGGAGCTCTTTTAATCCTGCAATGATTCTATTACTTTCGAAGCTACTATTGCGGAAAAGGCAACATTTGTTTTCTGGAAAAAAAAAAAAGATATGCATCGGTTGTTCAGCCATTAGTGTTCACACATGCCTCACATGTAGTTGAGCGAAGCGTCCTGCAGACCTCTTCATGTGAGCTGAGAGCAAGAGTTTGTCCTTTTATGTATTGGCGTTTGTTGCATACCTTTTGTGTGCGAAAGGTGATCTTTTCACCTTAATTTTTCGTCTATTCGGATTTCGGTATCACTTTGGAGATTCTGGTGTTTTACTGAACTGAAAATTCTGTAATGGGGTTGGCTGTATAAATCTATCAGGGTACAGGTTATACGACACATTGTTTCTTCTTGGATTTCAATTTTTGTTTACAAATCTAATTGTATAATCATATTCTTTTATTCGTCAATGATTTGGGTCTCGACTAGTTTCTATTTCTAAAGTTTCATTCTTCTCTTCTTGTTACTTTGTATTTTGAGTAATGTTAAATCATTTTAGTTACATGATTTAATGGTGCTTTAATAGTTTCTTTTATACATGTATCGTTAAGACTACATCAAATCTCAATATTAGTGGGTTTCTAAGATGTAGAACGCAGGACTGGATCGTAAACAATGTTGAAATTAATGTCAAATGGTTATTAAAAACTTGTATCTCAAATAGAGCTCCTCAATAATATATAAAAAATTAAAAAATGATACTTTGGATTTTTAATGGTATATGCATATGCATTAAAACCTGTATATCACAACGATAATATATAAGACATATACTAGAATTCTAGAAAGGATGAGAGTAACTGGTCAACGGGACTATTACAAACAATATAAGATAGACACTCTCGCACATGAATGTTACAGAACTCGTATACGAACACAAAAACACATCACTCAACTTGCACCAAGTGCGGAAACAGGAATTAGCACAAAAACACATTTAGGGTTTAATAACATGATGAGGCGTAGCGTAGCTACATGCCAATAACACGGAATCAAATATAACTTTGTCCAGTTGGAATCTTTCGACCAATTAAGCTTAGTCAACTCATGCAGTCACCATAATACCACATAATAAACAAACGGGGAAATTTTATGTACCAATAACTATTTTTAGGTTGTTACCAATCTCCTCCACTTGGATTGATCCCGTCATCAAAATCTCAACTTTTGAAAACAACTGGGTATCTTTAAAGCATGCCAACCTTGGTTAATCTGTGATTTTATCATGATGTTACCACCACACTAATAGCAACGAAGTCTACTCTTTCTGTACCCGTTTGATCTTTGATTTGTAATAGTCTCAGTATGCTCAACCTACCATAACTGTTCAGTAGCCTTGATCTCTGATACGACATAGTCTCTTCATGAGATGACAACCATCTTCGTAGATGATTGAATCAACAGTTTAAATATATTGAATCGTCTATATCATTGTTTTTAAAATATTTAATGATCTTTTGACATGTGATTCATATTTCATAATATTTGAATAATTGATTCAGTCATAATTCTATTTTGTTTTTATTAATTCAAAAATTTTAAACTGGTGGTAAAAAATTACTAAAAACGATTAAAGACCAAATTTTTTTCATCAAACCTAGATTTAAATTCTTATATATCATATGTAAGACCAAAAATATACATGAAAAAATATATCAGTTAATCAAATTTGGTTCTTACAAGTTCTTAATTTGAACTATTTGGGTTCTTTGATTCCACACACACATGTAATATATTCACATATGCATAATTATAAATATATATTTAAAATATATTTGTTTATTGATAAATTTTACGATTTCAATTACTTATTTTAAAAGTTATCTATTATTGCAATCTACTTTTTAATTTTTTATGATTATAACAACATAATTTAACTTTTATCAATTATAACAATCTAATTTTTATATTTTCATGATTATTGCAACTAGTTGATTACTTATATGACACGTGACTTTTAAATAATGTGTATATAATTTATCTAAGTTATTCTTGCATTACAATAAATTTAACGAAGTCATTCGTATATGATTTAACAAAATAGTTGTATTCATCTAACAGAGAATCATTAAGTTATGACGTGACAACTTTTCCAAACTATATCAACATATTAACAAGTGACTTGTTATAATCATTAAAAGTTAATGTTATACATGTAAAATTTAATGTATGTTATTATAATTGTATAAAAAAATTAAAAATAAACTGCTATAAGCCTATAATTAATAAAAATTTAACATGAATGTTATAATTATGAAATATTAACAAAGTTGATTGTTGTTACCCATAATTAACCCGAATCAAAATGGAGAATTGGAAAGATAAAAACTTTATCATGGTGAGTGGTGAGTGGTGACAAAGGTTCTCAGGTGACACGCGCGCCATTTTGGTGCGTGTGATCGGATTGTTGCTCGACTCCATGATCCTGATCTGCTCCCACAAAACATTCGTCAGAACAATCGACTTCTGCTTCTCTCTCCTTACCTCTCTCTCTCTAGGATCACTTCATCGACGGGACGGTACCGTCAAGAACCCTAGTTTGTAAATTCCAATGCCTTACCTAAGCTTCGTTATGTACAAAAACACAATTTAAACCTCAAATCTTTCTTTGTGTGTGTGTATATAACTATATATAGTCGACGTGGTGGTGTTTGGGGATTTACACTAATATATAATTCAACAAAATGCTGGAAAACCCCACCGATTCATCATCGTCGGCTGCCAATATTTCCACTGTCAAACGCTATACTCCTCCTAATCAAAGGCATACACAAAACCCTCTCTCTGTTTGTGGTGAATTGGAATTGATTAATTGATTTATAAACATGGTTTTTGATCTGTGTACAGGAATCGGGCTCTTGGAAGGCGGAAATCTGGAGGAGGTAATCTTCTTGTTGTCTTTAGTAGATACAATGCCTACTTGTCTCTTATATCCATTTATAGTTAGGGTTTGCATGATCTCCATAATTGAAATACTGACTAAAGATACAGACTGTTTATAATATGATCTTGATTTTTTGGAAGGTAAATTTTGTGCAATCTTTTGCAATTAAGTTTTAGGATCTTAAATATAATCTGAAGTATTCGTAGTGATGATATATCCATGGTTGGAGAGTATGTGGTGATATACGAATATAATTACAAGTGTGTAATTCATCTACTTTAAGAAGTTGGGAATGCTAGATAACTATGATTGTTTTTCCTGAACTTTATTGCTAACTGGTCAAATAGTTGAAATTTATAAAATCTAGCTAAAAAGGAACCATGTTGAACCATTTAATTCAGCCAAAATATACCCAAGCATTCAAAAAATCATATTTAGTGTACTAATTCTCTATGAAATTTGGATAAAATGAAAGTGTAGCGTGTATCAACTATCAACCCGACCTGACCTGCTTTTACCCATTATCCAACCCACCTATTTTCCATCATAATGGGCTTCATGAGATCTTGGAGTTTAAAGAGTAGGCATCGACTTAAAATCGCATCCTATCAAAATCATTTAGCCTACAAATATTGTTTTTTATATGACACTAAAAATATTATATCTTTTTAAGCTGACTAACTAACTTCTGCAGATAGACTGGATCGGGCAAATAGTTATGTGAATGATGTAGATAAATATCAAGTAGCTGCTTTGAGAAATGTTCCGATTTTAGACCGTCCAGATCCCCAATGCTTGATTGCCTTGGAGGGATGCTGTAGCAGCGAAGCTTATCAACTTCTGAACAACCGTACGTTTTGGATTAAGTATCATATTATATGTTTGGTGAATTTTGAACATCATTTCATGCATTCAGTTATGGAGATTAATCTAGACCATCAACGTTCTGAACTTCTAATGAAGTTGAATGATATCCTAATCATTTACTCCCTCCATGCTCGCTTTAGGCTATGGGGTCATTGGACCCCAACAAAAAAATTTTTTATAATTGTTTGTGAATGTATTTTTGTTTGGAACACATCGTCCTACAAATTCAGACCCTTCAGTTGTGAAGCCCAAGAAGTCACATGCCCCAGAAGCCCAAGAGTTTTCCCAGCCCACCATCCCAAATATAGTCGGACCAAAAAACTTTAAAAAAACAGCTTGCATGCTCTCTGCTTCTGTGATTTCTCATTTCTCCCTCTCTGGTTATAATCTATAATCGACGAACTTTCTCTTTCTTGCTATAATATCAGACTCCTATCAAGTACCATTATGTCTCCGCTCTGCCAGTGTTGAGTCTACCTAAGCGGCTAATGGAATTAGGTTTGGTATTTGTTTATTAATAAAACATTGATTTGCACAGCAAATGGACGATTAGAATAGTTAAATTAGGTTTTACATTTATTTAATTGATAGACTGATTTTCACAACAATACGGTGTTTAATTTATTAATTAATGTTTATATCTTTTGTTGAAAAATATATATTAGTGATACTAGTAATGTCACACTTATAGATTACTTTTAATATATGAAAACCCGTTGTGAACAATAGAAAAACTTTAGTGATCTTTTAACCATAACCTTGTGGTATATTATATTATTAGTTGTGAACCTTTTTGACCTGACCCGAGCCAATCAACGGCATGTCATAGTCCTTCATTTTATTAGCCATAAGGTCTAAGTTGGACCACACGGGTGTTTCATTCCTAGCTAGATTCACTGTTTGGGGATGTCGTTCTTATCTAGTCAAATCACATATATAGCCTTCATTGAAAGAGTGTTTTGGTCATTTCTTTATCTTGAGCTGAACTGCATTCTTTCTTTTCTTCAAAGTTAAAACCTAACTTTAAGTTTTTAACCCTTAAATCTGCCTCATGTCAGCTGTTGCTCAAGCATCATTTGGGAAAGCTTTGTTGATTTGCATCGTCAAAAGAAAGATTGAAAGAAAAACTACATTAAATGCATTAATATTACAATTCCATGATTGTGCTCTGTGCAGGTTGGGAAGCTGCCATTAATGCATACGAAAACCCTTCAACTGATTTATCTGGTCAGTGAAATGTTATATATTCATTCTCACACATGATATTGCTTATTAGAAATTTCGAAACCTTCAGCTTACCTCTTGAAACATTTAAAGTGTAAACTTGCCCCAAGTCTCCAACATGTTCCTGCAGCAATAAGAGAATTATCGTTTGGTTTTTATAATAAGATCTTTTTTGAGCACTTATGTCTTCAAAAGGAAGACATTTGACATGTAATAATCAAAATTGAAGACATGAGAAGGTCTTCGCGTATCTAATGTCTTAAAAAGCAAACGGCAGACTGACAACACATACGATAAATGCTGGCTTCCTCTGTTGGCCCGTTAATAATGTATTATCTCACTTGTGTAATTGTGTTTTGCAGAGCGACCCATTATGTATTCAGGAAGTAGGGCTTCACCCTGGGTACAAATTGGACTTCCTCATCAGGTAAACTACATCTGCATTCTCTCTCACACTTGCCTGGTCTAAACAGTTGATTGTTTTGTAATCCATTTAGATTATTCCCCCACCAGCTGGGATCGGACCATCTGGTCATCAGATTGATTTCTTGAGCGAACTTAGGCAAGCAATGCATAACTCAAATGCTGGTCCCAACAAGTAACATGAACTATGAAGCTTCATCGTGGCTTGTTGATCAAAAACCTGTTGTATGTTCTTTAAACTTCCGCGTGATTACTTGAGACAAGATTTGATAAAGAAATGTCAGATTTCAGTCTCTCGTCGTGATTAGAAATGATTGTAAAATGCATTCGTTTAGCCATCCAGTTCATAAACTTGGAACTGTGTACATTTGTCTGTTCTTGTACAAACAATTCATTGTTATACTTTGCAAGAACGACCTGTTTTGTGCAAAAATGCCAAATATATGTTTTTTTAGTTTGTCTTTTTTCCAGTTAATAGAATTGATGTGCTATCAATGGTAGATCGGGATTTCAAGTCGTACAGTTACACCGGAAAAGAAGCAATCGTTGCATAATCTTTGATCAAGTAAATCAAGGATATGGGGTTACTCACTAAAAGGTCTTTTTGCCCATTTATGATTTATCTATCATTTTCGTGATAAAGGTATTGTGACATTCAAGATTTTATGATCCGTACGTTTTGATGTTTTTTCATTCAGTTTTTGTGATCAAATTAACTTTATCCCGTAAATTTTTCAGAAATTTTGTGATAATATCTTTTTATATCTAATAAAAAAGATTGCTTTGTTAGGATTTTAGCCAAATGAACAAATAAAAATGAATTTCTCTCTAATATCATCTCTCCTTTTTGACACTGCGTATGAAAATAAAAGAAAATCAAGAAAAGTAAAATTAATTTGTGTAATTTTTGGTTTTTTAGGATGTAAAGGAAATGAAAATGAATGAAATTGTAGTATTTTTTTCTCTAAAATTTTCCTCTCAAAAGTGGGGAGAACAATGAAAAGAAAATATTTATTTACTTTCTCTTCCTTTCCTCTCTTTTATTTTCTTTCCACCATCGAGAACACAGCGTAAAACTTGGGAGAATGACCATCGGATTCTGTTGTCCTCCCACCACACACTCTCTCATACTCTTTTATTAATCGATAGAATTGATTACCAACCGTCAAAAGTATGATAGCAATAAGTAAAATTGAATACAAGCATTATTTAATTAAAACAGAAAAGTAAATTAGTTATTTTAGACTATGAATACCACATGAAAACATTAAATAAAATATGTAATTATCTCAAACCATCAATGTCAATAAACTCCAAGTCAATATTTTAATTTTTTTTTTTAAAGCATATCAACATTGTTAATAGATAGAATCAATCACCGATCACTAAGATATTATTTCGACAAGTAATATCGGGTACAATTACCATCCGATAATAAAAAGGTAACTCATTTGATTGATTTCTAAAAAATGTGTTGAATTTGTGTGGCTTTAACCTTATTGTAAGGTTACTCGCAATGGTGTAAATCATCAAATGAGATGATGCAATAATTGTAAAAAAAAAAAATTAGTTAATTAAAAGTTCGACCTTGGCTTCTGGGGAGGATTGGGGATAAGTTAATTTTTTTCCAATTTTTGATTGGCCATTTGTTTGTTATCTTTAAAAATCTAAAATTATCATATTAATACATAAACAATAAAAAAATAGTAAAATTCATGATTCTTTTTATTGACATATTTCATATTCAACCTCAACTCTTCATTTATAAACTCGTTTGATTTCTTTGTTAATATGAATCATTCGTTTACAAACGACCCATTTGAGGATTCTCAAGATTATTCAAAATCTCAAGACTATGAACTCTTAGTTTTTCTCAAATCTCAATCAATTTTTTGTCACAAAAAATACCCCAACACTCACAAAATAGTGAAAAACTCCCAAAAAGTGATAAATGGGATGTTGAAAAGTGTCGTATTAATGCCAACATGGGTTACTACCAGCGAAGAGAACATTCGTGACAAAAACAGAAAAAGTGCATTATTGCAGGCAACTATGAAGTAACTTAATATATTATGCAACAGCTTAAACAAAAAACTCAAACCCAAAAAAGGTTAGCAACAGAATCATTACTCAAATGAAATGTTGTTAAAAATGTCTTAACAAATGTGCTAAAAGCATTTCGAGAAGCGTATGGACAAAAAAGAAGTGAAATGAGTATGCAAGATGACGAGGATGACGCTCATGATATATATGAGTTGGGTGGGAGTAAGTTTACTGATTCTATAAGCGTATGGACAAAAAAAGAAGTGGAATGAGTATGCAAGATGTCGAGGATGACGCTCATAAAATATATGAGTTGGGTGGGAGTAAGTTTACTGATTCCATTGTTTTTAATATAGTTATGTGTCATCATGAAAAATGAAATTTAGAGTTAGGTCAATGCACAATACATATAGACAATATAGAGTAGTTTGTATCTTCTGTATCTTAAATTATATAATTAGTGCTATGATGGTAATGTAATTTATTTATTTAGTGTGATTGATAAATGTAAAATATATTTTTGTTTATTTTTATATTAGAAGTTAAAATTTTTATATTACATTTATATGATATAAATAATCATAAATTATATTTTATTTGATGGAAGATTGGTTTCGATTGAGTCACTGATGACGTGAAAAATTGAGTTAGGTAGATCTGTAAAGGTGGAAGAGTGAAAAATTAGTTTTTTAACAGAAAGAATGTGGATTGGGTTGGGTTGCTTCGCTGATAACAACAGTCTAAAACACACATTTCGCTTTAACACAGAAGAACATGGAGACTACGGCTAAAGAACATTTACCTCAAATGGCAACCAGTAATACATTGAAGTTATGAGTTCAAATCATTGATACCATTCAAAACGAAAATTTGGCCGTGATTACTATCGATAACTAACATATGCATCTCCAATAATCTGTGAATTTACGGCTGTTGATTCTGATTAAGTTTACCAAGTTGAATCCCTTTAAAAGCAGAACTAGCCGCAGCAGCACCAGCAGATGGGCCATCATGGCTCGAGCCGTTAGTTCCTGCATTATGCGCCATCTTTTTCTTGGCATTCTGAGCCCAACCCATGAGTTTTGATTGTGTATGCTCATCAAATATCGACTTCTTGAAATATGTTCCCATCTAGATATGGTATTCAAAACTCATCAGCTATGACGATTCTATGAAAAACATGATGACAGTGGTAAAATTAATTGGAATAATTGCACAATAAACCTCAAACTTCTCAGTTTTTTTGGGATTAAAACTCCAAACCATTTTTCGTTGCATAAAAAACCCCAAACTAACTAAATATCAGTAAATGAAGGTTTTATCAATAGGTAACTGGTTGAAACAGGTTATTAATCCTACATGGACCGGTAAATAACCTACGTGGAATAAATTTTAATTGTTGAAACCGGTTGCCAAGTATTACATATCATTTAAAGCTCCGTTGATGATGTAATCTTTTTTAAAATTGAAAATTAATATTTAACAACAGCGTTTAATTGATGTGTAATACTTGACAACCGGTTTCAACAATTAAAATTTATTCCACGTAGGTTATTTACCGGTCCACGTAGGATTAATAACCTGTTTCAACCGATTACCCATTGATAAAACCTTGATTTACTGATTTTTAGTTAATTCAGGGTTTTCTATGCAACGAAAAATGGTTTGAGATTTTAATCACAAAAAACTAACAAGTTGATGGTTTTTTGCGCAACTATCCCAAATTAATTTGGATATTGAAAGAAGTACCTGTGTCACGAGAGCGTAAAGTGGTAGAGTGCTGTAACTGCACAAAACCTGGATGATAACCCTGAAACAAAATCATGCGTTCAACGTTCAGGTGCAGTTTAGTGATCGTATGCGAAACAGATTAGATTAAAAAACAGTTAATCTACCCGATGATCAGCCTAGGGATAATGTAGCGCACTTGCCCCATTATGCAAGAGTCGAAGCCATATTGAACCTATGACAAAAAAATGAAAATCATAATAAGTCTTCAGTTTTTAAGTTTTGTGTTTATGTTACGTGTTTCTAGAAGGGAGAATCGTACCCATATCCAAAAGAAGAATGCAATCTCAAACGCGTTTTGAAAGAGGATGAAATGTATAAAGAAAAGCACAATTCTGGGGCGGTGAAACCAAAAGTGATCATCTGAGGGTTGTACCACAAGTTCACCTTCTATGGCTATATGTTTCTCGGCAACCTCATGAGCTAACTGAATAATTATGTGCTCAAGCTTTGTTCCCACAGCAAGCAGAAGCTGGAAAAAGAGAAATTAGATGATTACTTTATTCATGATACAGATGCATGCATATGCTGGTTGAGTCGCACAGTTCTTTTTTTGCGACAATCCAGAGGAAAACCAAGAGTAATCAAAGCACGTATTCATTTGTCTCAATTAGGTCATTGTACTTTCACACCCGTACCAACTTAGGGTGTGTTTGTTTTCAATTAAGAGGGTCTGAATTAGGTCTGAAGTCAGAATTTCAGATCTTAACATAATTTGTATTGTTTGTTTAAATTCAGACTTAAGAGGTTACAACCTCTGAATTTTCCTCTGAATTTTAAGAGAAAGAGACTAGTCTGAATTAAAATTCAGAGCCTCTTAATTTCAGACTTTAAGGCCTCCTCTTAATTTCAGACATGGTTTTCAGACTTCAGACATTTAACCTCTTAAAAAACAAATATCACCTTAGTCATTACCATAGATAAAGTACGCTAAAAGTTGGAAAGGTGTCACTAAAAGTATAAAGTGAAGTGTTGCTAAAAAAACCGTAACGACCAATTTGGGACCGGTTTAAAAGTGTGACATAAGAAAAAGTAATACTCTTTAGTGATATTAAAAGACTAAACTACAAACTTCACTTGAATTTGACCGAAAATTAGAAGGTGTCTGAATGCTTGATAATGATGCTAATTTTTTCATATAAAATTAACAATTACAGTAAAAAAATTAAAAATAGAAGGCTGAAAAGAGGAGAGATCGGTAATGTTCCAGTTTTTAAGTTGGACTACTACTTACAATGAAAGGGATGAAAGCAATCCAAAAATATGTATGCCAACCTGCAAAAAGAGTATAAAAAAGAAAAGGTAAAGTAAATGAGGAGTCTTTGCAATCTTTTTTCCTTGCATCCCATACAGAGATTAGGCCATGGCCCCAAACTGTAATGTAAAAATATCTTCAAATAAACCAACCTACTAAACCCAAGGGGGAAGAAACTATGGGGGTGTTTGGATTGAGATTTAGATTTAAAACGCAATGTCAAACACAGTTGTGTTTGCAAAACTAATAAGTTGATAAGCAATCCCACAGCCCGTAAATTAACCAATCAGCAACTTCGAAAAGTGAATAGTGAAAGTGAGTGTCATTGCTTACCATTAACATTCAATAACAAGAATATGACGACGAATACCCACAGATACCAGCTGCAAAAGATAAAACCAGAGATTAGAACTCTTGTCTAGACGAACGCATAAGATATGTTGAATAACTAATTATTAAATTAAATTCGAAAAAGACGAAAGAATCTTTGTGAATCAGTACTAAAATTAACCATCACTTGTAAATCAAAGCCAAACTTTTCTTTTCAGGAAGGAGGAGTATTATTGGAAGTAACAAAACCACTTGCCTGATGCCAACAACTTTTCTAAAATCATCTTCCAAGGCCCGTATCATGTACTTGTGAAAATTGAACTTCGGGTTTCCTTTGCAATGTGTCTACAATATACAGTAAAAAAGTGTTTTACAAATAGGGTAAGGCAAGCATGAGAGAGCTATATAGTCTTTGGCTAAGATCCTTACCGTAATAAATCCTAAACGCAACGCTACGTAATCTGACTTAGTGACAGATCCATAAAATTGCTTGAAGAAAGAATGCTGTAACATTCCACAAAGAATATATGTTAACAAGAATATATAAAAGAAACAAATTTAGTAATTTAACATCATATATTAACCAATGATCATCATGTAGCGAGAATGTTCACAAAATCTCCCCGTCTTAGAAAAAGAGATGGCTTTTGATTTCAATTATTCATTCTCTTACCTTTCATAATCAAATTTCACACAAGTTTCTTATAGTTTCCATTACTCCAGGAAAAACTTGTATTAAAACTTGTCATACTTTGACATTCAATGTCAAACAAACTACTTTTCAATAGACTATAAAAAAACAAAAAAGGTTAATTCACCAAGATGTTACGTAGTACGTACTTTAGGTGCATTTATATTTTAGGCATCATACTTTCAAAAAACAGATGAACAAGAGATTATGCTTTATTTCCGTTTTTGTTTGAGGAACCATGTTGCCAAAATCACATGTTAAGCCTTTCGGGGTTTTAAAAGTATGAAACCTAAACCAACATTGGTATAAAGCAATGTTGCAAAACACACGCTAGGCGGTCAGGGAGTAATCAGCCTAGGCGGGGAGTACGGTTTGGAATTTCTGTATGTAAATTACAAAATTATGCATACAACATATTCCTAAATACTCAAATATAAATATATAGCACCCAGAAAATATATTTAATAACAATAACATAATTGTTAAAAACTTCAAATACTTCAAACATAAATTTTAGTTTGACTAGGATTGAGTGAATCCGAGTAATTAGGCCGATTTTGACCGCTTTGGGTAATTAGTCTGATTACCGACTACCAATTAATCGCCGAGTACTTGGCTGCCTAGGCCAAGTTTTGCAACACTTGTATAAAGCACTCTCATTTTTTAGTTTTACAACAATTAACCCAATAGAAAAAAATTTGATGTCATACACGTGAGAAAATATATAATCGAATATAAATTTGAAAATCTAATAGAATATGATGCTTAATAAGTGATTATTTGGTCATTTTACAAGTGAAAACGCAAATCCAAACACTTTAAAAACTGATTATTTGATAATTATGATAGCAAACAGCAGAAGTTAAACCAAACACTACATTTCCGGCAGCACTTTTTGTTACAACTATTATTTGATTATTAGTTGTCAAAATGCTACAACACTTTTTCAAACGCAAATCGAAACACCCTCTGTGAAAACTTCTTGGGGTCAAAGGAGATAGTAACTAAGAAAAGATTGTTTAGTTAGATCAATAAACTTGAGTGGTGAGCAACCTCTACAATCCCAATATTATCAATAGAGTTGGTCGATAAGGTCATAAAAAATTAAGAATAACATGGCAAAAATAAGACACAGGTCGTCGCTTTGGACATATGAATTAAAACAATGGACACTATTTGAATAGCCATAAATTGTATTGTAACTTACCAACCAGCCTCGAATCGCCGAGCCTTTGCCAATACCCACGAAACGATTCCGAATAAAGTCATGATCTTTAACATGGGTGACTTTTGGCTTCAAAACTGTAAATCATCATCATAGTTATATAACATTTCAATAAGAGTAGCTTATGATATAGCGAAAACCTTTAACTAATGATATTAAATCTATTACAATTTTAAAATTCTATAAAGGAAAAGAGTATATGCTTTACACTGTCCCATTTAAATTGCAACAATTTCCTAGATGTAAATATCCCAAGAAAAAGTACATGTTTCCTTTTTGAAAATTTCCCGAAGTTGTCACCGTTATGCAAATATAAATATATGGTGCAGATTTTGGATCCCCAAGAATTTTTAAGATAATTTTAGACACTTAAAGAATAAATCAGGTGTTTTGTTATAACCATGTGTGAACTCAAACACTACAAACTTTACTAGACAATTGGTGTACTATTTTAGCTCGATGCAATAGGGATGCTCACAAACCACCGATCGGACTGTAAGAAAGTAGTTCAGCAGTTCAGTCCCAGACCAAACCAAGAACCAAAATGTGTAATTGAACTTTTGAATTTACTATTTTAGCTAACGTTTTGGCTTTAATTGACTAGTTTTGTAACTTGATGTTTATTGTTCCAACAATTTGACTTGTTTCTTTTAGGATTAATATATGATTATTTACTATATATTTTTAAATAACAAACTAGATGTTCCATGTGATTACTCCTACCTTGTGAGGCGTCAAAATTATCTTTTGTGATAGATTCTTCCCAGTGCTTCCATTGTCGTATCTATGCCATGAAATAATATTGGTGAGGAAACAGATTGTATTATCCGGTAGAAGTAACAAAGAAAACAGAACCATTGAACTTTTTACTAACCTTTGCCCCTCCAAATACAACAGTGAGGACAGAAAATGTCACGTGCACAACAGCTAGAACAAAGATAAATATGTGTAGATGATGCAAGGCCTCAAGAGACAATAGCGGGACCTTGTTCTGTTGAAAGAAAGCAAAAGAAACAAATTAAGTGTTTCTATTTTTGGTAATTAACCTCGACATATACATACATACAATTTTGACTATTGTGAGAAGCTAAATGTTTATGAAAAATGTGAGAAGCAAACTGATTCCCTGATTTAAAAAATTGATTCATTTTTTAAAATTTGAGCAGTTTAAAGAAAGAAGTGAATCAAGTCACAAACTTACTGAATCAATTCGCTTCTCATATTTCTCGTGAATATTCACTCTCATTTCATTTTGTTTCTATATATATATATATATATATATATATATATATATATATATATATATATATATATATATATATATATATATATATATATATATATATATATATATATATATATATATATATATATATATATATGTATATATATATATATATATATATATATATAGACACACACACACACACATATATCAATATGAGAGATTTAACTGGCAACAAGTATATGATCTAAATCGATTACCTTTGAAGCACAATAACCCACAGCCGCTGCTTCTTCTGCAAGCAAATGACGAAGATGAGCTGTTGTCTCAGGCTTGGGACTAAGGGCCTCCCTTTTGTCATTCAATGAGCACGGAAGGAGGTGTTCCGTTATACTCTCCTTTACACATATCTTGACAATTCTAGCTTGGAAGACGGTTAATAAAAGCGAAATAAACCCCAAAAGCATCAACTCTGCACAAAATTAACATTGATTCAACAAACTTGGACCAAAAAACAACTAGACCTTTGCTTCATAACTCGCAATCAGTTAGCCTAAAAACACAAAGTTACACCAGTTCATAAGAAATTACATAAAACTTGTATAAATCAACCACTTAAATTACACTATCATTTCTAAATTCCAAGTATAACTGTGACAAAAAAAAATCGCTCCAACCTCCACTCCAGTAAAAGGAGTACTTGCTATGCAAAAGAAACTAAGGGTCGTTTGGTTGAGGGAATAAAAAAGAAAGGAAATGATGATAAAATTAATGGTTTTTTAGACCATGAAATTTGAAAATATAATAACCATATAATTGTTGCGATTCTCTTTCCTATTTTTAGCTTTTACTTAACCTCTATACTATTTGATAAAGAAATGAGGGAACTGAATTTTAGTCCATATATTGATTCAACTTTCCATAGAGAAATTATATAGATGATTTTATTTCCTAACTAATAATTTGTCAGCATTTCCTATCTTCAAATCCCTCCACCAAACGCCTCAAAAAAAGTTACATATGAAAGTAAAATAAACCACAGTTAAAGACTCCAAAGATTTTCATGGTTTAGTCAAGAATTGACTTATATCCATGGTGTGTCAAAATTCACTATTCTTGCAAAATGTCATGGTGTGTCAAAATTCACTATTCTTGCAAAATGTAGCATTCTTTCTTTTAACAATTTCATAATCACAAAATTTGATGATTTATTCAAAGCATAACCAAGTTTGATAGTTGAATAAAGTGAAGTAGTTTTTGTGTCAAAGCTAGTAAGTTTCAAAGGTTGATTTTACCAATTTAACACCAAAATTGTTCAAATCTAGCACTTTTGCTACTTAAGCTATAGTTTTTTAACATTCCTGAAAAAGCATCAAGCTCATATTATTACATGATCGAACTTAAATTAACTGTGAAACTCAAACTATGTCCTAAATTTTGGAAGAAAGAGTCAATGTCATTAAAATATTTGGAATCCAATGGCTCTTAATCTCTTATATAGTACACTCCAAATTTTGTAAAATAGATGCTAATTTGAAAAATCACAAAATATATTATTAAAAAAAGATAAATATAACTTTCTAGCAGGCAGCAGCATATAAAAACTGTGAAGAAGAAGAAAAAAACCTTCTTTGATCTTTTGCAGCGCTTCAAAAAGTGGCTTTTGGCCTGCCTTCTTCAATTTCTGCACCAGAAAAGGAGGCAAATCTACTACTTCACATGGATGATTAATTGATCAAATTATAGTCAATCAAGTAACAGATTTCACATAAAAGTAAAAACTAAAAACAACAGAAGACACACCTTGCCGGTGTAATGAAGTATACGTTCAACGGCGAGTGAGATACCGACGATGACCGTACAAACGGCGGCGACAACCCATGTGGGTGTAAACTCTAACGACGTACCTTCTCCTTCACCACCCGCCATTGATTCACTTCAATCTACACAAACTTACAAATTTGGGTAAAGTTAAAATTTTAAATATAAAAAAACACGATCTTTCTTACTGAAACACCATTTTCAGTAGGGTTTTTTTCTTTATGCAGATTTATGGAGTAAATAATGGATGGATTTGACGACGCAGGGTTGATTTTGGGGAGATAAATTACAAATACAAATTATAAATAGAGTAGCAGTAGAGACTAGAGAGGGAGGTGAGTAGATTATGTATAAATTGGAAACGGAAAATGTGGGGCAACCAAACGCGTAATATGTGGAGGGTGTGTGTGAAAACATCCCTGTCGGAGCTTCGGACATTACATTTGGAGTATTTCCTCCAAACTTTTAAAATTTTAATGGGGTGGCAATTCCATCCGTTCAAACAAATATGTCGAGCGAGTTTACGATCAAAAGACAAAAAAATATATGTAATATCAAACAGGGTGTTTATAAAAATCTGTATCCGAGCATCTGAAATGAAAATCTGATCCGAAACTATCCGGAATTTCGGATTATAGTAAAATTCAAGATTTTCGGATATTCGGATAATCAGATATCCGAAAATCCAAAAAAATTTATTTTTTTTAAAGTTTTATTATATCTTTAGGATTGATTATTTACATAATATTGAGTATTTATTATTATTCTAATGTATATTTTTTAGTTTTATCTTGATATTATAAATTTACTAACTAATATTTAATATATTTTAGTTTTTTTAATCTTTTTTTGTCGTTTTGAGTAAAAATAAATCCGGATAAATTTAGTTTGTGATATATTTATCTTTAATATGTATTTGGGTATATGAATTTGTATTATAGATATTTAAATATTTGATTTAATTTTAAAAAAAAATAAAAAATATGAATTTTCGGATATTCGGATAGCAAAATTAACTGTCCGAAATTCGGATATCCAATTTTGAACACCCCTAATATTAAACCTTTTTAAGGAAAACAATATTTTTAATATCTATCTTTTTAAAATTTTATCATAAAAGTTAACTTTTTATTACAGGACATTTTGATCTCCTCATCCATTTGGCTTATTGAGTCGAAATGTTCACCTCTAAAATCTTTCCACAAATATTGTAATTATAATTTCCAAACTTTTCACGAGGAATCTAATTGAATTCTTTGAAATAAGAATAAATTTATAAAATGTTGTTAACTATGATATATCTATTCTAATATAAAAATAAACGGTTTGACAATTATCATTTGAATAAAATATCAATTGCCATTAGCTTATTATAATACAAGTAATCCAATTTTTAAATATTACATTTTAATTAATGATAATATAATTAATACAAAAAAATGTTTGATTTCCATATATATTTAGAAAATCCCAAAATATTATATTATGAGAAATATTTAGAGATTTTCTAATATCTTTTATTTTTTTAATTAATTTGTTGATTATCAATAATAGTAACATATCAAATTAAAACATAAGTTTGTTTTCTTTTATTAAGTTTTCTAATATTTCATAAACACCAAAATAAACCAAATTTATATCCCGAATATTTACGGATAGATAATATTCGATTGTGTATTCACAGTTATATATAATATCAATGAAAAAAATACTATGAATCATTTCAATTTTTGATTTTTCCAACTAAAAAACTGTAACACCCTCTAATCCCAACTAAAAGCCACGTCATTTACAATACACATGTGGCATTAACGCAATCACAATCCATCACAGATGTCAAGGGTTTACACAAACACTGATTAATTAAAACATTTCACAACATAATCATAATATCCAAAAGTCAACCCGACATACAAAACCCGACCCGGACCCAAATATTCACATACGAATCCAGTATCATTTGTCCCAAAGTTTCTAGCAAAGTATCACATACAGATAACAAAAGCAGAATCTCCCGATCGCAGCAAGTCAAGCTCCTATCGTCGCTCAGGAGCTGGCGGTCCTATCTTCGGTCCCCCTGATACACACATCAGACTCGAATACGTAAGCTTCGCAGCTCGTGAGTACACAAGGGTTAGACACTGCACAGTACACATAATCACATATCGCATGTCACATGGCAACCCTACACTACACGGCATAACACATGCCAGCGAGTCTCTACTCAGAGACCCTAGAGATCCAATACAGAAAGAGATACTCATCTCAATTGGGGATCCCTCCCCCCCCCTGGAGCCAAACCACGCCCGTGGAAGCTAACAGGAATAACGGCCGCATATATATATATATGGGAACCCTTCACAGGGTCAAACAGAGCTACACAGCTCCCACGATACTCATCGCAATATATAGTAATGGGTCTCAAATATAACACATAATAAGAAAGAAAGATCATACCTGAGGGGCAACTCGCAGTGCCCAAACAATTCATATAATCACATATGAAATATTAACACAAAAGACTCGAAAGACAACGACTAGTCTTTGGAAAAGTCTCGCGTACTCACCTGGATCACCCTGCACAATTTCCCTAACTGTCTGATCCGAACCCGGCCCGTAACAATCTCTGGGAATCCCTGTACACAAATTAATTCTCCCAGATTAATCTCGATTATCCCATAACTGTTAATATACCCAAATGAACCCACAAAACAACCCAACGGATCCCCAAAGCCCAAACCGACCCAAGCCCGCAGAAGCCCGATCGTGGCCGCACTGGCCCGATCGCGGCCCGCGCTCGAGGAAGAACATCGCGGCCGCGCTAGGCGCGTCGCGACCGCGCTCACGACGAACAGCAGTCCCCTGTTTCTGTTTCAATTCTGTCCAGGGGTTATTTCACCCCCACAGCTCGATTCCAGCAGCTAGAACTCACCAAAACTAATACCAAAACACTTCTAACACATATATACACCAATTCCCATCATATCACATGATTAACATACAAAAATCAGATTCAATTCTAGAGGTTTACTCACCTTGAACTCAAGAACACCTCAAAAGGCTCCCAATCTGATTTGCAGCAATTGAAGTATGGATTTGGCTCCAATTCAATCTCCAACAGCAAGGGTTACACACACACACTTATCTCTGAGAATTGCATAAAAGAGGAGATAAGAACGCACGTCACACACATATATTACATAAACGGATCCCGTTATATCGCGGGTTCGACACCGATACCCGATCCCAATATCAAAAATCCACTATTTATATCATTAAATCCCATTTAATCTCGTGAATCCATAATTATAATTTATCCACTAAAATTATATCTCGAGTCCACGTAATCCCCCGTCCCGACACGTATAATCCACTATACGGGACGCAATTGGACCAACGCAATAATCACTATTATAATTAGTCAATAGGATAATTACACGTACCTGCTCGGGAGTCGGGGTGTTACAAATCCTCCCCCCTTACAAAGATTCCGTCCTGGAATCTAACTCTGACTCTGGAACAGAAAAGGATAGCGACTCCGCATCTCAGATTCGGGTTCCCAAGTTGCGCTGGTACCCTTATGATGTCTCCATTGAATGAGTACCAATGATATCTCTTTATTGCGCAACCTCTTCACCTTGCGATCAGTAATCATCTCTGGCTGCTCAGCATATCTCAACTGATCATCCACGGATATCTCTGATAAAGGCACATACTGATCCTCCTTAGCTAGACACTTTCTCAAATGGCTCACATGGAATGTATCATGAACACCGGCTAACTCTGGCGGCAATCTCAACCGGTAGGCCTGATCTCTGACCATGGCAATTATCTCAAACGGCCCTATATACCTCGGACTCAACTTGCCCCGGTGCCTGAAACGAATAACACCCTTCTATGGAGACACTTTCAACAACACCTGATCCCCAACACCGAATTCGAGCTCTGAAGTACGTCGGTCAGCATAGCACTTCTGACGGCTCTGTGCAACTCGCATATGCTCCCGGATCACAGCTACTTTATCACTCGTCTCCTGAAGTAGCTCGGGCCCACTGATCGGTCGCTCACCAACCTCACCCCAACACACGGGGGTTAGACACTTACGGCCATATAATGCTTCGAACGGTGCCATCTTAATCGAGGCATGGTAGCTATTATTATAAGCAAACTCTACTAATGGGAGGTGCACATCCCAGCTACCTCTGAAGTCTATGGCACATGCTCTCAACATGTCCTCAAGTGTCTGGTTGGTGCGCTCGGTCTGCCCATCTGTCTGAGGCCTGTAAGCTGTGCTCAGCTGAACCCGGGTACCCAGCTCTCTCTGGAAACTCTGCCAGAACCGCGAGGTGAATCGAGTATCGCGATCAGAAGTAATCGACTTCGGAACCCCATGCCGCGACACCACCTCATTAATATACAGCCGCGCTAGCTGGTCCATCGTGATCGTACCCCGAACCGCAAGAAAGTGCGCACTCTTAGTCAACCGGTCTACTATGACCCAAATCATATCGTTCCCACGCACAGTACGAGGAAGTCTGACGATGAAATCCATCGTGATGTGGTACCACTTCCACTCGGGAATCTCCAGTGGTTGTAGATGGCCGTGCGGTTTCTGGTGCTCACTTTTGACCCGCAAACATGTCATACACTGTTCAACATAACGGCCCACGTCCCTTTTTATGTCCGGCCACCAGTAGAACTCTCGGAGATCTCGGTACATCTTGGTGCTCCCAGGATGAATAGACAACCTCGACGTATGTGACTCATCAAGAATCAACTGTCGCAAGTTCCCAACTCTGCCTCTCAGCGTATATATCCCTCGGTCATCCCTGACCAACAACTCTGTCTGCCCAACTAACCTTTCCCTCTTCACATTCTGCTCCCGCAGACCCTCTATCTGTGCCAATCTCAGACTGTCAATCAGGGTAGAGGTGATCTCGAGTCTCACAGCTCGGGAGGTAATCGTCTGAACGCACGCCTTACGACTCAAGGCGTTAGCAACTACGTTCGCTTTTCCAGGATGATACTGTATCTCACAGTCATAATCTTTCAGAAGCTCTAAACTGCGTCTCTGTCGCATGTTCAACTCCTTCTGACTGAAAAGATACTGAAGGCTCTTGTGATCCGTATAAACCACAAACTGGGACCCATATAGATAATGTCGCCATATCTTTAGCGCAAAGACTATGGCATCCAACTCAAGATCATGGACAGTATGATTCTCCTCATATGTCTTCAGCTGTCTCGAAGCGTAGGCAATCACCTTGCCCCGCTGCATCAACACACAACCCAGCCCTGTCCCTGATGCATCACAGTACACAGCGAAATCATCCGTACCCTCGGGCAAGGCTAACACCGGCGCCTGGCACAATCGAGCTCTCAACTCGGCAAAGGCAGTCTCCTGCTCGTCATTCCACTCGAATGGTACGCCCTGCCGTGTCAATCTCGTCAACGGCATGGCTATCCGCGAAAAATTCTGAATGAACCGTCTGTAGTAGCCTGCTAATCCCAGGAAACTACGAATCTCTGGCACGGTCTTAGGCTGCTCCCAACTCATCACAGCCTCGATCTTCGCAGGATCCACTTTGATGCCCTCGCTGCTCACAATATGGCCCAAAAACTGCACTTCTCGGAGCCAAAACTCGTACTTCGAAAATTTCGCATAAAGTCTCTCTTTCTGCAGCACGCTTAGGACCTCCCTCAAGTGCTGCTCATGCTCCTCAGCGCTCCTCGAGTAGATCAATATGTCGTCTATGAACACGATAACAAACCGATCCAATATGGCTCTACACACCCTGTTCATCAAATCCATGAAGGTTGCGGGTGCGTTAGTCAGTCCGAATGGCATGACTAGAAACTCATAGTGTCCATAGCACGTCCTGAAGGCTGTCTTGGGCACATCCTCTTCCCTGACCTTCAGCTGATGATATCCAGATCGCAAATCAATCTTCGAGAAGAAGCTAGATCCCTGTAGCTGATCGAATAAATCGTCGATTCGCGGAAGTGGATATCTATTCTTCACTGTCACTTTATTTAACTCCCGATAATCGATACACATTCGCATGGTACCGTCTTTCTTCTTCACGAACAACACCGGTGCTCCCCACGGTGATGAGCTCGGACGGATAAATCCCCTATCCAGCAACTCCTGAAGCTGAGTCATCATCTCTCGCATCTCAGTGGGTGCCAGCCTGTAAGGCGTCTTCGCAATCGGCACCGCTCCAGGGATAAGGTCGATCCGGAACTCTACCTGGCGATCTGGCGGTAGCCCAGGTAGCTCATCTGGGAATACCTCAGGGTAGTCTCGCACTACAGGTACATCCCCTACCTTCTGGGCGTCAATCACATAAGCCAGGAAGGTCTCACAACCTTTCGTCACATATCTTTGAGCTCTAACCATCGAGATGATCCCAATCTCGCCCTTTCGCCTCTCCCCGTAAACTGTCACGACCTCGGTCTTAGAAATCGGTATCCTGATCATCTTCTTTGCACAAAGAATATCTGCCTGACGGGCTGTCATCCAGTCCATACCGACGATCACATCGAAACTGCTGATCTCGATAGGCAGTAAATCGATCAAGAATCGGTGAGTATCGATCTCGAGTACACACTCTCGATACACACGGCTCACTAAGGCGGTACTGCCGTCTACCCTCTCGACAATCAATGGCACAGATAATACAGTAGGAACAACAGCAAAATAAGCACAGAAGGACACTGACACATAAGAGCGATCGGCTCCAGAATCAAATAAGACTCGCGCACGCAAGCCATTCAGAATATACGTACCCGTAACAACATCTGGAGCATCTCTGGCCTCCTCAGCTGTGGCCTGGAACACCCGGCCTCTGGCTCTCGGAGCTGCATCCCTGCGGGAGGTGGAAGAAGAAGGCTCGACTCTAGCACCGCTCGTGCTCGCTCCCGGTACTGCTGGTGCTGACTCTGGGCAGTCTCTCATGCGATGGCCCGGCTTCCCACATCGGAAGCATAATGCCTCTGGGGCTGTGCAGGCGGTAGCTGTGTGGCCGAACTGACCACATCTAAAACACCGGAACTGATCACTGGCACACGGTCCGGCATGCCTGCGGTGGCATCTCGGACAATCTCGCTCTCCGGATAAACTGTCAGCTCTACTCCCCGATGCCCGGGACCCCTGCCCAACACTGCTCTGACTGGCCGCATGACTGCCTCTCTGACCCTGTCCCCGGGATCTCTCATCCCGACCTCTATCTCTGCCTCTGTCTCTGCCTCGGTCCCTACGCGGACCTGAACTCTGCTCCTGATGACGGCCCTGCTCGGGCTGCTGATCCCTCGGCTCGCGCCAGTAACTAGACTGCTCAGTGGCTCCCGTACGCTGTCTCTGAGTAGGCGGCTGCTCTCGCTGCCTCTCGATCTCTCGCTCTCTCATGCGAGCTAATTCTAGCGCCCTAGCAAAAGAGGACGTCTCCTGTAGTCCCACAAACTCCCTGATATCTGGTCTCAGGCCGTCAACAAAGGCATCGGCCTTGCGCCTCTCTGTATTCACATGCTGCGGCGCGAACTGGGAGTACTCATTGAAGCGATCCACATACTGCTGCACGGACAGATCCCTCTGCTGTAAGTGGAGGAAACGGCGCTCCATCTCTCGCTGCTCATCACGGGGTGCATACTGAATTTCAAACATGTCCTTAAACTGAGCCCAGGACATCGCATATGCACGAGAATCAGACATAGAAGACTCGATAGATCCCCACCACTGTGAGGCTCCACCCCTCAACTGATACGTGGCATACCCTACCATGTCTTTCGGGTCCACATGAGCAACCCGAAATGCAGACTCAATCTCGCGCTCCCACGCGAGTGCCATCCCTGGCTCACCCCCGCCTCTGAACTCTGGAGGATTCCCAGTCATGAAATCCTTAAATGAACCCCCTCGCTGAGATGTAGAGGAAGAGGCACCTGCACCCGTGCCCGTATCCTGACCATCCCCAGAACGTGGCCCCGTATCATGCCTCTGCTCTCTCTCCAGCTCTCTCTGCTGTCTATAGAACTCTGTAAGAGCCCCAAACAACTCTGACTTGCGGATATACTCATCATCACCCGGCGGCTTACCCGCGCCAGAACCCTCTCCCTGGTCTGCCATACTGATCTGCACAAAACAAGACAATTAAGCACAAGAAATAGGTCTCCCAGCGTTATACACTAAGCCAGGATAATTAAATCCTCTAGTATCCGTCACCGGAACACTCCCCAAGAATCTGAACACGGTCTAAGCTCAAGCATCCACTGATACTCAATACTAAAACCACAAGCTCTGATACCATACATGTAACACCCTCTAATCCCAACTAAAAGCCACGTCATTTACAATACACATGTGCATTAATGCAATCACAATCCATCACAGATGTCAAGGGTTTACACAAACACTGATTAATTAAAACATTTCACAACATAATCATAATATCCAAAAGTCAACCCGACATACAAAACCCGACCCGGACCCAAATATTCACATACGAATCCAGTATCATTTGTCCCAAAGTTTCTAGCAAAGTATCACATACAGATAACAAAAGCAGAATCTCCCGATCGCAGCAAGTCAAGCTCCTATCGTCGCTCAGGAGCTGGCGGTCCTATCTTCGGTCCCCCTGATACACACATCAGACTCGAATACGTAAGCTTCGCAGCTCGTGAGTACACAAGGGTTAGACACTGCACAGTACACATAATCACATATCGCATGTCACATGGCAACCCTACACTACACGGCATAACACATGCCAGCGAGTCTCTACTCAGAGACCCTAGAGATCCAATACAGAAAGAGATACTCATCTCAATTGGGGATCCCTCCCCCCCCCCCTGGAGCCAAACCACGCCCGTGGAAGCTAACAGGAATAACGGCCGCATATATATATATGGGAACCCTTCACAGGGTCAAACAGAGCTACACAGCTCCCACGATACTCATCGCAATATATAGTAATGGATCTCAAATATAACACATAGTAAGAAAGAAAGATCATACCTGAGGGGCAACTCGCAGTGCCCAAACAATTCATATAATCACATATGAAATATTAACACAAAAGACTCGAAAGACAACGACTAGTCTTTGGAAAAGTCTCGCGTACTCACCTGGATCACCCTGCACAATATTCCTAACTGTCTGATCCGAACCCGGCCCGTAACAATCTCTGGGAATCCCTGTACACAAATTAATTCTCCCAGATTAATCTCAATTATCCCATAACTGTTAATATACCCAAATGAACCCACAAAACAACCCAACGGATCCCCAAAGCCCAAACCGACCCAAGCCCGCAGAAGCCCGATCGCGGCCCGCGCTCGAGGAAGAACATCGCGGCCGCGCTAGGCGCGTCGCGACCGCGCTCACGACGAACAGCAGTCCCCTGTTTCTGTTTCAATTCTGTCCAGGGGTTATTTCACCCCCACAGCTCGATTCCAGCAGCTAGAACTCACCAAAACTAATACCAAAACACTTCTAACACATATATACACCAATTCCCGTCATATCACATGATTAACATACAAAAATCAGATTCAATTCTAGAGGTTTACTCACCTTGAACTCAAGAACACCTCAAAAGGCTCCCAATCTGATTTGCAGCAATTGAAGTATGGATTTGGCTCCAATTCAATCTCCAACAGCAAGGGTTACACACACACACACTTATCTCTGAGAATTGCATAAAAGAGGAGATAAGAACGCACGTCACACACATATATTACATAAACGGATCCCGTTATATCGCGGGTTCGACACCGATACCCGATCCCAATATCAAAAATCCACTATTTATATCATTAGATCCCATTTAATCTCGTGAATCCATAATTATAATTTATCCACTAAAATTATATCTCGAGTCCACGTAATCCCCCGTCCCGACACGTATAATCCACTATACGGGACGCAATTGGACCAACGTAATAATCACTATTATAATTAGTCAATAGGATAATTACACGTACCTGCTCGGGAGTCGGGGTGTTACAAAAACTACGAACCATCTTTTTCTTACTTTTTTCAAACAAAATAATACAAATTGTTTCATTTTTTATTTTTTTTTCCAATCTAAATGGGTCATATTTTTTATTTAAAATTCCAAATTGTTTGGATTTTTAATAAATTCCAAACGAAATTTATTACAAACCATTCAACTTTTAGTTTTTCCGAATGAAAAATCATGACCCAATCACTTACGACTTTTTTCCTTCTGTTTGCTCTTACAAATACACACAACACTTCTCATTGGTTTTGGAATGAATGAAAAGGAAGCAAAAAAGTTAAACGTGTTATACATATAAACATATCGTTTACAACGCGGGTTCACACCAATACCCGACCCCGTTATCAATATTTCATAATTAATATCAAATATTCCCATTTAATTATGTGGTCTCGTAATTATTAATAATCCGCTAGCATTATAACCCGGTGACATGTATACTCGACCCCGACACGTGTTCATTCCACTAATAGTCATACCATTGCCCTAACGCAATAGTAATAATTTAATCAACCAATAAATTAAATCCACGTAATATTTCTCAAAGACGGGGTGTTACAATTTTTAACAACACAAAAAGTTATGAATAATTGTGGTTTACAGATCGAAAAACTAAAAAAAAACAAAATAGTTCATATTATTTTGTTGGGAAAAACTAAAAAGAGAATGATTCATGGTCTTTTCGTTTGAAAAAAGTGAAATTGAAATGATTCGTAATATTTTTTTTTCATTCATATTATATATAATTATGAATAAATAATCAAATATTATTTAATCGTAAATAAATATTCAGTATATTAAAATTTTATAAGGTTATGAAAAATAAAAATTGTAAATAAATAATTTTAATGAAATAAAAAAAAATAGTCACTAAATATAGTAGTAATGTAATTAAATAAGGGAGAATTTCATATATACCCTTGCAAAACTTCATAATATCATATATACCCAACCTAAAATTTTAATATCATATATATCCCTCCTAAACATCATAATATCATATATACCCAATTTTAATTATTAATATCACATATATCCCTCTTAAACATCATTAATATCATATATACCCAAATTCATTAATTTTATTATTTTTAAAACATTTAAAACTCATAATGAATATTGCTTTTTAATTAATGACCATTATACCACTACTCATCTCTTCTTTCAACTAAACTTCAAAATATCATATTTATCCAAATTAAATTAAAATATCCATGTCCCTTTTAATAATTTTATATAATTGATTTTTGTAAACTTTACTAAATAAATTTTTCAAACTAAAACAAATTAACATTAAAAATAAAAAAAAAGATGTATATGTTTTTGCTCGTTTGTAATTAAATTGTATCGTCTTATTATATTTTCTTATTTGTTTTTTTCTACAGTAATCTATATAAATATTATGTTCTTTTTTTATTTTTCGAACTTTATAGTTGCATCACATTTTGTTTTTTTTTTTTAAATTTAGTATATATATATATATTTGTATTTTATACATTAGTTTCTATTTTTTTTCAAGTTTGCATTCGTTTTATAACTATTGTTTATTTAGTTTACTTTTTTTAATTTGTATATTTAGTTTGGAATTTGAGTTATAACTTGTTATCTGATGTAATTAGTTGTGTATATTTTTTGTTAACTACAAGATTATCGTTAACACAAAATATACACAACTAATTACGTCGGATAACAAATTATAACTCATATACTAGATTAAATATGAAAAGTAAAAACAAAAGTAAACTAAATAAACAATAGTTATAAACGAATGCAAACTTTAAAATAATTTGAAACTAATGTATAAAAATACAAAAAAAATATATTTACTAAATAAATAAAAACAAAATGTGATACAACTATAAAATTCTAAAAGAAATAACATAACATGTAATTAATTGTGTATAGATTACTGTTGAAACAAAAATAAATAAGAAAATATAATAAGACGATACGATTTGATTGCAAACAAGCAAAAACATGATATAATTTTTTATTTTTAGTTTTAATGTTAATTTGTTTGAGTTTGAAGAATTTATTATTAAAGTTTACAAAAATCAATTATATAAAATTATTAAAGGGATATGGATATTTTAATTTAAGTTGGATAAATATAATATTTGAAAGAAGAAATGAGTAAGAGTATAATGGTCATTAATTATTAAGCAATATTAATTATGAGTTTTAAATGTTAAAAAAAATAATTAAATTAATGAATTTGGGTATATATGATATTAATGATGTTTAAGAGGGATATATGTGATATTAATAATTAAAATTGGGTATATATGATATTATGATGTTTAGGAGGGATATATATATGATATTAAAATTTTAGGTTGGATATATATGATATTATGAAGTTTTGGAAGAGTATATATGAAATTCTCCCATTAAATAAATTGAAACATATGTTGAGTTTATTTTGGTGCTTATGAAATCTTAGAAAACCATAAAAATAAAAAAATGGTTTAATTTGATATATTATTGTTATTGATAAAAATATGAAAAGTTGTTACTATTTTTGATAACTGATAAGTTGTTGGTGACCTGCTAAACAAGTTTGCAGGGCACACATTACTATTATTGATAGAAAAATAAAAAGTTGTTACTATAAATGATAAAAAAATAAATAATGTTTCTATTAATGATAAAAATGTCAAAACTTGTTAATATTTTTTGTCATTTGCCCGAAAAAAGAATATAGACTAAATTACATAAATGGTCCCTGTGGTTTATATTAAATTACGATTTTGGTCCCTGAAAGAATTTTATTACATCACAAGTCCCTAAAATCGAAAAGTTGTAACATTTTGGTCCCTGAAACTAACGGCGGTTAACTCTAATAGGGGCATTTTCGTCTTTTTGACTTTCAGGGACCATCTGTGTAATTTTCAAACTTTCTTATTTTTTATTCCTATTTTCTCTTCTTTCTTTATATCTTAATTTATTTTCATATATATATTTTTTGTATTTCTTTTTTTATCATTTAATTATTCAAATGTAACCTTTTATTTTTTTAATTTAACTATTAATTTTTATTTGTATTATTATTATTATTATTAATGTTAACTTTTTAATATATTACCATATTTATTGAAAATCCAAATCATTCTCCGTTACTTTTTTCATTTAGAAAAGATAAAAATAAAAATTAGTTTTTAGTTTATTTTCGTTCAGATTATCTAAAACCGAAATAATTTATATTTTTTCTCCATTCAAAAAATTCAAAATAATAACATGTTGAAGTTTTTTTTCATTTGGAAATATTAAAAGTACGAGTGTTTCATCGTTTCTTCCTCGCAAATATTAAAAGTACGAGTGTTTCATTGTTTTTTCCGTTTTAAAAAATAAACAAAGTATATAATTTTTCATTTTTTGTATGAAAAATTAAAATCAAAATGAGTCTTTTGTTGTTCGGAAATATTGAAAATCTAACATCGCTTAATTTTTTAACCATTTTAATTTTCATTAAATGACAACCAATTTCGATTTTAGTATTTTCGAAAAAAAACTAACGAATCGTTATGATCTATATTTCTTGATCAAAAAACAACGAACAATTCCGAATTTATTTTTTGATCATAAAATGATAAACCATTTTGATTTTCTATTTTCCAACAAAATAAGCATTCCGATTTTAATTAAACGGTGGAAAAAATGACCAACCATTCCGATATATTTTTTTCGATCAAATAAACGATTAACCATTTCGATTTTAAATTTTTTTTATGAAACAACAATAAATCATTACGATATTTTATTTTTATAAACAAAACATCCATTTCGATATCAAGACGAACCATTACAATTTGAATTTTTTTCAATAAAAAATGACGAAACCTTCAGATTTTATTTTTTTGATCAAAAACTGACGAACCATTCCAGTTTTTTATTTTTTCGAATCATTCATAATTAAAAAATTTTGATTAAATATTTTTAATGAAGAAGCTACAAATCATTCTGTTTATATACTTATTTGAAATGAAAAAAAACTTCAACACTTAGTTGTTTTGAATTTTTTAAATGGAGAAAAAATAAATAAATCATTTCAATTTTAGATATTCTGAATGAAAATAAAGTAAAACTAATTTTTATTTTTGTCTTTTCTAAATGAAAAAAAAATAGAGAAAGATTTGGATTTTCAATAACTAATTGAAAAAATAAATCATTATATCATATAATAATGTTATATAAATAATTATGGTAATATATATAAAAAAGTTAGTATTAATAATAACAATAAACATACAAATAAAAATTAATAGTTAAAAATAAAAAATAAAATGTTACATTTGAATAATTAAATGATAAAAAAAGAAATACAAAATATATATATGAAAATAAATTATGATATAAAGAAAAAAGTATTAAAAAGGAAAAAGAAATAAGAAAGTTTCAAAATTACATAGATGGTCCCTGAAAAATAAAAGGACGAAAATGCCCCTGAGACTAACGGTCAAAGTTAACCACCGTTAGTCTCAGGGACCAAAATGTTACAACTTTTCCATTTTAGGGACTTGTGGTGTAATAAAATTTTTTCAGGGACTAAAACCGTAATTCCATATAAACCACAGGGACCATTTATGTAATTTAGTCAAGAATATATAAATAGGAGGGATAACTTTTTTTTCAAAACTAAGATTTAGTTGTTAGGTTATCACAAATATTTAGGTTCTTAGAATAACACGTCTCTATGTATGTACGTATGTATGTAATGTATGCTACGATTCATTATTTGATAAAGAAATAGTTAAAATGACTTGACATGGTCCGGGCGGGAGCAACCTAACCCATGCAGCATTGCCACATGATATTTCCCTGGTACAAACGTCGTCTCTTGACATTATCATTATGATAAGAATATTGGTTTTGTCGTTTTTAATTAATACCCTTATTTTGACTATCATTACATACAATTTTTTTTTTTTTTTTTTAATCTATGTGTTTTATACGTAAATTAATTACGAGACTTAAACTAGCTAATATTTCAAATTATACATCTTAATTGTGTACGTTGATTGTTATCGATAATGTACGTTGAATTTTCTTTTAATGTGTATGTATACGTATGTTCAAACACGATTAAGTTGAATCCACAAGTTTGTTGTATAAAAATATCGAAAACGTTAACATGGTCATCTCAAGAATTTAGAAGGCCTATTTCTTAATGTATATAATTACAGAGTATGATCTTAAATATGAAGTTTTTATGTAATTTAATATACATTTTAAAAATGATTTTATTGGTAAATTTGGATTATGAATGACAAATGTTATATGTTTTTATTGTATCTCTTGAAACATTTAGGTGCCGTTTGGATTGCATGAATTTAAAATGATGGATTTTAAATAAAATGAGAAGAAGTGATGAATGCTAAATGAAGCTAAATCATTTATTCTTAATTTTTATTCAAACATGACATGGAAAGATTTCTAAATCCATATCCTAAATGAGTTGTTTAAATTATCCAAACCAAACGGTTTTTAATGATGACTGAAGCCTTGATTTTCAAACGAAATGAGTTGAAGGTTAAGTATAAATTTTATTTATGCATATATATATATATATATATATATATATAAATAAATTTTATTTCTTTATCAATATAAAGAAAATCAAAATCATTAAAAGAGAACTGGGATTTATATTTAATTTTTTATGTTAATATTTACTTATGAGTAACTATCATTGGTTTACTTAAAAAAAAAACTTATAAACTTAAATGATTTTATTTTCTAAGGATTAAACCCAACATGTTTTCATGTTTTTTACAATTTAGTCCCTCTATGTTATTTTTTTCTTAAGAAAGTCCTCAAGATTGTTTTCATCCGGTTCTCGAAAATGTTTTGTTTTTATTCATAATCAACCTCGACTTTTTTCACAATAAACCAATATGTTTTCACTATTTTTCTCCGAAAAGTCCTTAGAGTTGAAGATTTTTTTGAAAAAAAAAAAAAAAAACTTTCAAAAATCACAAACATATATTAATTAAGAATTTTATTAGAAAAAAATAACATGGATGACGAAACCGTAAAAACATAAAAAAAAAAAAACATGTACCCAATTTTCTATATACAAGTTTTCAAGTTTGATCCTTAAGTTTCAAATAAACACGGATTTGTGTGGAGTGGGGAGACATGTGAGATGGAGACACTACATGCAATGATGAGATTGATGTATATAAGTCCAATAAACTTAATAATAAATAATTAAAATTAAAGCACTTTACAACTAAGGTTTTCAAAATATATATATATATCTGATTATTTATTTATTAATCATGTTTTATAATGTTTTTAATTTGGCTTCGTCAGTGTGTCCAAATTTGCATGTTAGTGTGCCATGTTCTATCATTCCTACGGCAATGTTCATGTTGGATATATTTGATATATTTAAAAGTTTAAAAGGGTATATATGATATTAAAGTTTTCAATTGGGTAAATATGATATTATGAAGTTTAAGAAATAAAAAGGGTAGATTGGTCATTTCTTTATTAATGAATAATTATTATGAGTTTTAAAGTAGTAAAAAAGAATAAATAAATAATTTGGATATATTTGATATATTTAAAAGTTTGAAAGGGTATATATGATATTAAAGTTTTAAATTGGGTAAATATGATATTATGAAGTTTTAGAAGGATATATATGAAATTCTTTTTTTGGCTTGGGTATATATGATATTATGCAGTTTTAGAGGGACATATACGAAATTCTCCCTATTTTAAAATATATTATTCAAATATATGTTACGATCATGTTTTATAAATTTTTTTTTTTAAAAAACAATAATTATATTTCATTAAATCAAATCAAATAAAGTCAAGTACAGAAATATCCTCACTCTACAAGATGAAACACATAAGAAAAGAAACAAAACCCGAAACTTAGACATGAGATCATATTTTATAATATTAATTAGAGGGTGTTTGGATTTGCGTTTGAAAAAGTGTTGTAGCGTTTTGGAAACTAATAATTAGATAATAGTTGTAACAAAAAATGTTGTCGGAAATGTAGTGTTTGGTTAATTTTTCTAGCTGTTTGCTATCATAATTATCAAATAATCAGTTTTTAAAGTGTTTAGATTTGCGTTTTTACTTGTAAAATGACCAAATAATCACTTATTAATCAAATAAGCTACATTAACTTATGAAAAAGTGTGGTAAGATTAACTCTAAACACAAATAATCACTTATTAACGTATACAATCCAAACACTTTAAACTAATTATTTGCGTTATTATAATGAAATAAGTTAATGTAACATCCCGGATTTGAGCCTGGTACGTGGATTTAATTTATTGGCTCATTTATTTTAATAATTATTGTGTGTTCCAATTAAATTCCATTTCGTGGATTTAACGTGTCAAGATGGAGTGACACGTGTCTCCGAGCTAATAATTAGTGGATTAATTATCTCCTTGAGATCGTGGATTTAATTGGGTCCTAATGATATAAATTGTGAAAAAGTGATATCGGGTTCGGATTTAATGGGTTCGGAACCGGATTGAGGATAAAGACGTACATATATTGAGTCCCTTTCACTCTTTTCCCTTATCCTTTCATTCTCCTTTTTCCAAAACCCAGAGAAAACCCCAAAAGGGTGTGAGTGTGTGTGCGTTTGTGTGAGCTCCAGCTGAAGAAGCCTGCCTTCAATTCCAAAACTGATTGTGAAATTGTGGAATTCATCTTCACCATCTTCCTTTTGGTGTTCTTGAAGATTTTGAGGTACGAATTCATGATTTTGGGTAGCTAATTCTTGAGATATATGTGTGCCATATGTAGAATTTAGTTTCTATAGTATTTTAGGTGTTTGTGTATGAGTTTGGTGTATTTTGATGCTGGAAATCGGGTGAGGAGGAGGTTAAAACCTCTGGTTCAGCTATGGAGTTCGAAGGGCAGATTCTGCTGTCTGGCAAAAGCGCGGCGCGCAAATGGGAAAATCGCGGCGCGTAAATCAGTCTGCTAGAGAATTTTGGTTTAGCTTTATAAAAGAGTTGTGGGTCGTTAATTGGTCGGATCCCTTCGGGATATTGTTGGATTGATATATTTGGGATTTTGGGTCTCGATAGGAGTTCCGAAAAAGGGTTTCGGGGATCGATTGTCCGTTCGGGAATATGTTTCGGGATTAGTTTAATTGTGATAATTGTGTTGGATTGAGTTATGTTGGATTGAGTTATGTTTGATTGAATTGCGTGGCTATCGAGTTTGTGATAACATGTGAGACCCGTGATGTGTTCAGGTGCTAGTCGATCACGTGCCGAGCCGCATTGAGAGTTCGGGTTTCGATTGCTTTCGGGTATCGGTGAGTACTCGAGTTCTTTTCAAACGCACGTGCATTCTTTCGAGTCATCTGTGTGGTTGTGATATATATGTGTATGAGACTGTGATAGCGCGCAGGTATGAGCTTCTCTACCCTATACGTGCTATATGTGTTTGAATTGCAGGTGTCCGCGATATGTGATCGCGCAGGCTGACTGTCCCTAACCAGTCACGAGATATGAGGCTGTATATATACGGCAGTGATATTGCCAGGTCGCTCCTGTGCCTATTGAGTAGCTAACCGCTGCTGTGTGCGGCCTGTTAGCTGGGGAACGTGGTCCCCTTTTTGAGCAGAGATATGTGCTATGCATCGAGTTGCATATGTGTGATGAGATATATGTGTTGTGTATGTCATGTGTGCTTACCTGCAGTGTCTAACCCTCGCGTACTCACGAGCTGTCCAACTTATGTTTTCGAGTCTTCCGTGTCTCAGGCAGCCATTCTGTGGGACCGCAGTCACAGCCGCAGCAGCCGAAGTGATTCAGAGGCCTAGGGTGTTGATGATTGCTGTTGTTAGACTTTAAAGTTGTTGTCTGTATCTTATACTGGATCTGTATTGTGTTAGCTCTCAGTAATCCGTGTTTATCAGATAATTCAGTCGTGTATGCATCTGAATCAGCATGTGACTTGAGACGTGTTAACTTTGTATTAAAGTTTTAAATTATCAGTGTTTTCTGCTAATCCTGTGACATGTGCATTATGAGATGATTGCGTTACTGCCATCTGTGTATTGTATTGACGTGACATTTGTGTGAGAATTGTGGGTGTTACAGTTAATAATCACGTTCATAACGCAAAACCAAACACACTCGTAATTTATTGACCTGTGTATTACGTGCAGATATAAACTAAAAATTTAAGACATACAAATATTTATTTAAAAAACATATAAGATTAGTATTATTATTTGTTATAATTATTGCTTATCTAACGTTATAAATTGATATAAGTAGTAGATAATTTATTATTATTATTTTAAACTTTTTATTTATAAATCTATATGCTATTAATTGATTTAAATTGAGATTGTAATTTATATATAACGTAATTTTTTTATAATCATATAAACACATAAAGTTTAATGCGTTGAAAGAATTAACGACACGTGACAAATATGGTTATAGTTAACTATATAAAATATTATAAAAAGAAAGATGAATATATGTATGTATATAAACTCAAAATTAAAATACACACATATAATTTTAACTAAAAAGTATAATAACAAATTAAATTATCTTTTATAACTATTTGTTTTCTAGCTTTGTAAGTATTATGAATTGTAATTACTTTGTTCATTATTCATCTGAATTTTATTTTATATATTTTTAATTGATATAATTGAAATATAATATTTATATATTTTATTATAATAAAAAGATGAAATATATTCTTTGACAATTATATATTATCTTTTATTTTTAAATATTACTTTTATTTAAACTTTTATTATAATTTATAATTTTTTAATTGATATAATTTTATTTTATAAATATTATTCCATGTTTATAAAAAAGCTTAGAGATGATTCAAAAAATAGTTTTGTTAAATTTGTATTATATTCATAATAATAACAATGAATATTAGATGATTACAAATGTAGTTAAATATTAGATAATGACAAATATAATTAAATATTAGATAATTACACGTGTTGAATAGATATAATGATAATATTTTAGATTTTAAAAATTATAGATTCTTTTTATTTTATATTTGCATTTATCTCTTTTGAAGAGTCTGAGGAAAAGTTCATACAACCCAACCTTCTTATGTTTGTCGATGAAACTCTCATAATTCATAAACAATCATACCATACTAAACTTGAACTAGATAGATAGAGCTAAATACCCTAGCTAATCAAAACTTTTTAGGAGACTTTTGGCTTACATTCGAATAAGTTGGAATTTAAAATTTAGTGATTAGGGTGTTTGGTGGTTAATGATAGAAGATAATTTTTGGTATTACTTAAGAATGTATGTTGAAATTTAATTTATGTATGAGTTGGTAAAAATGTTTAGTTCTTAAAAATAAAGAATTTGATGGTAAATAAATAAAAGTTAACCATTATATTTAGGGTTAAAGTCGTACAAATGCAACATACTTTTCTCAATTTACCTAAATGACTAATTAACTTTATTTTTTGACGGATGATAGTTGTGCTCCAGAATAACTTGTCAATATAATATGTGTAACCAGTAACTATGTTGATATGACAGTTTTTGCTGATTCAAATGACAACGTGACAAATTTTTAATGACATGATGCTTACATAGATTTACCATATCAAGATAGTTACTGGTTACACGTACCATATCGACAAGTTAATTTGGAGTACAACGTGGATTTTGATCTATATAAATAATTTAGAAAATCCACATAAGCATATAGATCATTTTGATACTTCTAAAAACACAAATATAATATCATTACCGATAGAACCGGTAATCAAAAGTACCATCACAACAATAAATTTTAAGTACAAGTATCAATAAGATAAAAAAAAATTTAGATTAGTTATTTGAGTAATTTCAGTAAAGTAACATACATTTATACGACTTTAACCCTTATATTTATTATCAAAAGTTACAAAAAATCTGAATTCAAATTTCACCAACGTCTCGCCGGCTTTGGTTTTCTTACTAGTTCTAAATGTGATGACAAATTTGACCCGGTGGGCAATACGAGTCAAATAGACCTCGTAGTAAAAAACTAAACTAGAACGTGTTTTTTTAAATGAAAACCTAGAAAAATATGTAATAAATAAATTTCTTTCTCGGAAAAAAAAAATAACTTATGTAAAAGTTTTGTATTTTACCCGTCAACCTATTTAATCCGTTTGATTGAATAAGCCGGAATTTACACCTCTTCTACTAATATTTCTAAATCCAAGTTTTGGTAAGGTTTTAAGATCAATGTTTTTTTTTCCCCTAAATTTAAGAAGCATTATTTGGAACGAATTTACTTTGAAATAATGGAGGAATAAGACTTAAAAATTGTATCGCGTGATTGTCGCCTTCAATTATTATTTTATTTGCATACCAACTTTATATATTTTTTAATATGACTTCAAAGTTTGAGACTAGACTAACTATAAAAGTTTGTTACATTTGCAATAAGTTTTCTATATAATAAAGGATAATAATATGATGTTCTTAATGAGGTTTGTTCACACTAAGAATGACATTGAACTAGTACCATATTGATCCGTCCCGACTTCGCTTTCCAAAATTCTGGACGAAAATGCGAGACCGAACATCCGACCAAGTTGTGATATTCGATCGGGATCGGTATTAAATTTGTATTCGGTATCGAAAAATCGGTACTAGTCTCGTTTAGCACCACAGTTCGATGTAAAACTTGTAATGCATGACGTACAATACCAAAAAATTTTGGTAACACTTTTTGTACCAATTAATGACGTTTTATAGTGTTGCAAATGCTAAATATTAAAACTAAGACCCAAAAAAGAAAAAAAAAATAACAACAGTTTCATAATTTTTGAATGTTTGATTGTCAAGAATAATCAAAGAGAAATCGAGATTAAAATTGGTTTTGCATAGAAATGATATGCATTAAATTATAAAATTAAAAAGGATAATAATTTAAATCCCTAATTCGGTACCGGAATTCTCAAATTAAAGTAGTCCTAGCTCTCGTTTTCCCGACTCCCAATTTAAGTCACATATAGGTCCCGAGTATTGTACCATATTCGACTAACCGGTACCGGTACTGGGACGGGTTCGGAACGACACCTGTATGGGTCGGGAATTTTTTATCGTCACTAGTTCGCGCCTATATATATCTATTTTACCTAAATATAAAATGTCTTGTACAACTTATATTACAAACCAAGTGACATTCTAGAGGTGATATATGAAATGTTTTGGGAAATTTATGCAAAAAACCATAAAATTATATTAAAAAAATAATAATAATAAGTCTCCCTCTCATTTTTTTTCCTGATAAGTCTCCAAATATCCAAATCACATTAATTCTAACATTTTTAACTTGTAGCCGATATAAAACCACAAGTCTACATGGCACCGATAATTGAAGAGGAAGCATAAACGAAGACGAGACGAATCCACAATAATTCTAACATTTTTAACTTGTAGACGGTCATGGTAATTGAAGAGGAAGCATAAATGCAGACGAGACAAACCCCTCATTCATCGACAAATCTGTAATACGAAGAGAAAGTATAGTCTATGGCGAAATTGAAGGTTGTTTGTAGAGGTTATCAGCTTCAACAACAAGTAAGTGCCTTTATTCTGCCTTAACATAAATTGAAGGTTGTTTGTGAAGCATAGTCGAAGGCAAAATCGAAGCTGATTATAAGTCCACATAAGCAATGACCGGTGCCACGTAGACTTGTAGCCGGTTTTATATCGGTTACAAGTAAAAAATGTTAGAATTAATGTGATTTGGATACTTGAGGGACTTATCAGGAAAAAAGAAATGAAAGGTCGACTTAATAAAAAAATTGTACTTTTAGGTTTTTTACATAATTTTTCCAATTGTTTTTGAAAAATTGAATTTTATCAATAAGTTGATATGTGTTAACAATTAAAAATATAATTTTTTTTTTCCTCTTCTGATTTGTCAGATTCGAGCAAATACCTCCTTAATGGAAGGAAATAAATTAAAAAGTAAAGCAATATCATTACATTTGTGTTTTTAAGGAGAAAATCACATTACTTAGTCGTTTACTTGTAAATTAAATTGTTTTGGTATAGAATAAGAAAAGGATTTAGCGTCAACATCAAAAGCTAACAACTTCTTACGTAATACGAGATTGACTTTCCATTTTCTTTTCGAAATTCCTCGTAACCATCTTTTTCGATTGTTATCTTTTTGTCACATCAATGCTATTAAGTGAGCAAATAAACCGAAAAACCGAAAAAAAACCCTGCAAAAAAGCAAATTGAAGAAAAAATCGTCAGTGTGGTTTATGTATTCTCTAAAACCGTAATTTGTGATTCGGTGTGGTTTTTGTCCAAAAACCAAACCGATGTTAACCGAACCGAATCACACCAATGTATACATGATTATGCGTTTATGATTTTATAGTTTTGTCGATCATATATATACACACACACACACACGTATATATCATTCTATATGTATTGACAACATTGTTAAAGGCTTGAAACCTTGACGACAAGTTAAATTTCTATTTTCTAGTCTATGTGCTTTAAATATATTTTATGACAATCTGACAATTTGTATATATACATATACAGAGTGGGGTTCAATGAAAAACCACAATGCACCTGAAAACTTGTGAAAACCGCACTGCACCACCACAAATGCATCAATTTCCCCGCGTGATGCATCAAAATCCCGTGTGATGTATCAAATTTCCCACGTGATGCATCAAAATCTCGCGTGATGCATCACCTTATTTACGATCATGCCACCGCGTTTTTCATTAAATGCACCAAATCGGACGGTATGCGTAGGTTTTTACAGTTTTCCGGTGCATAGTGGTTTTCCATTGAACCCACCCCTACATATACATATATGTATTACTTAATAAGCAATGTTATAATTAACATTGTTTATCCCATAAAGTCATGAACAAAATGAAAAACCATAAACATAAAAACATTAAAAGGTGAAGTTTTCTAACATTATTATAAATTGTAATAAACTAGTGTTGTGGTTGCCCGCGCGTTGCTGCGGGTATCCATAAAAAATATGTAGTTTTTGTCGCTTAAGGTAAAATATGATGTTAAGAAATAGAAAATAGTTTAGCATTAGTGGATTACATGTTATTTTTTTTATGAATTTGGTATGATTCAATTGATGTTGTCTAAAGTATATTGTTTTTTTAGGGTTTTATATGCACAAAACAATGTGTTTTCATTTTTTTTTGGTTTCCTCCCTCATGTTATTTTTTTCCCAATAAAGTCCTCGGGTTATTGTTTTCTTTCTGATTTTCGGAATTTTTTTTTTCATAATAAGTCATGTATTTTTCACAAAAAACCAACATGACAGGAAAAACCCTCAAATTTAATGGTTTTGTTTTGGCAAAAAAAGAATAAACTCACAAACAAATAAATAACTTATGGATTTTGTTGGTAAAAAGTAAAGCGAAGATGCTATACCGCAAAAATATGAAAAAATATGTTGGTTTTTTTTTTAAATATTAAACCCCTTTTTTCACAAAAATATGAATAACAACAGTTGATTTTTATATATACATCTTGTGAGACAAAAGACAAAAGACAAAAAACAAAAAACAAAAAACAAAACAAAATGAATTATTGTGTTTAATTCTTTCAAGTTGAGGTGGAAACAGAAATTTTCAATTTTTAAATATTTAATCAAATATTAAAGAAGTTGATGGACAAACTGAATACTTTTATTTACAAATATAAAAATAAAAAAATGTTGAACTTAATATTTATTAAGCTTTAAAAAGGTTCATTACTTCATCCGTTAAAAAAAATTAAAAAGTGAAATAATTTGTCCTTTTTTCTTATCTGAAAAATTTATAGATGGATTAATTGTTTTCCCGTTCGGTTAAATTAAAAATCAGAGTTCTTCATTTTTCCGATCGAAAATATTTAAAGTTAAATCAATTGGCGTTATTTTCAATCATTTAAATTTAATATGGTTCGTCATTTTTTCTGAGCAAAAATATTTAAAACTGGTTAGTCATTTTTTTCGTTTGGTTAAATTGCAAATCAAAGTTATTAAATGTTTTTTCTGGTAAAAAACATTAATAATTAGATTAAGCGGTTGTTTCTTTTGTTTGATTAAATTGAAAACCGAAATGGTTCGTTCTTTTTTCGAGCGAAAACATTTAAAATTAAAACAACGAACACTTTAATTTTTCAAACGAAATATAGTTAACCAAATAGGATAAAAAAATCAATCAAATTTAAGTATTTTGGACGAATAAAACAAATAACCATTTTGATTTTCGATTTAACCAAACGCAAAAAAAAAAAAAAAAACAACAACCAAACAATCTAATTTTACTGTTTTAGTAGAAAAACGATATACCATTTCGATTTCCAATTTAACGAAATGGAAAAACGACGAACCAATGTAATTCAAAATATTTTCATTCAAAAAAAGGGTACATGTATATAACTAACTATATATGTGTATATTAGTGTAGATGGTTTGTATTGTATTTATTTTTTGTTTCTAATTGATTAAAAATATTAATATTTTTATTATATTTTTATACCTATTTGTTTCATTAGAATGGTCATAAATATAAACAATGCGAAAATGAGTATTTTAACTAAAGTTAATAGATAAAGAACAATGTTGAATGTAAACCTCGATAATGATAACTAATTTTAGAAAATTGAAAGTAACCTTAATACAAATTACAGGGGCTGCATCTGTAAATAATGGAAATTTGGAAGAAAATTGGTGAAATCAAAACGGTGCGTTTAATGATCATTAATGTTAATTATATAAATAGTAAAAGATGGTTGTCAATTCCCATCATTCACGAGTACTCACGTTAATTTTAAAAACCGAAACCACAAACAATTAAAACTAAAATATATTTTTTATTAATAAAACAATTAAAACTAAAATATTTAATTTTATAATTACATCACTAAAACAATAAAATTGCAAAATTAAATATAAAAAATTATGAAACCAAAAACAAAATTACGAAATCAAATTATATATGTGTGTGTCCGGGGGGAAGGGAGGGTTGAGTTTAGTGGAGAACCAATCTAGATTGGAGAATCAACACAAAATTTATTATATGCACATGTGCATATGATTCAATTAGGTTTGATTATCCGGTTCTGCAATCTAATATGGTCATTCATGGATCTTGAATGCGTGTGTTAAATAAAAACAAAGATGTGGATCACATCTTTCTTCGGGAACATTAAGTTGACAGGGTGTGTGTTCATCTTTCCAGAAAGATGGAAGAGAGGTGTGTCGCGGAGACCGTCTTGTCTAGAAAGACGATCATACATTTTGTTCTTTGAACATGTCAAAAGTTGACTCAATGTGAACATGTCAAAATTCAAATGAATAAACTTAATAAAATTAATAAAGAAGAAACATGTTGGATGAGCAAATGGTAGAAAGTCGTTAGTTATATATTCAAATACATACATTATAAACTGTCTTAAGTTAAAACTAAATATATTATTATTTTATAATGTGTAGAATATTATAAGATTATGTAACATATATTGAACTATATGAAAATTGGGGATTGCATATCTAAATAAGAAAATATAATTTCCAAACATGTAGAAATATGAAGTTTGATGTAAATAAGTGAAATTCTAAGTGGTGGGTGAATTTTGCAAAAGATTTTGCTATTTGATGCAAAGTGATAAAAAAAAAAAATTAAGGTATGTTTGGTGTAGTGAAATAGAGAGATTATAAATGTATATTTTTTTTATCATTTAATGAAAGTCTTGATTCTTAGTTAAATGTAACAGAGAATTGAGTTTAATATAAGTTTCGGTTTTTAAGTTTTTTATTAACATGAAAAGAATAAAAAACATGAAAATGAAAGGAATTTTTTTATTGTTTCTATTTCATTTTCTATGTCAAATCTTTGTTAAGTGAGTCAAACTACTCGTAAATTATTCGAGCTTAACTCACCAGAAACTTAAGAAAAGTTCGAATCAACTCAAGCTTGAGTTCCATTTAAGACTTATTTAATGAATGACCTCAAGCTATAATAATATAGTTCGCAAGCTTAAATGAGCTTATATTATACAAAAATATGTATATAATAAAAATATATATTATTTGATGTATAATAAATATTTATAAAACGAGCCAAACTCGAGTTTGTAAAACCATTCATGAGTCGATCCCGAACTTTATGCATATGAAATAAGTGATACTCGAGTCTGAGTCTCTAATTTCTAAACGAGTCAAGTTCGAGTCTAAACACCTGATCTAACTATCTAAAGGATGTCCTCAACAACACAAATACAAGAACCTGAAACAATTGAAGAGTGAGTAATGGATTTCGAGCAACTCACAAAGGGCTCTTAAATTTTTTAAAAAAAGCTTAAAGATGATTCTTTTTCATTTTTCTTGATTTAAAAATAGTACAAGATTCTGCCAACTTTCAGACAAGTTTTTAGGGGGAAAGAAGGAATGAAAGAATACTAGAGGTCACTCTGCATGTTATGGGAAGGTGGTTAAAAAGAACTTTTTATTATTAGACTCCATTAAAATGATTATATATTTAATAAAATTATATTTTAATCATTAAATAGAAAAATAATAGCATTCTAGTGAGTTAGTCTGATTAAAAAAAATCTGTAATGAAATTGTGCAAGTGAATGGTCATATCAACAAATTTATTGAATTGGATGTTATATCAACAAAAATGACTAATTACCCTCTAAACCAATCAAATTTGTCATCGATTGATGCATTTTGAATAAGATAAACATGTAAATAGGATTGGATTAGGCTAAACCTTACGAAAGTAGGTTTGAGATCTCGATTGAATTAAAAATAAAAAATAAAAACGGATACTAATTAGTTCTCAATATTTTCCTATCTTTAACTTTAACTTTATGTTTTGGATTTTCAATTCCACAACACCAAACAATAAGATGTTAGAATTAAAGTTGCCTAGAAAGTCAATTAAATTAGGCATTCATACTAAAGTTCAAACAATTGGAAGCTCAAAAATAAGTCTTAAACATTAAGATGTTAGAACTAAAGCTTGTATTATGACGTCATTATATGTTATTTATATATTTTTAACATAAAAATATCTATATCTATATATTTATTAAACCAAGAGCTACAACATAACTACAAATTATAAAAAAGGGTGATGCTAAGGAGACACCTAAATAGGAGTGTAACTAATAACCTTTTCTCTTTTCATTCTCTAGGCACAAATTCATAGAAGTTAGTTGGCGGATGTTTATTGGTTGATATACCTTCTCACTCCTTCTTATTCAGGTATAGAAGTGTCTTTTTGATAATTTAGGGTGTCTTTTTAGACAACCTCATTAAAAAAAATTTCATTTTGAAAGCTATAACTCCAACTAATTTCATGAAATATATCATAATATTTATTATTGAACTTTGTAAAACCATCCATGAAGACAAATTACTTTTAGGCCCATTCATGAGGTACAATCCACAAGCCCAACAACCCATCGTTACACGTGTATACCCCAAATCATATATCCCTGAACTCCTCCAAAATTCGAGGAAAAAAATCAAAGCCCAGATAAAAGCTGGACCAATAATCAATCAACAAGAAATAATATTATTTTTAAAAATTAAAATAGAAAATTGATAGGAAAAATGAGTGGAAGAAGAGCAAAAACTCAATCGACATGAGAAAATATATTTTACCCCTTTTGAAATGCAATTAATGTTGCACTCCGTGAGTGAGTAAGAAAGCATTATTGCGTGCCCATTTTTTATTATTTATATATAAAAAAGAGAGGAATCATTTGGTGAAGAAGGGTTTTGAAGATCAGTATACCCAGTTTAGCAAAGAAGGAGAAAATTAATCAAGAAAAAGAATGGAGGAAATTGGGTTTTTAGGAATGGGAATAATGGGGAAAGCTATGGCCATGAACTTGCTTCGTCATGGATTTAAAGTCACTGTATGGAATCGCACTCTTTCCAAGGTACCCTCTTTCTATATATAGATGTATATAATATGCATACATATAACTCTATGTGTGTGTGTTTTAGTGTGTGTTGTGTTCTTGATTATTGGATGATTTAGATGATTTGATACTGGATGATGTTGGATTGGAGTTTTTAAGATAGATTTTTGGTGTATTTGAGCATTTTTTTTGCTATTTGATTTACATATTACGTTGATGTTTTTTATTTCTTACTTTGATTTTTGAATATTTAGACAATTATATTTGTTTGTTTTGATTATGTTTTTTAGCTCAAGATGCAACCTGAGGATCAATGTTTATATATGGGGCAAATTGCATAGAATAGAAATGAAGTTTACAGCTTTTCTCAATTTTGCATACAACTGAAACTAGATTATATCTTTTTACTAATCTATGCTACCCATAAACATTATTGAAAAAAGGATATATTTTCTTTACTGGTTGCATAAATCGGTGATGAAATGTGACTTCGTCTCCATTACGCGTGTATATCAAAACTTGTTTCTATAATCAGGAAAAATGGTAAACATGGTTTCTATTAATATTATAAGCAATTTGCTCTTGTACAGATGATTTTTTTGTAATTGAAACGATTGTTCTTGTTGAGTTTGAATTTAAAGTCCAATTATTTGGGCACTGAAAATCAGATACCCTAATCAGAATCACTTTTGCCAAAGACTGCGAAACTAATAATTGTGATTTTACATTTGAGCCCATCCACACACCCCGTAAAACTAATATATACGAGTATACGACTGTGGCAAAGTTTAAGTTGGATTTTAATTTTGGGACTTGGTTTTGGTTGGCATCACTTGGTAATCCTTATTTCTTTGTGTTTGTATTTTGTTCATCTGTAACATGAACATTGTTACTTTTATTGTTTGGAGACAAAAACGTGTTTGGCGACACAATCTTGTTCTCCAAAATATAATGGAAGTAAAGAAAAAGTAAATAACAGATACTGTTTTTTTAAAGGTTTGAAATCTTAACATCATTAAGTCGATATTAAACATGTGTAAAACCCGAAAACATCCTAACTCATATAAAAAGTTTATACTAGGCGTTTACAGAAGATTAAAGCTAAATTTAGTTCTACAAATACGTGACTGTTGCCAAGCACCGGTGGCTATCTGCATTACTCTCTTTTACAAACATAAATGAGAAGACACAAAACAATAAACAAGGCCTTAGTGTCGTTTGCTTGATTTGGTTCAAAACCAGATGTGCATTTTGACTTTATCAGTTCAAGTTCCGATGTCCAAGGTTCAATTAATTTTATGCAATTTTTTAGCTTTTGATACTGTAAAGAAATAAATCGTATTCAATTTTATGCATTTTTATGTATTGAAAAAATAAATTAATCTAACAGCAATTCAAACTCGATTCTCTACTAAAGTTAAAAGTTATCTCTACTCATAGATCAGGGGAATTCGTTTATAGTTTTTCAACCAGGACTTTGTTATCATTTTTCTTCTTTTACGTGCAGTGTGATGAGTTAAAAGAGCATGGTGCTTCCATAGGCAAAAGTCCTGCAGCGGTGATCAAAAAGTGTAAGTACACTATTGGGATGCTATCAGATCCTCCAGCAGCTCTTTCGGTTAGTAGAAACTTTGATCAAACTAATTTTTTGCAATTCATTAAGCTGTTTTTAATGTTTGATAATTTTTACATTTATTGTGATTATGGGTCTCATATTTCTTTATAGGTGGTATTTGATAAAAACGGAATCCTTGAGGAAATTTGCAGTGGGAAAGGTTACATCGACATGTCAACAGTCGATGCTGAAACTTCTTCAAAAATCAGCGAGGTTTAAGTTGTTTTCTTATCTCTAATCATTATTGTGGTCATGGCTTCTGAGTATGAGTGGATCTAGAATATGTACGGGTATTGTGCATAATTGTTTGGTAGTTTTTTCAGTTGCACTAAAATAATATTTGTTATGATATTTGTGTATAATTTTGGTTCTTTAAAAATAATTTATTTTTTAATGTATTTGCAGGCAGTAAAAGAGAAGGGTGGTAACTTTTTGGAAGCTCCAGTTTCAGGAAGCAAAAAACCAGCTGAAGATGGACAATTAGTAATCCTTGCTGCTGGGGAGAAGGTAAAATTTGAATGTTTTCATTTAGGTGATATAATGTTATGACATTTTAACATTTTTTTTATATCCTGTGTGAGAATAAGTTGAAAATCTGATTGTGGGCCCCATTTGGATTTTACAATACGGATGGAGCCCACAAACAGATGACGAAGGTAGATGGTGTAATTGGAAAGATTGACAAGGAAAATTGTGTCATTGGTATGCTGCGTGATCAAAACTCACTGCATTCCAGAATAACTGCAACAATTTTCCTTGATCGGATTATCCAAAAACAAATGCACTAAGTCACTTTTTGGCAAGCCTCAATCATGAATTACCCTTTTCTCATGTTAGAAATCTTTTTTTTTTTTAAGTTTTTTTTATAGGGCGGGGTGTGGTTGTGCGTTTAAAATTTAAACTGATTAGTGCAACTTGTAATCACAATAATCAGTTTTAAGTGTTTGGTTAAATGACGCATTACAGTATACAAATTACATACACAGTGCTTACACACGCTTTAGAGAAAATATGATACTATTTGATAATCTTCAAACTTCCAAGGAAACATCTAGACAGAATTAAAAACTGAAATATATTGCCTAAAAAGCTAAAATATCATCTGATTCTTATTCATGCTGCCTTAAATGCGAAGATTACAAAATAAAAGCAGAAATAGCTTAATTCTGAGACCCAAAAGATGGAATTTTGGGCCTAATATGTAAGCAAACCGCTTACGGCTGTTTTCATGACTCCCGCCCCGTTAAAGCTTTCTGTGGGCTACTTACGGGCCCATAAGTCGTTGCAGTTTGAAAGTTACGATTCTTTTAGTTGGGTTGCTTTCCTTCGCATTTAGAATGCTCCCACTTGTCCATAAAGTTTTGAGACGTATCAATTAAAACGATTATGAGCTTTGCAATAATTAGTTTTCAGTGTTAAGGTACAAGCATTATAATAACGAATTTTTGAATTTTGGGTCCAAAGAAATCATAATTGGAGAAACATGTAACAAGTTGTAAGAAAACTGTCTATTGAGATAAATATAATTTACTTGCGTGTCTATAGCTTCAAGCACTCCCTGAAACTAATTTTGATATTGATTTTAGTCCAAAGGATTCCTGCATGTTTAAGACACTGAACTCGTAGTCGAATGCATAAATATAACTATATGTCAAGTCAAATATTGCATTCGGTTTTCTTCAGAGGAGATGCTTCAGTTGAGCTAGTCTTTTAAGATTGACATTTTTGATTTATTGATTCGATATCTTTGTGTGGATGAAGGGATTGTATGACGAAATTCTTCCCGCTTTCGAAGTGTTGGGGAAGAAGTCGTTTTTCTTGGGAGATGTTGGTAATGGAGCAAAGATGAAACTTGTGGTCAACATGATTATGGGCAGGTAATTATATCAATAGAGATTGTTTTCAGGATTCTAAAAGCATTAAAACCGGAGTTAGGCAGTCAAATTACCTGCTAAAACTTATTTACATCAGTGTTTAAGCTGAAACATAAGGATTAAAGGGTTTAGTTATACTTTTTGTCTAGATCATGTAAACACATTAAAACTAAAATATTGTTACCATGTTATTTTGATATAGGTTTTGATCAGTGTGAGAAACTAAATACTCGTGATAAATGTGAGAAACAAACTGATTCGTTAATTTTTACCATTGATTCATTTTTTTTTACAAATTTGAGTAGACTCGGAAAATAGTAAATCAATGTCACAAATTTACTGAATCAAGTCACTTCTCACTCACATTTTTCACAAATATTCTATTTTTCGTTTGGTTCTGATTCTCATTGACCACTTGACCTTTTGCAGTATGATGAATGCTTTCTCAGAGGGAATTGTACTTGCTGACAAAAGTGGACTTAGCCCTAAAACTCTTCTAGATGTATTGGTAAGATCAAAAGTTTCAATTAATTTGGGCTAAATGTAACTGATTCAGGTTGTTTCTTATCGATTTGGTTTGCCACCTGACCGAATCTGAACCGCTCTGTTCCATAACTGATATGATTCTATTTGATTTTTTGGTTTGGCTGTTTGATGTAACACCTTGTTTTCGCTAAATTTGTTGCAGGATCTTGGTGCCATTGCTAATCCCATGTTCAAAATGAAAGGACCTTCAATGATCCAAAACAGTTACAGCCCTGCATTTCCATTGAAACATCAACAGAAGGACATGAGGCTGGCTCTTGCCCTTGGTGACGAGAATGCAGTATCGATGCCAGTAGCGGCTGCTGCCAACGAGGTATGCAGTTCACTGCCTTTCACTACAGAATAGATCACGTCTTGGTTTAGTCAAGCTATTCTCTGCCCTTTTGCTTACCAGAGTTTATTTTAGGGATAATTGCAAAAAACCCCAAACCATTTCTCGTTGCATTAGAAAACCCTGAACTAACTAAAAATCAGTAAATCAAGGTTTTATCAATGAGTAACCAGTTATTAATCCTACGTGGACCGGTAAATAACTTACGTGGAATTGTTAAAACGGTTGCCAATGTGTAATACTTGACAACCGGTTTCAACAATTAAAATTTATTCCACGTAGGTTGTTTACCGTCCGTGTAGAATTAATCGTTGGTTTCAACCGGTTACTCATTGATAAAACATTGATTTACTGATTTTTAGTTAATAATTCATGGTTTTCTATGCAATGAAAAATAGTTTGGGGTTTTAATATCAAAAAACTGACAAGTTGAAGGTTTTTTTGCGCAATTATCCCTTTATTTTACTACAGAATTTTATTTTGATGTTTCAAAGCAACCTTCTTTTCTAGTCCTTTCATCGGTTTCCAGATTTTTATGAACCTTTGCCGTTAAAATGCAGGCATTCAAGAAGGCTAGAAGCAACGGTTTAGGAGATCTTGATTTTTCAGCTGTTTACGAGGTTTTCAAGGTTACTGAATCCTCAGTTTGATGATTCTAAAAAACAAGATTGTGAAGGAAGAAAACCATTTTTGAATTATTCAAGTGGAGCATTCTTCTCTTATTTATTCTAAGACGTCGTGCTGAGATGACAAAAACACTTGTACTCTGTATTGACTTAGACTTTGAATCTACAATTTCAATCGACTAAAACAAGTTACGTATTCTCCATTATCAATAGTACAAGAACAAGGCAAAATTTGTCATCTTAAATCGAGCATGCACAGGTCATCGTACTCTTGATCACAATGTATTCGAGATTTGTTTTGTCGAATTTGAATCCATGGTAGAGTATCCATTTGGCCCGTTTTAATTTTAACTAAGGTTTATAAGTTTATCTATCCGTTTGGTAACTCAGATCCACCCATTTCTGGTAAATGGTTACAAGAAGCATGATGCCAGAGCAATTTTTAAATAAAATTACCTTCCAATTTCTTAAATATTCATATGTTAAGTTCCAATAATTTTTGTGCATGTTATAGAATATAGTTTTCCTACCAATTGCTAGGTACAAAACAGCAGAAATAGTTTGGATATGACTGCTCGATGTCAATAACGTGGTCACTTTCACGAACTTGAAAACCTGACGAAGGCACACACATGCTGCTCGATGTTACTTCTTCTTAGACTTGGATGATTTGAATACGTTTTCCTTGTAGTATTTGAGTTCTGCTATGCTTTCTTTGATGTCATCCATGGCTCTATGCTTGTTCTCCTTCCTCGGAGCTTTCTTGTTATCTGCAGGTCAAAAGCAATCGAATCGAAAACAGAGCACATCATATGTGTCAGCAATACTAAAATACGGCAAGCAATTCAAAACTACTCAAGGCCCCTATACCACACACACGGCCGTTTTTACATTTTTAGGGCATGTCTTTAGTTAGTGTCTAGACTTCCTCTACAAATCTCATGCCGAATGACTTTTAGTTGAGTTGTAAATTAATAATTAGGAGAGTTCTTAACCAACTGGAAATAATCGAATAGAATAATCAGTTTAATCAATGTGCGCATTTGGTATTATGTGGTTCAGATTCTTGAATACACAATAATCACTTTGAAAATGCACTTTCGGGCACCCTTTAAATGATATATTGTTATATAACTATGTGCGTTGTTCTAAGTTTTAAGTGTAGTTGTAATTTTATGTAAGTTTGGAGTCTTAATCATGTGTCAAGATAGGCAAATAACTAATTATAATAATAATAATAACAATAAATTCCCTCGCGCAAAGAGTGACAAATAGAAACATCACCACTTGGGAACCAACGGAGACATAAAGCCTTAACACTGCTGACATCAACAACTACATGGGAGAAAAGACTAGCCAAATCGGGCATGTACTTCTGCAAAAAAGCAAAAAGTTGAAGTCAGCATCTTTGTTTCTCTGGGTAATTGAGTCCAACAAAATTGATCAATGGAGTTTCCTTTTTATTAAATAAAACATCTAACAAGATGAAAATAATAATAAGACGTTCAGATGAATCGAAGTGCCTGCAACTGATACATGTGTTCAGTTCTTGATTATCTTACAGAATTCATATCATCTGTCTGTCTTTCCACAATCATTATATCAAAGATTTATTTCTACGATTTCAAAAAGTTTCCATTCCTATCGTTTTCACTGCAACTGTGAAGCAATGGATAATGGATTCATGAATTGCAACATACAACTAGAGCTTTTGCTATTCGTTTACCTTCAAGAACAGAAAATCAACGTAAATTGAATTTCCAGCAAGCAGGGGGGTGTAAGTGCCTATGTGTCTCTTGACAAATTCTACAACCTGCAGAAAATATCAGGCATGAGAAATTGTTAGAAATATAGCAGTTCTTTACTATCATAAGTATATGTACTTTACAATTATTGATTTCATCTTCTATGTAATTGTATGCATACTACACATGAATTGACAGATCCAAAACATGCACTACCATAACAAAATAATTTTAACGGACACACTAGGATAAAAGTAGCCAAGAACGATAAATCTTTATAATTTTACAAGGTATGCACATCAACTGTGTTGAAGGATAAAAGTAGCCAAGAACGAAGCTTAGATTACCTGTTGTTCAGCTTCTTTTTCACTGATGGTACTTTGGATCACCTTTTCCGTCAAACCTTCAAACATTATGACTTGTGAGGCCAAGATATTCCTTACTCAAACAATAGCAGTTAGTGTCTAGAACCAAGATACACCGACTTTGAATAATACATACACGCATCTATACTTAAGGTGGAAAATTTTTTAGGTATACCTCACAAGATCAATAATGTTTGTGGGGCACATGGGGCTTGCTAGGTGACCTACAACGAACTTCTGTGTAAGTTAAGGCTTGCAAGAAGTATTCAAGTTCTTGCACAATTCAACTACTTTCACCCCTATTATATAATACATGTGGCAAATGAGCAGGTTGTGAATTGGTGCAGGCAAAAATCAGAGGTTTTATAGGGTCAAGTTAACCAACCATCACTTATTTTATCTATTTTTTCCCATTTAGACCATTAGAGATACAATATAACTCAAGTTAACCAAATTAGCAAAATGGGTAATATTGGAGCATGTAAAATATATACTAATTCTGTCAGTTTGGATCACATTCTTTGGTTTGTCATTCTAAATCGAGTTTTGCACACCCCTATTTAATAAAAATTAAATTTGTTAGACAATTTATTTAAGTTATATAAACTACTGACATTTTAAAATCATCCTAAAACTATTCATTTTTTAAATTTATGTTTAAAAAAAATGAGTCTTTGTTAAAGTGTAGTCATGTTAAAAAAATAGGGTTAATTGAAAAAACCCTATAAAGTTTTTTCATTTTCACGATTAAGTCCCTAAACTTTTTTTCCGATTATTAAGTCCCTAAACTATTTTTGTATTATTCAAAAGGATATATTTTTGACTGGCTACCGGATGAGTATCTAAAACACAACCAATAAAATACAAAGTTTAGGGACTTAATCGCTAAAACATGTAAATATAGTGGGTTTTTTGAATAAGACAAAAATAGTAAAGAGACTTAAACAATCAGAAAAAAAGTTTAGGGACTTAATCACAAAAATAAGTAAAGTTTATGGGGTTTTTTCGATATTAACCCTAAATATGCATTAATTATAACTGTCTAAATAACAAAGAGACAAATACCAAAAGAAAATTCTTGTAAAGAAAATAGAAATAGAAAAAAGAAGTTGTGTACGACATAGCGAAACTAGGTGCAAGTGAGTGAAGGCCTAGAGGGTGATGTATGACAGTAATAAAAGGTAGTTTAAAAATAGGAAGAAAAGAAGGAAGAAAGCTGGTAATAAGCCAAAAAGATTAATTTCATGTTTTAATGGATGGAAGTATAGAACCAAGTATTGACCCAGTTATATGGGTTGATCTATTGGATCAACGAATCAAATTTATTTATCACCATTCTGGACTGTACAAATGGATCAAATCAAATCTAGATCAAGACCCAACCCATTGACAAGCCTATATATAAACTATGTATGTCCTCACATTGTCCACGGATCATTCTAGAACATAATACAGACAAGCTACAGGCTGCTTACCGCTGGCTGAATGATGCTCTGTACACCATTCTCCCATCTCGTCGAGACAGTCTTTAGCTTGATGTATCACCAAGTCAGGACCCTGAGCCCAAAAAAACATTCAGTTCCTATGAAACTAATAGATTGGCTATTACAGTAATAATAATGTACACAAACTAACAAAGAAAACACCAATTTGATACAGGGGTTCATTAATGCAAGTATAAGAAAATAAATAACAGTGGGAAAATGAAAGGTACAAAGTTGTATCGCCCAAATTTACATATTTTATAGGGTTTGTATTTATAAAAAACATACTTTTGCACTTCCATCGGTTTCATCCCTCCATTGTTTTTCTTTCTCAGTATGCCTCTACCTTTTGTCATATACGCTTCGGTCCTTTACTCGGGACAGAGGGACCATACCGATAAAAAAGCAAAAGTATGATCTTTTTCTTCAATGACACATAAGCAAATACTAATAAACATCTTTTCGCATTTTCTCGGGTAGAAGAACCAAAGTGAATACAAGGAAAAAAGTAGAGGGAGTGAGGGACTATAGAGGAAGATATAAGACGATAGACCAAACAAATTTTAAGTGCAAAAGTATGTTAGTTTTTCATATACAACCCCTACTTTACAGGTGAATTTCTTTCATGATTTCATTTTAGCGCATTATATATGAAGTTGCTTGGCTGGGGTACTTAACTTGTTTAATTTTGTATTGCAGAGTGCAGACCCAATTACTGCTCTCGCCTCTCGGTGACAAAAAGGAGAGGGAAAGAGAGTTGAATTGAAGTTTTGCTGAAGCTGTTAGAATCAAGAACAACACAACTATGTCAAGTTATCCCACTCAGCTGTGTTCCCCGCTGCAGTAAACTGACTCTAGAAGCATTGGACCTTAAATGGCCTGTTGATCCACATGCACACAAACATGCCTGTGTCACTTAAAGCAACACGGCCGTGTCAAACACCCTCTTAAATCTTATTACACAGCTTGCGGTGGAGCATGACTATCTATTGTGCGGCTTTCCAACAGTTGTAGGTTTAAATTAAAGGACCTGACTAGGAAGTCTATTCTACCCAAATTCTCCGGTCAACACAACTGTACATGTGCTTCGTCTATTGTCATCCAGAGTTCGGAAGATTAGAGTCTCAGGTGTTATTTGTTTTTTAAGAGGTTAAATGTCTGAAGTCTGAAAACCATGTCTAAAATTAAGAGGAGGCCTTAAACTCTGAATTTAAGAGGCTCTGAATTTTAATTCAGACTAGTCTCTTTCTCTTAAAATTCGGAGGGAAATTCAGAGGTTGTAACCTCCTAAGTCTGAATTTAAACAAACAATACAAATTAGGTTAAGATCTAAAATTCAGACTTCAGACCAAATTCAGACCCTCTTAATTGAAAACAAACACACCCTCAGTGTATACTTGGTCCTATGAATTCTTGCACCATATATGTTCTCATTTTGCATTCTTAGTTTAATAATTCATCAATTTTATTAGGCTAAATGATGATGATGATTGGGAAGGAGGAGACACCAGCACCCATTGATCATTCGATATCCGTTGAAAAGATATTTGATACTTAATATTCGTACATTATTACACAATATGCACACTCGCCTAATTTAGGGCCTGTTTGTTTAATTTTCATCAAAATCTGTCTGGATATGACTGTCAGTGTGAATAGGGATATTTGTTCGAATAAAAATGAATGTTTTATGTGATGAAAGAATTGTCTTAATAGCATAAAAAGTACCATTTAACAATTCAGTTTAATAACTTTTTCCATCACAGTTAAGCTTCTTTTAACCCAACAATCATCTATATCAACTACATAAATAAATCTAATGCCTAAAAATCAAGAGTTACTAGGTGCATTCAGCAAATAATCAAATTCAGAAACACCATACCAACCAACAAACAAAACCCCACAAGAAAATAAAAGGAAAAAAATAGAAGAATAAGAACTCTCTACCTCTCTGTGGAAAAAAGAACAAACAGGTGGTAGAAATGTATACATATTAACAAAGGAGGACAACACCACATGACGCTTTCTCCTTAAACCTAGGTTTCATTTTCCTACCTTTTTTCCTCAACTCTATTAAATTTGTAGATTAATTAATGTTTAAATAAATAAAAGAATAATGCAAAAATATTTAGTTTCCTAATTAACTTTTATAATATGCTTAAAAAATGAAATATAATTAATAACTTAAATATTATCTAAAAGTATACTTATTAAACCTGATATATTACTTATATCCATTTATATATTAAAAGATAATGTTTATTAATATGGACCAATCAATTTGAAATTGGGAAGTAGATGGGAGGCAGTCATAACTCACAAGTACAACGGCAGCAGTGGTGATCGAGGAACAGTGGGGGCATGATTTGGGAATTGGGAAGGACAGGTTTATTAAAATGGACCAAGATTCTCCTATCTGATCATAATTTTTGATGAGAAATCTGACTTGTGAAACTACCACTCAAAAAAATTCCAAGGGCACAGGGGGCGCTGTCCCCTTGACCCAGCCCTCTCTTTTGGGAGAGGGACCCCATGCTAAGTCTCCACAGCGGCAGTAAGGCCTAAGGGCAAATCAGCTCCACAACTCAACACTATCGGTTCTTAATCATACTGCGTTATGGATGTTTTAGCAGGACAACTCCACTTTGTGATATTTATGCATCAACCACTACATTACAATAGATCATACGAGATCCTTTAAAAAAAGGGATTCAAGAATACTAGGGCTAGACAGTATTGTAAAAATCGGCCTGGCAATTAAGCGTGAGCGGGGCTAGGCCGATGCGATCAGGCTGTAATCAGGGTAGGTTAGGCGGAGGCGTGTCTAGGTCAAGATCGGTCAAAATGTAAAAAAGCCGGTCAAAAAAATTTTAATTGTCTATGATTTGTTGTTTTGTTTTATTATTAGGTATTTACTATTCTGGTTTATAATTACTTAATTAGTAGTTTAGTACTTGGTGATAGTCTTGAATCTTGGTTGGTAAGTTGGTTTATTCAATCTAATTATGATATTAATGAACTAAAATTCTATATTTGGACTTTAAAGTATGCCTATTTGATGTTCTTAACATTATGGTTGTCTTATTAAACATATTTTTAGGTGTAATGAATATTTGACAATATATAAATATAATGTATGTATAATTTTAAATTTTACATATTAAAAATTGCAATCCGACTACTCGTCTACTCCCCGCCTAGACGATTAGTCCCTTGTGTTAGGGTTAGTCACACAAACACACACGATCGCAATAATAAAAAAAAAAACACAAGCATATAACGTGGTCCAGTCGATGTTCTGACCTACGTCCACGGGGGCAATTAGGGATCTCTCTTATTTTAGTGATAAATGATAACAAGTACAAGGCTTATATTTATAGACTGCTATAGGGCCTAATCTATTTTCTAATGACCGACGTGGGATAAAAAAGATGCTAGACAATTAAGTGCCAAGTCCCGAACTCCCGATGTGGGACGAAGCCTACAACTCAACACCTTGTCCCCAGTCGGCCGGCCGACTACCGCCTAGCGACTTTTACAACATTGGAGCTAGAAAGAGATTAGTGATGCCTGTCTATCATTGCCCTGTTTGAGGATCAGATCCTTGTAACCCCATGGTGGATTGTTATGTTTATGATGTGGTTCTCAAGGTAACTAAGCAAAATATCTCATGTGATTCGCAGAAAAGGTGTCACGTAACATATAATTCAATTTCTAACTGAGAATAAATTGCATGGAAGATACAAAGCACATTTTCTTCACTGATCATCCTAATACAGACTACATTCCATCAGAACAAATTAAAGAAGTTATTAATAACACGAAAACAAAAACATTACAGTGATAGAACACACCAAGAGTGCATCAATAATCAGAAAGCATAATAAACAACCGACTTACCTCTACAGATTTTGTCAATTTCCCATCTGTGATCACACAAGCAATCTCGAGGATTCTATCGACTTCAATATTCAATCCTGCAGATGCAGCAAATGCTTAATGGCTACTATAGGACCCAAAAAGACAGTAACAACCTGGAAGCACTAAAATGTTAGTAATGCTGACAGCATATGATCGTCATTGGTGCAAATCGAGACATGGTATTATGGTAAGGACTCAAGCAACCAATATGGATTATGGAACCTAGGAGGGAAAGAAATTCAGAACTTACTATGCCCTACTCTATTTAATGATGAAGAAGGTTGGTTGTGTATACCAGTCTGCATAATTAACAAGATTAGAATTTTCTTTCAAACCACATAATAGGGCCATAGGGGTGGGCAAAATCTAGTCCAAACTGACAAAACTGAAGAACCAGACTAAATTGGAAAGAAACCAGCCATGTTCAGTTCAGTTTGGTTCTTGGTTCTAAGGTTTACTAAAAACATTGGTTCAGTTCAAAACTGATACTGAACCAGTGTGCTTTTTTTTTAAAACTTAAAATACAATGTTTAAAGTGTGTGTTCTTCGAATAAAATAAACTCAAGTGTGTATGCTTATGTCCAGATTGGGACCCTAATAACATAGTCCAAGGCTCCAAGCTATTGGCATGTACTGGTACCATTACCACCGATGAACTCATGAAGACACATTCCTTTATTCAACAACACTTTAGATCATGCATGTACTTTTGAATAATGATCAGACCATCAACCTGAACCATACATCTCAGCTCATTATATATATTAAAAATTCAAAACTAAATATCTACCCGTCATTTCCAAGTCGATCCACACGAGAGGCAACTTGTAGTCTCCTTCTAACGTGTCTAGCCTTCGATGACTACCTTTATCTTTTTTAGTTAAGGTTGTGTCGTGAGGACTATCAGTTTCTTTCTTAGAGTTACCTGCATCAACAAACAATATACATAAATAAGTAACAACACTTTTCTTCTCCTAGTCTATTAAATTCAAACCAAACTGTTAATCATTTATAAGATGATGAGCTTCTAGGAAAGTCTCGATGAGTATGCAAACAAACAAACTGATTCTTAAAAAAAAATTACAGGCTCTGTTGGAAGTTGGGATGCTTGTTAACTAATAAACGATATTTTTGAATAGCATCCTTGGTAAATAAACATTCTTCATAAATGTACACAAGAGCAAGTACGTCTAGTCAATTCTCATTTTGGCAATGTACTTTTTTATGCAAGATAAAAACATCATTAAGCTTTGATCCATTTTAGGCAATCTACTGCTGTCATTTCAGGCAAGACAAAGACATGCTTTAAATTTTCATCCATTGATAATGTTTCTGTGTATTAATTGTTGTGATGTATGACAATTTGAGTATCAAACTAGTTGTAACGGCTCTTCATTAACAAAAAAATGGAAGAAAATCAAAATATGTTACTTATATGTGTAAAAAAGTACATTTCCTAAATAGAATTTGCCATAAGCGGGTTGCTATTCTGTGCATTTAGTCCACTATTTAATACGGGGAGGGGCAAAGAATACTTTGCATGGACATACTATGGAATGTTTTCGGTCAACAGATGAAACATATACCATTGGCTTTTTCTGTATTATCCGTGGCACTGGTTGACTCTTCCCTATCATCCTCAACATCAAGTTCTAGCAAAGAAAACGCATTTGATAGCCGGTTCATGTCTAAATTAATACCTTTCAAGATTCTTCAACCATATAGAACCTGATACAACAAACTGATTAACTGATGAAGAACAAAACAAATATATTTGATAAAAGAAAGCTATGAATAAATGAAATAGTCTTTCTCCAGAAAAATATTGATTATGAAATTAATAGTGACAACAAACAAGTAGCACAATTTTCGCTCTTTCCACACTGTAATTACTTGATTGCTTCAACTAGTGCCTTATTATGTTTCATAGAAGTGAACTTTCCGCTAAGTGCGGATAAAGTAAAAAGGTTCTAGCTTTATTTGATGAACACTCCTAAATATATGTATAAGATACCGTTTCCTTCATTTTTTACTATCATCTAACCCTGCTACTCCACTTTCTCATATAAACAAACTAATTCCATTCTAATTTACAAGGTCTCCTCTTCCTAAACTGCTTGTACAATAGTCCAGCATTTAGGATAGGTTTATTGCATAAAATAATGTAATTAGCTCCAAGATTGAGGTTACTGAGCATTAAGGGTGCCATTAACATAATACGACCAGTGTAAATAATAATAATATATGGTTACTAGGAACATAAAGTATAGTAGAATTTTGGTACATGCAATGTAACAATCTGAGTTAGTGGATAAGTGAGTCAAAACCCCAATTGCAAGCTTCAAACAAGATATGTACATTGAAACAAAAGGTGGCAAAACGTATAAACCTTGATTTGGATTTCTTATAAAGAGTTAGAACTTTGAACAATGCAAGACAATTTTACAAGCAAATGGTTCCATATAATAAAAAGAACTTTGCCATGAATACGAATCAAGAGACTCACCATGGGAATGTTGAGGTTAAAAAGCAACATTCATTTCCACTATACATGCAATGCTTTATCGTATATAACATTGCCCTTCTCTCATAGGTCCTACATCTTTTTAGTTGGTATGAAAGTAAATTTTATGGTCCGTTCAATTATGGCACAAGCCGTTACATAACTATAGATTCTCAATTATTATTTGGAAGCTAAACTATATACATAAAACCTGCTAAATAAATTCACACAACTCTTGAAAACAAGGTATAATTTTGTAAGAAAGGGTATCAACAAATTTCATTTAACCACATTAAATGACTTTCATAGTCCGTTCAATCATGCATTAAGCAATTTTCGTAAAGCCTAATCTTTAAGACCACAAAAGGCTCTGCTTTGATATGAATGTCCATATTTATCGTACTAAAGTCAATTGGCAGAAAAGGTCAAAAGACAACAATAATACAGATATAATTGCACACATAAGTGTTTACAAGGTTTACTTTCCATCCATACAATTCCTTCATGCTTAAATTTTTGTGCTATACATTACTTGTCAGTGTAGCAGAAAATCGCTTTCTCTTTGATTCTTGATTCTATTTCATCAATCCACAACTTCGAGGGTGTTTGGACCATTGGATGTGCATTTTGAAACTGATTATTCAAGTCACTGTAATCAGCTTTTGATGTATGTATACACGGATTTAGATTGTGCCTCTAATTATTTAAAGGTCAGATAATCAGTCTCATACCAAATGCAACAAAACTGGTCATCAAAGGCCAAATCTTTTCGCCTAATTAGAAGTTTCCTGCCATTTCACAAGTTTCTATCTTTCTAGCACAAGAATGCCTTTTTCTCATTTTATTGATTACTTCCTTAAATAATCAGATTTAGCAGACAATTACAACTTCATACTGGCATAAACACATCTAAACACTCTCCAACAGCCGATTCTGAACATTCACATAATCAAAAAGACACATACATACACCTCCTCCATTTAACGCTGCCAATTAGACCCAAAAAATGTAGTCTTGTACTTCCCGTGTAATCAGTAGTGCCAAACATTGAAATAATAATGTAGAAGAACAGTGATTATGAAATTATACAATTAGGTTTTGATATTATTTCTAGCATTAACTTTCCTTCCAAGACATAATTCCAGAAATCATTACCACTTTCCACAGAATTTCGTACCATGATTATCAAATATCTTCGAAATGTAAACGAACTGGAGAGATAAGTGTTGTTATACAAATCGTATACATATACTTCTATATATATCCTATGTGTATGTATCTATTGGTAGAGCAAAAGAAGGGTACCTTCATGGCGCAATTGGAGGGAAATTAGGTTGAAGATGATCGTTTTGTAGTTCCAAATGATGAAATTCGAAAACCCCTTGCTCAAGTAGTCAAACCTCTTTCAGGCAATTACGGCATATTACGTATGGGCCGAAGGTTTTATAGGAGTTGATGGGCCTTCGTGCGTCGATTTTAGCCCAATCATACTAAACGATATTCGTATATAAACCAAGTTTTGATCCAAAAGATTGTCCAAAAAACTATATTGAAAAATATTTTTAATACAATGTAGAATAATATATACAATATTGTTTGCAAGTAAAAACTTATTTAATATACCATTAGTTTATTAAACCATGTATCACGTTGTTATTAAAGTTTTAAAACATACATTTATTAATTATTTTAAATTATATTTAAGAATAATATTATTTTTTATTATAATTATTGTTTTTATCTTTATAAATAAATATAAATAGTAGTTATTTTTTATGAATCTTTTAAACTTTTTATTTATAGTTTTATATATTTTAACTAATATAATTTAAAATTTTAATTTATAAATGACATAGTATCCACATTTTATTACAATAAATAAAAATGTTATGAAATATGTTTTTATAAATTACCTTTTACTCGTCAAACATTTTATTATTTTTTTCGTATAACATGTATTTATTTTTAATATATTTCAATAAATTTATAAACACATTAAAAAATTTAGTAAAAGATATACATAAGTATGGATAAGATTTCGATTTTGATTCACATTTAATTTATTTTTAAGTTATAAATCATTAATAAACACATATAATATGACATATAATTACATAACATATCTTTAATTAGACAGCTACATAAATTATTTTAATCAAATAAACATATAAAATATGGTGTGCCGAGAGAACGATTTGTGACAAATAAGATTGTCCTTTATTATATATAAAAATTATAAAAAATCAAAATTTTGTTCCATTCTACATTGTCTATATTTACTCGATTTAATAAAATGTAGTACAACAAGGCAAGACAAATTATGTTTGGACAAATTGAGTTAACATCCCTAAACCGAAAAATTTATGATTCATTATTTAGTTTAATACTATCGGGTTGGACCAGTTACAATATGAACATAGGATTGGACATGTAAGGAAATCATGTGGATATTGGAGTATGTGTATAAGTTTTATAAAGTATTACAATTTAATTAATCATTAGTTGATTCGGATCCTAATGGTATAACCGTTTATTAATTAATAATGGGACCAAGTATTAGGTAACGTATCAGAATTAATAGACAACGTATACATTGAAAACCACTATGGCTTCTTGTTATCATTACCAAAATCCAAATTAAACCATTAGCTATGTGAGAGAGAGAGAGAGAGTGTGTGTGTACGCTTCTAGACAACAAGAACCAACAAAGATTGAAGCTAAAATAGTCGTTTTGAATTCAACTCAAATCATCATCGTATTCTTTCCTTACATTGTATTCCCCGGTCTAAATAGGAAATAAAAGAAGAAGAGAAAGGAATGAAGGAGAAAATAAGTAAGATGAAGTAATGTAAGGTAATTCGTGTTCTTAGAACGTGAGAAAAGAAAACAAATATAGTTTCAGCGTATTCTGATAATGGAGAATAAAAATTCATTTCACAATTATACCAATAATGACTAAAATTATAATATCTAATGTATAGAAAATTGTATGTTTCATATCAACACTAAAATAAACATAAAAAAAAAGTATCATAATTAAACAAAAAAAAACCTTAAAACTAACCTAATCTATATATTATAATAAATGAGAACAATACTTATCACATGTCATCCGCCTAATACACTGATTTTTCATTTTCCCGCTCTTTTTCCAATAATAAAAATGAACATTAATTTAAGTAACATGCATATCATTTTATTGATTTAATTTAAACTTTATATCCTAAACTAATTGAAATTACAACTAATACTCATTAAAAGTTTTCAAAATTAACAAGCTAAAACTAAAATATTTAAAAAATCAATAAAATAATAAACTTTATGTTTAAATGTCTCAAATAGTTAATAATTTTAAAAAATAGTAAAATAAAAGAATTTAATTTTAAAATAATTTTTTTAAAAGATCAATAAAATAATTAACTTCAAATTTTAAATGCCCGAAAGAATAAATACTTTTATGAAATAATAATTAAATACTTTAGTATACAATAAAATTTAAAAAGTTTTTATTATCAAATCTTTATATGTTAGTTATGAAACTTTTACACATTAAAAAAAGTAATCGTTCAAATTCCAAATGTATTTTCTTTAATAAAATTTTGTATTAATATTTTCCAAAACTTCAATAAATGTTGCAAAATTTATATTTTAAAATAACTTAATTTCAAATAATCTTAATTAATATTTATTTATTAAGTTGACGCTAGAATTGTTGTATCAAGTTTTAATCAGTTAGGCAATAAATATGTATTATTAATTAAAACATCTTCAATAAGAAAACTCGTATATGGTTTAATTTAAGATCTTTAACAAATTTATACAATTTAAATTAACATACTTTATAAAAATTTAAAAAATACAATAATTATCATTTACAATTTATTTCGTTGATTTCTATGAGATTATTGATGATAACACAATAACAAACAAAACAGAATGAATGTTCAATATTTTTAAATCAATAATAAAAAGATAATAATTGAAATGAATCACATATCTAAAAGTCATAAAATACTATATTTAAATAAATAATTTAAATATTTTGAATCTTATTTTAACCGTCTTCTTTTGACTTAAACATGACTTAGAGTCATCATTTTTTACCATTGACTCAAATGATTTTCATTGTATTTCATCTTTTTATTGGTTTTTATTGTATCTTAATTTTAAAAAAAAAATTGAAGGTTCTTAAGGGATTCCACCTTTTTATAAATATTTAATATATAACAAATTTTTTTATATCAATCCATGTAATACATGGGTATTACCCTAGTTTCTTAAGAAAGAATTAGTTTATTAAAGGTTGAAACTAATGTTCTTAAAAGATAGTCAAGCGCCCTTACACCCACTAAGTTTGCTAGCATATTCATCCATATCGGAAAAGGACAACCAAATAATGCTTGTGCATTTTTATGAATTTTTCACAAAAAAAAATATGCATCAACTATAACGTCTGGTCTCGTACCCATTATAGTTCATTATAAATCTCTTCTTCTGTAGGCACACATTGACGAGATCTTTCATGTATCTATTTTTTTATAAATTTATTTTGGAACAATATGACTAGTGGGTTGTTCTAGATATTGATCTTCTAGTGACATAACTGCTCCTAAAACTCTTAAGAAGCACTTGATTGTGGTTGATAATGAGCGACAATAAAAGCAATAGGGTAATAGGAAATAATCATTCCCTACGATATGTAATAACCTAGCAACTTGTTCTTCAACAGACACACGTTCAGTTTGCCGAAGACCACCATCATGTTTTTACACTTATACAAACTGGTTCATGACATTTACCACTTACATTTGTTGAAAGGTTATGCATCATTTATTTTCATACTTTTTATGAGTGTAATATATCATCTCTAGTGCATAAATCAACATTTTTTTTTTCTTTTGAAGTTGTTGATGCATAAAAGATAAATTAACTGAACCACTTGAAAAGTTGTAATTGTCTCGCTCTTATAAAAGGACGTAAATTGTTTGTTCTCTCCATCCCAAGATCATTCATTGTAATTTTTTGTCAAAAACTTTATTTATTCTTTAATATCAAATAAAAAGAAAAAAGTTTTGCGTTTATATTTATTGATTTATTCAAACATGCAATTAGGGGTATTCATAAAAATCTGAATCCGAGCATCCGAAATAAAAATCCGAAAATCCGTTCCGAAACTATCCGAAATATCGGATATCCGAAAATTCGGATTCGGATAGTAAAAATCCAGATTTTCAGATAATCCGATATCCGAAAATCCAAAAAAAAAAATTTTTGAATTTTTTTATATCTTTAGTATTGATTATTTACATAATATTGAGTGATTATTATTATTTTAATGTATATTTTTGAGTTTTATCTTGGTATTATAGATTTATTAACAAATATTTTTATAAATTTTAGTTTTTTAACATTTTTTTGAGTAAAATAATTCCGGATACATTTAGTTTGTGATATATGTATTTTTAATATCTATTTGGATATATGAATTTGTATTTTTTATAATATTTGATTTAATTTTTTAAAAAAATTAAAAAATATGAATTTTCGGATATTTTTTGGATAATTCGATATCCGAAATTTCGGATTCGCATTCAGATATCAAATTTCACTATCTGAAATTTGGATATCCGGTTTTGAACACCCCTACATGCAAGCACGATTTATTAATACAAAATACAAATAATATACTATACAAATAATACTTAGAAATATAAACATATTTGTTTATATTAATTACGAATGTAGTGGCGGACCCAAGAGGAAGCCGAGGGTGGCACGTGCCACCGGTCCTTCCGCCAATATTTTGTTTCGTAGTGTAATTTTTTACGATATTTTATTTGTGCAACCGTGCTTTTCAAATATTAAAACATTATTATAATAATTAAATAAAAAATTTATAACCTTCAATCAAATAAATAAATTGGTAGTATAATTATTTATAATTTAATGTAACAAAAATATAAAATAATGAATTAATAACATAAAACCCAGAACTAAATATTCAATAAGCCATTATATATATATATATATATATATATATATATATATATATATATATATATATATATATATATATATATATATGTAACACCAACTCTAATTAAAAATAACAGTATTAATAATCAATATTTCTAACGAAAATTCGGCATGACCTATTCGTAATATCAATAATTCCAACCTGTATTTCCGGATTCAAAAATAACTACAAAATACATTTCCAATTCATCAAATTCCAAAATACAATTTCCCAAAACAAATCAGAGTTTTATGCGCTTATACGCCCATGGATCTAACTAACAGTATGTAAATGAGACCATCGCCCAAAATACACAAGTTCTAACGTCACCATATCAAACTTTGATGACCCAAGTACATTGCAAATAATGGGATTGAGCACATCAACCTTCATCAAGCTTAAATAAATAAAGTCATGATGAAATACAACACAAGGATGATCTACTCCCTCCCCAAAATAAGGCATAATTAAATGTACCAAAAGAGACTATCTTGATCACTGCCTCCTACTTCAAACTTTGCTCGATTCTACCTTTTCTTTCCCTTTTCCTTCTACTCCTGAAAAGTGTAAATCAACGAAATGGTTAAGCAATAATGTTTAGTGAGTGACTAGATCAATAAAGTACCACATACAATAGCTAACCGAATTAATATACCTACAATGCAAGAATCATCACCATAAAACATATTATATAAGAGATATCAAAGGAGATGAGACATATCAAGAGGGAGACTCTTGATAGTGTCACGACAACACTACACACTATGTGTACTTCCAGGGAGTGTGTAGCACCAAAAATCATCGGGGCCCGCAGGCATCGTACTCCCGCCAACAATGAAGTACGACATCATACTCCGAGATCATCGGTAGTATGGCTATAATGTACATCACACACAGTAATGTACTATATCATAATCAATTATAAGCACATGTACATGTTAGTAAATACCATATGAATCAATCAAGGTAAATGAATAAGCATGATGATCATAGTTTAAATAATATGAAGCATGAACATGAAACAAGTGACATAATTAAGGGAGATAAGCAATTATCATCATGTATGAGGTACAAAATTAATACTAGTACTCACAATCAATGCATAAAAGATCCCGTCAATAACAAGCCAACACAATATATGGTAATAGAGTTAGTGCAAGCCTCGCAACAAGCTCCAAGATCGCCGAATTTAGCTATATGATACTGTGACACCCTTGCCACAACAACCACCAATTACAAACTCCCAGGATTTAATCACCATCATACAATACATAATGATCTGATAACCTAGATTTTAGTGCGGAAGCATTAAAAACATGGAATAAAAGTAGTGCAAAAGTGTCAAACACCCTATGGTGCTACAAGGTACCATATCTAAGTCTACATATCCAAATACAATTATTACAATCATCCCAAACATATTATAACATTTGTTCCATAACATAAGTACCGATTAAGTAACAAATTTCTTCCAAATCTTCTCAAATGGCCTAACGAGAAGGTCCAGCAGTAGACTTCCCTTTTCCTGCAAAAATTCAATAACTAAAAGGGTAAGCGATTGCTTAGTGAATACCATATGATTTTACGCATTCAACAAATCTTTATGATGTCACCCAGAGTAACCGCGGTAACACATACCGTATACTCCACACGCACCCAAGGTACGCAAACCTGAGCCCGCAGCCCCTTCGAGCTGACACACTCGGCATTAAGAAAAACCCACCAAACTGAGGCAAACATACCATCGGGGATGTCATACTGTCTATCCTGGCCATAGAGGTGTCAAACTCTTGGCACATATAGCACAGTAACATCAGAGTACAGATGCGACCACTCAGGTCCATCGACATCAACAGGATGCACAACAAAAGAAAGGACATGCAGCAAATGTGAATGTGCATCATTATATATACGCAAGTTAGTAGAGTGTCAAACGAAAGTGAAACAACATGCCTCAGCAGGTCTAGCAAACATAAAGCAGATGTAAACATGCTAAAATCAAAGGTACTCACAGTGGGTGCGTAATTAAACTTTTAACCAATTTTTATTTCTCCACGGGCTTTCAACCGGATCCACCAAGTACCCCACTGTGGGTTAAACAACACCACAAGGGACCTGTTATATTAATTACAACAATACTTCGTATCAATAACCGTTTAAATCATAAAACCAAGTTTCGTAAGTTTTGCAACATTTTTCCTATTTCGGGTCTATGTCCAAATTCGAACTACAACTAAGTTTGTACCCATTTCAAGTTTACATCTTGTCCTTTGAGTAACCCTTATCATTTTATGTGTTGTTTATGAGTTCCATTTAAATTACACGAGTTTAGAGAGTAGATTTCTCAATTTTAGGCATTAAACTCGAATTTAAGGGGCTTACCTTCGAATCTAATCACTAGATTCGAACCATATGGCATAGATTCGAACCCTATGGCATAGATTCGAACCTCACTTCGAATCTAGGCATAGATTCGAAACCCCCCCTTAGAATCTAATGGTACACACTCGAATCTAGCACCAAACTCGAGTTTGTTCTTGCATTTCGACTCTGTTCTTGGTATATTCGAGTCTGTTCATCATCTCAGCTTAAATCCATCATTCTAAGGCCTAAAATCACTGATATATCATGTGTGATACCTAGATTCGATTCTACTATGCATATACTATCACATTCCAGCAATATTTCAAGCAAAACAAGCTCCAATTTACATAAAATGACAGATTCGAAATTCTAGTTCTTCAAAACCGAAACAACAAACTTAAAAGTGTCGATTCTTACCTCAATTCGTATGAAATCCGTTTGTAGATTATTGTTGTACTCCACGAGATCTTTCCGTTGACGTATAATTCTCGAAAATCCGACGGTCGGTTTGTGAGATATCTTAGAGAGATGTAGAGAGAACTTCTAGAGAGAGAATGTAGAGAGAGAGAGTGAAATATCAAAATGAATGGCTTTTAGCCCTTTTATTCAGCTTTCATCATTTTTGCACATTTCACCCCTCAACTTAACCGGTTCCATAAAATACTGATTTATTCTTTAATTTATCATTATTAACTTTTATCATTCATAATACTCCTTAATAATAATTCCGAGTTCAAATTTTCTTAAAATAACAACAAACTTCTAAATAACCCAAATACATAATAATTGCTCAAATTCAACTTAATTGTAAAATTTTCACTTAATTAGCCCAATTACAATAAAATAACTTTGAGGATGTTACAGCATGGGCTCCACCATGCTCAACTTCGTCCTCGAAGTTACTTGTATTTGAACAGATTCGTTTACTTATTCAACATATCGGCTTTTATCTTCCAAGCATGGTTTACTCCTTTGTGATGCTTCCAACGTATTAACCCTAGTTTAATCTTTTTGATCCTTAATTTCTGATGTTAGTTTTCAAAACACATACATGTTTCTCAACATATACTAACCTTTCTCGAATTCTAATTTGATATAATCAGCCAATTTTCATCACCAGTTGTGAGAATTTCATACAGCTTTCCACATGAAACACCATGTGTTAATTCAATACTTCTTTAGGAAAAATTCCAAATGACTCAACTGATTCCTAACTTTTCTATTATTCTAGTTGTGCCAGCACATCCCGGTGTCAACTTGTACCCTTTTTACAGATCCGGTTTCAATCCTTATCGGTGATACTTTCAACTATACTCAATTATTTGTCTTATAACTGATCGGTTTATTACTATCACCATAGTAACATCTTTTTGTGATATTACGGACATAAACATCAGAGTTTCCTTCGATTTCTTTCCAACATGTAGGACTTCTACTTTTCTTTGTGTGCGAAACTTTAAACATCGCCTTCTTTACTTTATCATGATAACTAGTGTTATATGAAATTCCTATCTAATCCATTGATCTTTTCAGCTTTTACCTAAATCCAAAATACATTATATTGTCATATATACCAATATGAAAATAGTCCACTCATTCTGATTTTCTATCGGTTGCCGACAAGTTTTACTCGTATTCATGTTTGTGCCGCATTTCACTTATATTTCGTTATATGCATGACAATATGAACAGTAAGTTATTGGGAAAACCCCAGAATATAAACTTACTTCTTCGACTCCTAAAGTATAATCATGATACACATGATTTACTTTAACTAATGCGTTATTAAGCAATTTCAACACTTATCACAACCAACAACTAAAGCACTAACATTGATTGCACCAATGCAGTAGTTACAATTTAATTAATCGACATCAAAAATTTAAACAAAACTCATGACCACCTCCGAATCTCCCTTAGATTCCGAATCGTAGTATTAGACCTTTCTTTACTGTATAAGCAAATTTTCATTATTATCCAAAGTCTCTTTAACCTTCTTATTGATCAATTACCATATCAATAAATATATTATCCTCATGTATCATCATATTTCCTTTCTAATTGATTACAACTCACATACATATTTTACTTATATTTCACATTGTATATTCCAAATCTCATATCATATGAACACCAGTCTTGTATTATTATACCCTCGTATACTTTCCCCAAAATTTCTAGACTAGTTTCCTCATATAATGTTCGTATATATATATATATCAATATTGAAACAAGTTCCTTGATTCCAATTACAAAATATTCTCACGATATTCAAAACATCTTTTCCAATTCAGAATTTCAAAATCCATTTTAGCTTATTCATCTAATGCCTATTCATACATTAACGTATTCTTATTCACAATCATCATCTTACTTATAATAGTAACAACTTTTCCTAATACTCATGTTCATGTTATCTTTAGAATCATAAAACTTTAATGAGGTTACGTATAGAATCTTAAAGTACTCTTCTAAAATGACCCATTTTTCCACAATTATAACAAAAATCAGTTCTTCTTTGACATTTGTCATTCTTATTCATAATGTCGACATCTTCTACATTTATCATGTTACATTCACTAAATGCTATCGGAGTATGATCCAAATCGAAGACTACATCTTCAATTTCTAAAGTGCAGTTACGATATAAGTAATCTAATTCGGCTAGAGTGTTACTAGTAGTTTCTATGTCAATTATAGCAAGTAACTTAAACAGTGTCATGACTATTCGTTGTACAAAACAGTAGACACAAAAGACCTATTGACATCAGAATTAAACATTACTAATGCAAGCAAAAATTTAACTTATAAACGTACCCGCATCCATCTCCGGGTTTTCCCTAGCTTCTTCCGCGGTAATCTGAAATGCACTAACATGTCCCCTTTGTGACTGGTTCCGTCGGTTGACTGAACCACCACTTGAATCTCCCGATGATCGTGTTGTAGATGGAGCAGCAGCAGCTGGATCGTTCCTCCTGCAATTCCTACTGTAGTGTCCCCATACACCACACTTATGGCAAGCATCTCCCTTCCTTGGGCATTCATTTTGGTAGTGACCCAATTCTCCACAGCAAAAACATGCACGTCCCTTGGTACACTTGCCGAAATGTTCCAAATGGCATTTATTGCAGTACTGTGGCTCAGTGTTGATAGAGTACGCTCGAGCACGACCCGAAGAACTAGACTGTCGACGGAATGACTGTTGCGGCGAGTACTGCGATGATCGTACAGAACCGGAGTAGTCTCCTTCACGCTGACGTTTCGGTGGTGAGGGTTGAGTTGGGTTAGCTGAAGCAGCAGCAGACCCCATCACATATCCAGACATACTGAGAATCTGTTCCACATTTCTGGCGGCTTCCAGTAAACCAGCAAATGTGGGGTAGCGTACGTTGCTCATCACTCTTCGGATTTCCAAATCAAGACTCACCTCGAATCGGGTCACTTTTCTTTCTTCTGTATCAACCTGATGAGGTGCAAATAAACTTAGTCTCGTGAACTCTACCGCATATTGAGACACAGACTTAGTCCCTTGGATTAGTGTCATGAACTTAGCTTCTAGTCTTCGGCGTTCATCGGCCGGGCAGTATTGCTGAGTGAAGATTTCGGTAAACTCAGCCCATGTCATTACAGCAACCTTCTCCATTGTTAATGCATTCACCATCGAGTTCCACCACATTATTGCGTCTTTGGTGAACATGGCAATAGCGAAACGGACCATGTCCTTCTCAGCACAATCGCTGATTCGGAATGTCCGTTCTGTGGCTGTTATCCATTCCAGAGCAGCAACAACATCACCCAGTCCATTAAACTCGACTGCTCCATTTCCCTTAAAATCCTTAAACCGACAACTTCTGGGCTTATTAGATGAACCAATATTGTCATCTTGTTCGTCATTGTTTCTCTCTCTTTCCTTATTCTTCCTCTTATCTTCTCTTCGTTTAGCTTCGGCCTCATCTCGAGCCCGAAACTGGTCTTGTATCATCCGATTTTGCTCAGCCATCATGGCTAGCATCATTTCTCTCGTCTCTATAAGTGTCATTCCTCCTCCAGACATGTTCTGAAATACAAAATATATAACTTGTTTAGTAACATGTCATTTATTTAAAGACACCACCTAATTGTCCCGTATGATAGTCAATCTCTTATGAATACTAGATCATAGCCTATCTTAGTTCAGATCATTTCCTAAATTCACTACATATCATCACTTAATGTTTGAGATCAAGACCTCACGAACACTTGAATCTCAAACTACTGCACTGATACCATCTCGTGTGACACCCTTGCCACAACAACCACCAATTACAAACTCCCAGGATTTAATCACCATCATACAATACATAATGATCTGATAACCTAGATTTTAGTGCGGAAGCATTAAAAACATGGAATAAAAGTAGTGCAAAAGTGTCAAACACTCTATGGTGCTACAAGGTACCATATCTAAGTCTACATATCCAAATACAATTATTACAATCATCCCAAACATATTATAACATTTGTTCCACAACATAAGTACCGATTAAGTAACAGATTTCTTCCAAATCTTCTCAAATGGCCTAACGAGAAGGTCCAGCAGTAGACTTCCCTTTTCCTGCAAAAATTCAACAACTAAAAGGGTAAACGATTGCTTAGTGAATACCATATGATTTTACGCATTCAACAAATCTTTATGATGCCACCCAGAGTAACCGCGGTAACACATACCGTATACTCCACACGCACCCAAGGTACGCAAACCTGAGCCCGCAGCCCCTTCGAGCTGACACACTCGGCATTAAGAAAAACCCACCAAACTGAGGCAAACATACCATCGGGGATGTCATACTGTCTATCCTGGCCATAGAGGTGTCAAACTCTTGGCACATATAGCACAGTAACATCAGAGTACAGATGCGACCACTCAGGTCCATCGACATCAACAGGATGCACAACAAAAGAAAGGACATGCAGCAAATGTGAATGTGCATCATTATATATACGCAAGTTAGTAGAGTGTCAAACGAAAGTGAAACAACATGCCTCAGCAGGTCTAGCAAACATAAAGCAGATGTAAACATGCTAAAATCAAAGGTACTCACAGTGGGTGCGTAATTAAACTTTTAACCAATTTTTATTTCTCCACGGGCTTTCAACCGGATCCACCAAGTACCCCACTGTGGGTTAAACAACACCACAAGGGACCTGTTATATTAATTACAACAATACTTCGTATCAATAACCGTTTAAATCATAAAACCAAGTTTCGTAAGTTTTGCAACATTTTTCCTATTTCGGGTCTATGTCCAAATTCGAACTACAACTAAGTTTGTACCCATTTCAAGTTTACATCTTGTCCTTTGAGTAACCCTTATCATTTTATGTGTTGTTTATGAGTTCCATTTAAATTACACGAGTTTAGAGAGTAGATTTCTCAATTTTAGGCATTAAACTCGAATTTAAGGGGCTTACCTTCGAATCTAATCACTAGATTCGAACCATATGGCATAGATTCGAACCCTATGGCATAGATTCGAACCTCACTCCGAATCTAGGCATAGATTCGAACCCACCCCCTTAGAATCTAATGGTACACACTCGAATCTAGCACCAAACTCGAGTTTGTTCTTGCATTTCGACTCTGTTCTTGGTATATTCGAGTCTGTTCATCATCTCAGCTTAAATCCATCATTCTAAGGCCTAAAATCACTGATATATCATGTGTGATACCTAGATTCGATTCTACTATGCATATACTATCACATTCCAGCAATATTTCAAGCAAAACAAGCTCCAATTTACATAAAATGACAAATTCGAAATTCTAGTTCTTCAAAACCGAAACAACAAACTTAAAAGTGTCGATTCTTACCTCAATTCGTATGAAATCAAAAATCCGTTTGTAGATTATTGTTGTACTCCACGAGATCTTTCCGTTGACGTATAATTCTCGAAAATCCGACGGTCGGTTTGTGAGATATCTTAGAGAGATGTAGAGAGAACTTCTAGAGAGAGAATGTAGAGAGAGAGAGTGAAATATCAAAATGAATGGCTTTTAGCCCTTTTATTCAGCTTTCATCATTTTTGCACATTTCACCTCTCAACTTAACCGGTTCCATAAAATACTGATTTATTCTTAAATTTATCATTATTAACTTTTATCATTCATAATACTCCTTAATAATAATTCCGAGTTCAAATTTTCTTAAAATAACAACAAACTTCTAAATAACCCAAATACATAATAATTGCTCAAATTCAACTTAATTGTAAATTTTCCACTTAATTAGCCCAATTACAATAAAATAACTTTGAGGATGTTACAGATACCTAAACATACATATGATCACCAAGCATGTTAATGATGAGTAAATGTAAGAACATCCTCCTAAACTAACTTTTACATACTTTTTATGAACTTCTAAGTAAGCACCTAAGTCCCTTGATATGAATTAGAACCCATCTCAACTTGGTCTATAGGTTAAAATAATCATCTATCATGATTTAGTTAGTGTTTGATGATTTTAGGCCTTAGCAACACGTCTCCACACTCGAGTAGCAAATATACTCCATTTCGGTTCCTTCAAGAAAGCTCATACATCATTTTGAAGCCTTACAAGATTCCTAATCCCAATTTGACTTTATAATACTTTAAACCCTTAATTTAGAAGAGTTTTGGTGGCCTAAAACCAAAGCAAGAGCCCTTGAATCAAAATATGAATTTTTTGGACAGAACTATTTGACTCGTCGAGTCGCCTAATCGACTCGGCGAGTCGCTCTCAGACAGAGCCTGGTTTCCTCCTTTTTCAGCATCAATTTTCCCCAACTCCCTAAATTTCATATTCTACCATGTTTGATGATCCAAGCTCAATAAATAACGATAAATATTGAATTTTTAAGATACAAGGAGTTATTATAACAACATTTTAGCATCATTTAACCATCATTTGATTTCTACAAGCCTAGGCTGAAATCACCATTAACCCACTTGAGTTATTCAAGTTTCTTATAATTCTTGCAATGGAATCCTTCAATACACATACAAAAGTTGTAAATAACACTCACAAGCTTGATTGATTCGTATTCAATGATCAAGTTTTACTCTTTTCATTGGTTGGTCAAAAACCTAGTTCTTCCATTGATGAATGCAAATCATAATGAAGAAGATGATACATCAAGAAGGAGAATGTTAAAGTTGAAACACTTACCCCTAAGACTCTTTTCCTTCTCCAAGATTTCAGATTTTTGTTGAGCTTCTTCTTAGTCTCCAAGAAACGTGGGTGAAGAGGAGGAAGAAGCATATATAGAGGTGTGATGAAATCTCTAGGCCAATCAAGAATTTTCCAAAAAAAAAATCTGATTTTAATTTCTAAAAATTGCAATTTAGTCCCTAAACTCTTGCACCCTATTATTTGAGCCACTAAAATTTTATTTTTAATATAATTTAGCCACAAAATTAATACATTTTCATTACCATATCCTCACTAATTTATTTACTAGCATGCTCATATTCTTCTTTACTATCGATCCATAATGTACAACTCTCTAATGCACGACTATTATTTATTTAGTTGTTTCATAGTCCTAGGAGATATTCACTTCGTAAGATACTATTTATTAAAAAAAAAAATTAATAGGAAATTTTAAATAATATAAAAGGGTACCTAAAATGTCGGATGTTACAATATATATATATATATATATATATGTATATATATGTGTATATATATATATATGTATATATATGTGTATATATATATATATGTATATATATATATATATATGTATATATATATAGGGGTGAGTTCAATGGAAAACCACTATGCACGTGAAAACCATGGAAACCTACGCATACCGTCCGATTTGGTGCATTTCATGAAAAACGCGGTGGCATGATCGTAAATAAGGTGATGCATCACGCGAGATTTTAATGCATCACGCGGGAAATTTGATGCATCACGCGGGATTTTGATGCATCACGCGAGGAATTTGATACATTTGTAGTGGTGCAGTGCAGTTTTCACAAGTTTTCAGGTGCATTGTGGTTTTCCGTTGAACCTCCCTCTATATATATATATATATATATATAATTTTAATTAAGGGTATAAGAGACATTTCATAAATAATTATGAGTTGTCATTAATTTGGACTATTGATTTCTTTCCATCCAATGGTCCTGAAACTTCAAGTGGTTTTCTTATTATATATAGTATAGATATAGATATGTATAATTATTGATTTTAATTAAGGGTATAAGAGACATTTCATAAATAATTATGAGTTGTCATTAATCTGGACCATTGATTTCTTTCCATCTAACGATCCAGAAACTTCAAGTGGTTTTCTTATTATATATATAGTATAGATAGATAGAAGTATAGATATTTTTATATAATTGAAGTTTTTTTAAAATTTTTTTAATGACGTTTAATATATATATATTTTTTATAAACAATTAATTTTATATGCCAAACTTTCGAGGGTTTTACTTTTTATAAGGCAGCAGGGTTTCTCTTATGATTTCTTCGTGCTCCTCAAATCCTTCAACTTCGAAGAAGAAAATAGTTTACAAGCGTTTTCTTCTTCCTATTTTGAACCGGCAAAATCGATATCGGTAACAATGGCGGCCGTCGTTCCTCCTCAACCGTCGCCGGCAGCGGCGGAAGCGATCAAGCCGGAGATAGTCGATTACTTGGACTTACCATGCCCTATTCCTTACGAAGAAATTCACCGGGAAGCCCTCAGTTAGTATCTTCCTGTTATTGAACCTCAGTTAATTATCCTAATTATGTTCAGTTTTTAGTGCATATGGTTTTGGTGGGTTATTAAAATTGTCACATAGAATCTAATCCCATTTTCGACGTTAAACCCTAAGTGTACTAAATACTCCATCAAAATTTGGTTTTATAATTGAAATCGTTTTTCTCATTACGGGAATTTATGTGTCTAGCTCCCTTTGTTGCACCGGTGCATAAATCATGGGGATCACACTTATCTATATTTGTTTAAATTGGAATTTTTGATATATCAGTATATTACGTCTAAACAATGCACTCAGCACTTATATAACCAAAGGGCCTTTGGCCTGGCGGTAAGAGGGTGAAGTTGTAAGTGAGAGGTCACGGGTTCGATCACCGTCGGATGCAAGTTGAAATTTAGGTGGAGTACCTAAGTCTGGAGGTAAAGGAGTAGTTTAGGAGTAGGAGTAGGATAGTTTGCCGTTCAAAAAAAAAACTCAGCACTTATATATGAACTCGTAAGAGCAAAACCTTTAAGAACATTAGAATGAAAAAGTAAATAATTGGTATTGGTAATTCTTGAAGGACAATTGATTCACGAGTAATTTATGAATTTTTTAAACTGAGTTTCTTGCTCGATTTTGTTTAAAAAACGCACTTATTTGAATTCCTACGACTGTTGTAAGGAAATTAGATTTAGAAGTAAAATCTCTGGTCTTGTAAAAAGGACATTTGATTCATTAGGAGTTTATTATATTTTTCAAATTGGTTTTCTTGCTCAAATCTCTATAATAATGTACTTCTCATTCAAAAATGCACATTCTATTTGATATGATGATATCTAAGGTGGCATCGGGTTCGTTGGAATCCATGGTAATTGGAGGGGATAGAAATCCAATTTTAATTGCTTACATATTTTAATTCATTGACAAAATCTAATTCCTTTGGAGTCATTCCGTCGAACCAAATGCTACCTAAGAGAAAATCATATAAGGACGTTAGATTCAAGAAGAGAAGTGTATGGTCTTGGGAATCCTGTAAGACGTTACATTCAAGAGGGCTTTGCTAGAATTTATGAATTTCAAGCTGTATTTATTGCTTAATTATGCATAAATGATGCACATTTGGTTCGATGTCTAAGAGCAAATCATACAAGGACATTAAATCCAAGAATGGTCACGAAACTATAATATTTGATCCACTGTAACTGATAGTTGGTTTTTCTAAGAGTTAAATCCTTTTGAGAACTAGACATGTTATTTTTCGGAAGTGCCACGACAAGACTTGGAGAAAGATAAAATATAATGATTGCATGATGTATTAAAGTAGGCGCCATCAATTTTTATGCTATCCAACAATTATAACTGGTTGGGTATCTGGATGTTTGCTATGCAATACCTACTTGCCTTGTTTCCTATTGACACTATTACTTGAGAAAGTAATCATGTTTCTAATTAATTGTATATCCATCGTACACAAAGGATTTATACAAACACACACACACACACACAGAGATCTATGTAAGGTAAATAACTAAACTAGTTCTAGTTATTTAAACAAAGAGATACAATTCTAACAGACACGAACTAATAATTTAGCAATTCACATTCAAATTATTTGGTAGTAAAAGTGCATGAATGCATGATGCTGCTAGTGAACTGGGACATAGAATCACTTGAAAACTAGAAACATAAATGAAGGTTGTACCTTGTACGTTAACAACAAGTTAGATTGAATTATGCTTCCTTCTTCTTTAGTGTCCTTAAAGGCTGATCATTTTGAGGGGATGCGACTTGATTTTACTAAGGGACTCAATCAGAGGTTCTCACTGAGTCACAGGTAAATAGTTCTACATCAACATCTATTCCTTGACTTAGCACGAACTTATTTCTTCCTTCTCATTTTATAAGTATCCCGTTTAAACTTACAGTATTGTCATGGGACCCACGGAGATCCCTTCTCAATCTGCTGAAACTATTAAAATTCCGACTTCTCACTATGAGTTTGGTGCTAACTTTATAGATCCAAAGGTCGGTTAATGACAACCTCTATCATCAATGAACAGATTCTGTTTATAAAAGTTGATCTCACTTTTGTAGTGTTGTTTGATGTGCCATAGTTGATGCTTTTGGGAAGGGTCATGACTGATGGGCGGGTTAATGCCAGAGTGAGATGTGACTTGTCCGAGAATCTTAGTATGAAAGCCAATGCTCAGGTAGAAGGTTATATGATGTAATTGTTATCTACATAGACATCAAGCATTGTTTGGCTGAATGAACATTATATTTCTAAAATAGTTCTTCAGTAATAACTTACGTTCTTCTCAGCTTACAAGTGAGCCACACATGTCACATGGGATGGTCAACTTTGACTACAAGGTAAGTTATCTTCTTGGTGGTTCAATATAGTACATACAAATATACAATATGCATTTATGTAGAAATTTTTTGGTTAGTTTGTTCCAAGTTTCAACTGCTGAATTTTGTTGAATTTTCATTTTGTACGCAGGGTACTGATTATAGGACTCAATTCCAATTAGGAAATGGTGCGTTACTTGGAGCTAGTTATATTCAGGTAAAAGACGTGCCATCTCTTATTCTCTTGTATCAAATGAAGATATGTAAAAATTGTAAATGGCATTGTGTTTGGGCATGTTCCCATGCCCCTTACATTTGGGAAGAAGTTTATTTTTGTGCGTAATTGGAAATGTTCTGATAGAACTGTAATTCAAGTATTTGAAGAAGCATATTTGGTATTTCTAATTTAAATATATTTAAAGGTGGGCATTATTGAAATCAAACCGTTCAAGACCAATATACTTGTACAACTGTTCTCTGACTTGTATAGTTGTATACTATGAGGCAAAAGTCTTTTGATGTCCTGACTATATAACAGTCCGTCAATTTTATCTGATTATACAATCATATTTTATTGTTATCCAATAACCTCATTAGACAACTTAAGAATTAAATAATTAATCATTTATCTTTTTAATATTTCGTATCAGAAAATTTATAATGTGTCGTATTTGTTTGCAGAGTGTGACCCCACATTTGTCTTTAGGGGGGGAAGTATTCTGGGCTGGTCAGCATCGTAAGTCTGGTCTTGGCTATGCTGCCCGATACAACACAGATAAAATGGTAATTCTCTCATCACTCATGACGACATGTCTGAGGATTTAACATGTACTCTATTGTTATTTCTAAAATGCATGTTTATGTTAGCGTCATCCCTTAAATATGAATGCTTTGTAATGATTTGCTTGGTTGATTATTTATTGTGTAAGAATAATGAGAAAGATTAGTGTGAGATGCAAAAATAGGTAAGCTAAAGTTTTTTTTAACTAAAATGTGATTTTGGTTAGAAGTATTTTGCCTTAGGATTCTTTTTGTTTCTTTTTGGTGGAGTTTACGTGTGCTATGGTTTTTTCACTAATCAAATGAAGAAAGGCAGGAATCAGGGCTATTTTGCTTGTATTTTTGAATATCACCAGGTCAAATTATTCCTTTCCTGTAGGTAGCCTCTGGACAAATTGCTAGCACTGGAATGGTGGCTCTTAGCTATGTTCAGAAAGTGTCCGAAAAGGTATGTGATTCTAACTCCATACATATTGTCGGCTTTTATTTTGTACTTACCCGCTTATTCCTCACAGCTGCTTCCTTTGTTGCAGGTCTCTTTGGCATCTGATTTAATGTACAATTACATGTCAAAAGACGTCACTGCCAGCTTTGGATATGATTATATCCTTCGCCAGGTAATTCAGTAAATCCCTATTGATTTGTTATTTTACAGGTTTCTTCATTCAAACAGAGCTTAGCAAATTGCATGTTATTTAATTTATGATCTTAAGAGATTTCATCACCAAATCTGACTTTGAGTTATGTATGAACTGTGTAGGATTATCGATCCTGAGAATCTATTATTATTTTTTAGGGGTGTTGGGTTGGGGGGGGGGGGGGGGGGGGGGGAGGGAAGGTGTTTGAAGATTTGGTTTAATTAAATGTTATTATGAGTTGTGATTTTGTTTCAGGAAATATAAAATTGCACTACAATCAACTCATAATGTAGACATCAAAAGATTAGTAAGTGGGTGGGTATGGGTTGGTCAGGGTCTTAAGCTGAACCATAACTATACCCCAATCGACTACTTAAGTTCTCCACTGTTCAATTTTGGTTATTGGTTAAAAGCTAGCAGGTCGGATATACTTGTCGGTTTACCACATCTGAGCCTAATATATGTCTTTTTTTCTTTTATAACGCAATAATTTTATTTAATCTTGTCCCATGTGTCTAATATTTGATTTATTCACTTCAAAAAATAATCCACAACGAAAGGAAGAAACATGTAAATATGTGATGCTACAAGCATTAAAAGTCATGAAAGTGTTCAAGTCTCCACACCAAAACTTAATTAATTTTGTAGTAAATATACAATAATCTATCGTTGATGTATTGTAATAACACATTCAATTAATAAAAATATATATATTCTATGAATGACAACATTCAACATTTAAGGTTTAAACTTTAATTTAAAATGATAAAAATGTCTATACAAGTAAGCTATAATTTAATTGACGTGGAGAGGTTCGGTTAATAAAAGGACGATTATACATAAAAACCGAACCAATATAATCGGTTAACTAAAATCCAAAACCCGAACCACCAGTTTTAGCAATAGTTTGATTTTGCCCGTTAATTCGGTTTCAGTTTGGTTTATCTGTTATTATCCTCAACATCTAATTTGTTCCACTTGTGAGCAAGCCAAATGTCAGAAACCAACTAAATGTACATTCTAGAGAAAAGTAGCCTACTCGAGAAAGAAGAGACGCGGTCGTCTTTTAACCTTGTCATAAATTTGATTTTATTTTAACCCAATCTAGCCTACTCGACCAGATCATGATAAATACTTTAAACCCATACAAAAGATATCCGAGTGCTTGTTGATTAAGCTCCTACCGTGTTGACATATGCTACCAACATAAAGAAGACAAAATCTCGAGAAATTTTGGATGAGAAACAGCAAACAAAAGAGCTGTAAGCAAAAGCAAGCAGAAGAAGAGTTCATATGAAAATCTCGAGAAATTTTGGATGAGAAACAGCAAACAAAAGAGCTGTAAGCAAAAGCAAGCAGGACTGCAGGAGAGTTCATATGAATAAGAAAAGAGAAAGGAGAATTGTAGAAAACAAAAATGTTAAAATGTGAGAACCCAACTTACTTGGACTAGTTAGAGTGTAAATATTTGATCTTCTACTACTGCATATAATATTTCCTAATATTTGAAGTTTTCTATGGAGGTCCAAAATAGTAGTTTTAAATGACAAAATATGAACTACACAACTATTTCCTAATTAGTTGATTATGAGAACATTGGCATGGTATGTTATTTTCAAGGAAGAATGAGAATAGAAGTTACGATACTTCCATTTTCTGACCTCAATAATTTCTTCTTCTTTTTTACATTGACAGTGTCGGCTTAGAGGGAAGATTGACTCAAATGGTTGCACATCTGCTTTCCTTGAAGAAAGGTTGAATATGGGTCTTAATTTCATTCTTTCTGCAGAGGTGAGTACATCTATCAGCCAATATATCAATACGTATACACCATAAAGAAAATGTAACCCGAAAATCGTGCATCCATGCCAACCATCTTATTTTCGTAATCTTCATTTCGTATTTTTAAGTCTTACGAAAATAAGATTGTAAGAAACTGTAAGCCAAAAGATTTTGTGTTTTAGTTGTATTTTAGCGGTGTATCAAAGCCAACCTTGATGCTAGTCGATCATTTTGTGGCTCGTCAATTAAGCTTTTGCCAAATTGTATAAATGCAGATAGACCACAAGAAGAAAGACTACAAGTTTGGGTTTGGATTGACGGTTGGAGAATAGATTCAAGCAATGACACCAATGCAGAATCTACTCATTGTTTTGACTTTTGGGTGAGTCAACTTGTCATACCAGACCGATTATTTTTTCATCTTACAGACAAATATCAGAGGTTTTTTGTACCTTTTTTGAGCTAAATTTGCTTGTAGTGGTGGTTTCTACTGCACCAACAGTTTAAAGCAGTATTCATAGACATCAAATTTTGCAGTTTGGAGATATAAATGCAATGTAGTTCTGTTTTTAGCTGTTTGTGGATCATAATAAGGGATTGATGTTGCATTCCTACCACAATATGACTTGTATTTGAAATGCCATAAGGGTTAAACTCTTGTCATTTGGCATTTGCATCCAATTAGGCTAGGGTTAAATCATGGCCGGTCCTGAACATTTTCATGCCCAGGGCAAGATAAAAGAATAATGTCCTTTTAAAAAATTTTAAAGTACAACATACTATTTTTAGGGGTTTGATCACTTTTTGTATTATATAATTTGAAAATTAAACAGGAATTATTTGATTGAAAAGTAACAAAATTTTCGTTGTTTCTGCTACCAAATCTTGTGTATTTGACATTAATATTTTTCTGCCACTTGACACATTGTTCTGATATCATTGTTCTCATTGTTTAAAGTTATAACTTTTGTCATTGATGAAAATATGAATAGAGTTGTAAAATAACCAACGTTCAACGAAACGTTGGCAAACCATTCAGCGGGAAGTTCGTTCATGTTCGTTCCTTTATTTAACGAACCACGAAACGAACATGAACACAAATTTGTGTTCGTTTAATTAAATAAACAAACATGAACGCAAGCTTCGTTTGTCCAAAATTTATATTCGTTTGTTTGTTAATATGTTTAATTGTTTATTTATGTTCATTCGTTTTCGTTCGTGTAAATGTTCATTTATTTTCGTTCGTTTACGTTCATTTAACAATTGTTTACCATTCAATTATGAGTTAAACGAATGAACATAAACGAACATATACTATATAAATTTCTTAACGAACGAACATTAACTATATATTAAATCTCGTGTTCATTTATATTCGTGCTCGTTTATTTGTTCGGTTAAAGTTAAACGAATGAACATGAACATACCATCGTTCGTGTTCTTTGGTTCATTTACATCTTTTAAACATGAATATTGAATAGCAAAACAAAGCTTAATATATTATTTATCAAGTCGAAAAATCAATGCCCCTCGATGTTTGATGCTCTGGGCCGTAGCCCGCGTGGCCCCCCCTTATAGGGCCGGCCCCGGTTAAACCAAGTCACCCTCATGTTTTTTTTTTTTTTTTTTTGGGTAGGGTTCAGTGGTTCACCTTACTACCTTAGCCACGCGCTTTTAGGAGTGTTTGGTAAGATGGAATCTATGTTGATAATGAAAGAAAAGAAAAGAAATTTATATTAAACTTTGTTAATTCTTAGAATGCCCTGGCTGGACAAGTCTGAATGTAAGCAAGGCCACCTACACGTGGGACTTGGATTGGAGTTTGTCAAGGTCAAGGCTATGTTTAACCTTCATTGATGGAATTGGATTGGTAAACCCATGCAAAGCCCCACCTTGTGCTAGGTGAGGTTTGGTCTTTTGTGACCTAACTTTGTTCAAAACGAGTAAAATAGGATTCCTGCTAGGGATGACAACAGGGCGGGTTCGGGACGGGGAATGAAAATACCGTCCCGTTCAAAAATATCGCGGGTATTAAACGGGGATCCCCATCAGGTACGCGGGGAAACCCGCGAGGAATCGGGTAACCCATTTATAAATCAATGATATGAAATTTAATCACATGGTTCATAATTTAAGCTTAAAATGTTCATGTATGTTAAAATTACAATACTAATATTAAATTAAATTTGTATCCCTATCAAATAAAAACGAGGAAAACATTAATTCAATAAATTATATATAAATAAATAAGTTTTTTAAATTATACATAATAATTTTTATGTATAATATATAAAATAGATAAAAATATTCATCTTTTATATATAATATATATACAATATAAATAGCATGTTGCTATTAAAAGTCATCGGTGATTTAAACGGGTTATGTAATCGGGTATACGGGGGCGGGTATTATCAATACCATACCCGCCTCATCCCCCGTTTAACTTAATCGGGTTCGGGGAAACCCGCCCGTTTAAATTGGTTTTCGGTTTTCCCCATCGGGTTCTTTTTTTTTTTTTTGCCATCCCTAATTCCTGCTTCACTAACGACATATGTAACTGCAATATTTTATTTAATTTATGCGAAAATTAAATAAATAAAATAAAATAAAGTTAAATGTTTATTAATTTCGTGTCTTATGAAAATTTAATCCCTGAGTGAAAATTTCATATAAATCTCTTTTAAACTTCATAATATCATAGTATAAATTGTCAAAAAATGTAACATAAAATTCAATTTTTGATGATAATGGTAATGTAAAACTTTTTAGGTCTAGAAAAATAATATAAAATTCAATCTTAACAAAAAAATGTATTGATGACCAATTAATAAGGTAAAAAATAAATTTTATGCTTCATTTTTTCGGTAAAAGTTGATACTTCAGTATATTTTTTCAACCTATAAAAAATAAAATGTATATCCATTCTTGATAATTTTATGTTACCTATCTTGGCCTTAAAAAAATTCACGATACATTTATTATCAAATTTTGTATTTTATGTTATTTTTCTTGATAATTTTACCCTATCATATACACCCAACTCAAACAATATATTTCATATATAATTTCTTAAACTTTATGATATCATAATTTATTAATTTTACCCTTTCAAACTTTTAAAATATATTAAATGTATCCAAAATATTAATTTAAATCATTTTAAATCAACAATTCAATCATTTTTGAATTTTTATAAGTGTTAAAGTTATTGATTATTAGTAGGGGTGTAAATGAGCCGAGCTACCCGAGCTTGACTCGCTAAAAGCTCGAGTTAAACAAGCCCGAGCCTAAATATGTGCTCATACCGAGCTTCTCATATCGAGCTCGAAAGCCTATATATAAATATAGTTTTTAATTAATAAATATATATAAATATGGTTTTGATAATCGCATGTGCTAGTTGTGGACTTGTGGGCTAATGCTGACTCTTCATTTGTTGAATTAGAGTTTTTGAATAAAATTGTGTTTTTGGGGTTAAGGACTTAAATGGTCAAATTGTTGAAGTAAGACTTATGAGCCTGTCATAAGTAAACACTATGTGCTATGGAAAACTATGACTATTTTGCTTAGAGATTTTTTTTACGTAAAAAACGCTTTTAAGTTGTACAATTTTTATGATTAAAACTCATAACCATTTTTGTGACAACAAAAAAAATGATCAACCTTGCAGGTTTTTTTTGTGCAAAATCCCTTTTACTTGTTAGTTGAAACGATGTATTGAAACCTGATAAAAATAATTGCTTGATAATGTGGATTTTATAAGAGATTTTTAGTATGAAAAACGTCACAGTACACAAACAGATAAGAAACTAAAAATGTAATGGATTTTTTTTATAAAAAATGTGAAGTCATTATCTTATAACGGATTTCACACTTTTAATAACAAAAAAAGAAGGTAACATACAATTATACAAACTAAATGGATAAAAATAACAATAAGGAATCAATCGGTAGAGTTTTTTTTTTCAATACTATTCATCCTCAAAACTATCTTTACTTCCCTTGAATCCTCTTTCTATCCATTATTTTCTTTCTTTTTTACTCTTCTCATTTTCTTTTACTTTGAACAATACACAGTTATGATGTACTTGGTAGGATGGATATGAGAATAATAAAATTGCTTTGGTTTATTAACTCCAAGAAAATAAGAAGAAGGATTAAAACTTTTGTGTTTTCATTTATTAGTCTAATGAGGCTCGCGTGTTGCAACGAGAGCATAAATGATATTTTCATAAATATATTAGTTTAAAAGTTATAATAAAAAAACAAAACAGTTATATATTATATAAAAATATTTAATACAAAATATTTTGTTATTATAAAAATAGTTTGGACAAACATTGATTTTATATTGTATGATAGATAAAAATAATGTGATCATAATGAGTTATTCGAATTTTACAAAACAACGTATATTAAGAATTAATTATGAAAAACAATATAGTTATATTCGAATATCTATAAAACAAAATATTTCAAAGATTATAACTTCAAAAACAGTTATATGTTGTAAAAGAAAAAAACAAATCACTTATCTATATAATAAAAAAGAACACAAATTATCACATGACATCATCATATTCCACCTAAAAAAGAAAATTGCATTTTAGTATTTTCAAAATAAAATAAAATAAAAAATAAATATAATTCATTATTTTTAATATTTATAAAGATTAATAGATATAAAAGATAAATAGAATATATTATTTCTTATATATTTAAATATTAATAAATATATAAGATTCAAATCTAAATCCAAATTATATCTTATATATACTCATCTATATATCTAATTAAAAGATATATTATTTGTTTATAAACTTATTAATATATACTAAAAATAAATACAATCATATAAACAATATTAAATATTTAAAATGAAAACATAATACAATATTAATAAAATCGTAGTTCATAACATTTTATTTATTATAAAACGTATATAAACATTATGTTTTAAGTAAAATTAAAATTTCAAATTATATCGATTAAATATATGTAAATTTCGAAATATAAAATTTAAAAAAATGTTACTGTTCGTGAATTTTAAAAAGATTGATAAATAATATATATATATGACATATAACTTACTCTTGTTTTATTTTTTATATAAATTCGATTTAGTTTTAAGTTTACGTGCATTTTATCTAACCAATTATTTTTCAAAAACATATTCACATTATACGCAGGTTCATTAGTTCATAAACTAGTACATTATATAAAAAATAGTAGCTTCGATCGTAATCCTTACCCGATGATTGAGTATAAATGAAAATTGTGTAATCGATCAACCAACTAAACAATAAAAGTTTTGTCATTTTACAAATAGTTGGAAGTTGGAACGGAAAAAAGTTTGGTAACGAAATGTTAATAAAAATAATGGGATCTTAATGATATATTCAAATTTTTAATAAATATAATATATCAAATGTTATAATAAAAAATAAAACAGTCATATATTATATATAAAATAAAAAATTAAGTGAACTACATATTCACATGCTTAATGAAAATAGTTCTGACGGTAATAAAATTTATATCGGAATGTAAATTAAAACAATGTGATCATATAATATATTCGGTTACATTGTTAATTAATTTAGGAAAATAATGACAAATATCAATTATAAAATTTAGGGTTAATCACGTCAAAAGGTAATATATTGTCACTGTTTTTTCAATTTGGGCAACATATTAATTTTTTTTTCTATTTGAGGTGACATACTTTCCATATCAAGTCAATCAAGGTAACCGTATCGAATTGAAAGGTAAAAATTACTGACATGACAGTTTCTTTATCCGGTTATCAATTTTTTTAATTTATAATATTGCTTAATTATTTTTAAATTTGCTAAAAATAGCAATGTATTATCAAAAAGTACTTTTAAATTACTCAAAATAGTGCAAATCATATAACAATTAAACTGTCGTTTCTGTAACAAAAATATTGTCTGGACAAAGAAACTGTCATGTCAGTAATTTTTACATTTCAATTCGATATAGTTACATTGATTGACTTGAGTTGGAAAGTATGTTACATTGATTAGAAAAAAATTTAGTACGTTACCTAAATTGAAAAAAATGTGACAGTAGATTACCTTATGAAGCAATTAACCCTAAAATTTATAAGAACTATTAAAAGAGTAAATATTTGCCACATGATCATCTGCTATTGCCATGTGCCATTACCATCTACTGCCATTTGGAACATACATTTTTTAAATTTATAATTAATCCATATAAATAATAATTTAAATGATATCTAATCAAATCTAAATCAAAAAATAAATCTAATCTAATATAAGACTCAAATTTGAATTTGAAATTATCTTTATATTTAAGTTTCTTATATTATATAATTAAAAAGATATTCTACAAGATTAATAAAATTAATTTTTTTAATTTATAATCATGCGTTTATAGACTAAGGTAAATCTATACTATATATAATAAGAAAACCATTTGGAGTTTCTGGACCATTTGATGGAAAGAAATCAATGATCTAAATTAATGACAACTCATAATTATTTATGAAATGTCTCTTATACCCTTAATTAAAACCAATAATTATACCTATGCCATTTTTTTAATTCATTTTCCATATTTACTACCTTAACTTAATTACAACACATTTTGGTTTTAATTTTTTCATTAATGAATTAATATTAAATTAATATTTACCTAAAATAAATATGTGTCATTATTATCGTTAATGATCATAGTTAAATTCAAATGTAAAAATTTGGATTTAAATGTAGAAGTATAGTAAATAAAGTTAAAAAAATTTTATAATTAATTTGCTAGCAATATTTAAAATTTAATTGATAAAACTTCAATTGAGAATATGATAAATTTTGATTGTTGATTTTCAGATATTTCATTTTTATATTTTATCATTTTCAAAATATATACACATTCACATAATTGAAGTTTTTTGTTTCATAAATTGATATTTCATATTGAAGTTAATAAAAATTAAAATAAACATTTTTTGCAAACACATATTATCTGTTTTTAATAATACAATATAATAATATTTTTTATTTAATATCAAACAACTAAGTATTTTTTTTTATCTTTAATTTAACTAGCTTTCAATTTTTTTATTTTAATTACATATAAATTTTATAATAATTTATTAAAATATAAAAAATATGTATTTTCTAAATCAACCCATGTAATACATGGGTTGATTAACCTATATATTATAATAAAACAAAAGAATTCATGTCATATGTCACGTCTACAATACAAAATTTTTTTATTTTTCCACATCTTTTTCCAAATTTAACCTCTTAACTTAATTGCATTAAATTTTGACTTTATTTTTTTTTTATTAGTTAATAGTAATAAATTAGATTTTGTAACATTTAAAATTAATGTTTACCTAAAATAAATATCTATGATTATCATCCATAATAATCATAATTAGATCCAAATGTAAAAATTTGAATTAGTTGTGAAAATTATTATTATGTATAATAAAGAAAAACATCAAATGTCACGTATCACCTCTACGTTCACCAAAAAGATAATTACAACTTATAAAAAATAAAAGATAAACACAATTTAATATTTTTTAAAAAAAAGATAAATATACTCTAATTTTTAATCTGTAAATAATAAAAAATAAACACAATTATTATTTTTGTATGTTTTTATTTTTACTCATATACATTTTATATAAATAAATTTAATTAAAAATATCCACGTAATACGTGGGTCATAAACTAGTTTGATATATTAAATGATATACATATATACCTAATTAACTAACAAAGAGGGATAGAGTTTTATCTTAAGAAAAAAAAATAAAAAAAGAAGGAAAATAAAAAAAATGGTCGCGTTAAGAGAATGTCATGCTACAAAAATATTATGTTTTGTTATAATATAAAGTTTTTTATTCTCTACATCTTGACGAGTGTAAAAAAAGAATATTTTCATTAAAATCAACTTTTAATTAAATTTCGTTTGAGAAGTAAACGACCATTACTTAGTTTCTACTTTCTAGCAAATAAATAAATATCTAAATTTTGAATGATTTCATTAATGAAAACGAGTTTATAGCATTCCACACGGGAAGAGTTTAATGATCAAAGCATGTAGAAACTTGACCATTTCTCGAAACTTCACATCATGCTTGCATATAATGTAGATATTGACAATATAAATAATTGAAAAGTAAATGCAACACTTTGTCAAATTTAAAAGGTAGAATTAAATGTTCATTAGTATTTATTAATTGTATTAATTTTGGTTTTTGAAAAATTAATTATTTTATTTATCACCATTTAAAGATTTTCAAACAACTCACCTAAATTCATGGAGACGTAATATTTTTAATTGAATGTTGTGTAAAGAAAGAAACCATATAATGACACTAAAGAATCCTGTTTTTTTTTTTTTTTTTTTTTTTTTTTTTTTTTTTTTTTTTCAAGCTTACCAAGACCAAGATTAAAAATCTAGACTTTTTTTTATATGTTATTATATTTATTTAAAACATTATCTTATATATGATATTTGAAAGTTAAATATTCTAATTATACAGCTATTAAAGAGATTTGGATTATATAATTAGGTTATTTAATATAAATATATTTTAGTGTTTTAAATTATTATTGAAGTCTACATCACAAACTTTATTATTTGGAAAAAAATAGTGAGTAGAGTACTTGTCCCGATAGGTCATCGGGGTGACACCTAGAAGGCTAGAACCAAGGGCGGCAGGCACACCACCCCATCGAAATCAATCCCGTCCCGGACTTCCGGCTTCACAATTTTTTTTTGTTTTTTTACTTCCAATCAATCACATGATTGTTTATATGTATGTTTTTTTTGAACGGCTGGTGTGGTGGTTATCGTCTAGGCCCAAGTGCCGACAGATCCTGGTTCGATCCCCACCACAATCTTCTAGTTAGATTAAAATCTCCATAGTTAGATTAGTTCACCTGAAGGGAAAAACCCCAAAATCCGCCTCTAATGAGGATCGAACCTGGGTAACAACCCTCCCCAAGCCCCTTATGGAAACTTGGTGGCCACCAGGGCAAGCCCTGATGGTTTGTTTATATGTATGTGTGTTGTGTGTGAATAAATACATAAATGCATACACACAGAATAGGGTTCGGGAACATACCACTCCCAAACCAACGTACCAATCGTACAATTTGAAAGCCGCTTGATCAAGAAACAAGAAAAAGAGTTCCACTGTCTCATGTTAAATCAATCAAGATAATTAATAATTACATAAAATTACAAATTACATGAGATTCTTCACTTATTTACGGATTCAATGATTGAAAATCATTTCTATCTCCATAAAAAAGTAATTGAACTCAATTTTTTTTTGAAGAAATTCATGTATTAATTATCAATTAAACTTATTCTTGAATTCAACTTCCAACATTTTGAAACATGATGATCTAATTAGTGCACATGAGGTATTTGATGAAATGCTTGAAAGAAATTTACTATTGTGAATGATTATATAACACTGGAATTTTTGAAATATGATGATTTAAGTAGTGCACATAAGGTTTTTGATGAAATTTTTGAAAGAAACTTATAGTTGTGAATGATATATAACACTAGTGAATGGTTAATATATTGTTATAAATGATCAAATAAGTATGATAAACAGTCGAATAAATACAGTAAATGATCTAATAAGTATTGTGAATGATCAAATAAGTGTTGTGAATGATCATATACACTAGTGAATGATCAATGCACAGTGATACATTGTTAAATAAATCTAATAAACAATCTAGTAAGTACGATGATTGATCAAATAAGTATTATAAATGGTCAAATAATTCGTGTGAATAAGTGCTGTGAATGATCATATAACAATAAAAAACGATCAAATAAATGTTAATTATCATTTAACATTAGGGTGAATGGTCAAATGATCATATAACACTAGTGAATGATCAATATACTGTGATAAATAGTCAAATGAGTTTGATAAACAGTTAATAAATGTGGTAAATGATCAGATAAGTATTGTGAATGGTCAACTAACTCTTAAGAATGATTAAATAATCGTGACGAATAATCAAATAAGTGTCGTGAATGACCATTATATAATACAAATAGATGATCAGAATAAGTATTCTGAATGATTATATAACATTAGGCTGAATGGTCTAGACCAATGTAAATAAGTTTAATGAATGATGGATACATTTATTAAGGGCAATTCTATACACACACACATCCTCGATTGCTAATCACACACCCTCTTTTAATGTGAAAGAATATAAACTTTTAATCATTAAGTCTCACGTCATTAACAAAAATCATGTGAGTAAGGGGATGTATGATTAGTAAAATTAAGGAAATAGAGGTGTATATATAGCAATGCCCTTTATTAAGAGTATGAATAAACATTAAAATTAATAGTTAAAAATTAGTTAATGAGGTGGGTAGTAAATTATCTTTACACACAAGTTTTAACTAGTTTAATCATCATGCATTGCATCGGTTTTGATTATTTATAAAATAAAATTATAAACTTTTGTTACACATAACAATAGATTTTAAAGTTTAATTATAAATAATAAGTATTTAAGATACGACTTATTATGAAAAGCAATATGTTTCGTGTTTCATTTTTTTTATGTTTTCGTTTCTCCATATTATTTTTTTCATAAAATTCTCAGGTTAATTTTTATTCTTTCTGGTTTAATATAGTTTTTCAGTTTTAAAAAAATCCGGTTGACCAATTATAATCGGCATCTAATAGTCAAATTTCACAAAACAATGGAAAATTTTAATTTGACGACTATTTTTTAAAAAAAAATAACATTGAGAGACAAATACATAAAACCATTAAAACATATTGGTTTTTTCATAATAAACTCTAACTTATAATATAAAACAAATTAGTTAATATATGTTTTTAATTAATAATAATATATAATGATCCTAGAAAATAAGTAAAATATTTAGTACAATAATGCAACTACTTTTTTTATTTTTTTGGGTTTTATCTTAATCTTAATCATATTTTATAGATGTAAGATTTTTTAAACATTTATCTTAATATATCGTAACAAACTTTGATTCTAAAAAATTTTAATGTCATTTTAATTGTTATTATTATTACTTTTGCTATTTTAGCATTTATTTTATGTTCGGTCCTAGAAAAAAAATAACACAAAGAAATGAAAACACAAAACTTGAATATATGTTTTTTTGCATAACAAACCCTATATAAAATAGTTATAACGGAAACAACTTTTATATATTTTTAAATATTGTATATGTGGTAAATAATGATTTTTAAAACTTTGAAAAATTTAACATTATATCAAATTTATGAGAAGTGCTTAACTCTTCAAATTATCACATCTCATTGTAATATCCATAAATTTCAAACAAGTACATTTAATTTTTCATTCTTTTTTTCATGTTCTAATACTTTATTTTCTTTTATTAATTTCATTGTTTTTAAAAAAATAAGAGAAATGAAATCTATTATATGATTAATTTTTTATATCTTTTTATTAAGAATAATTCTAACAAAAATACTTATAAATCACAAACGATTTTATTTTTTATTCCACCCTACAAAACATATTAAAATTTTTGGATTTCTAAATTTGTAATAATTAATTTGAAAAAAAAAAAAACACTTATGACTGCCCACACCTTTCATCTGGTCAAAAGTCAGAAGACTTGTGCGCTCTTCTTCAGTTCTTCTTCTTCCTCCTCCTCTCACTGTTTCCGAATTCTTTCACCGCCATTCGCCATTTTTCTGCAATTTCTTCCAAGTTTTCTTTGTCTTTACCCCCACATTAACACAAATCACCCTCCCTAATTCTAAATTCATTTCTCAGTTTCCTTTTGCGTCTCTCCTTCCACCGGATCAGTTACCAGTTCCCCATTAATATCTTCATAATCACACGGCAGTTTTCTTCTACCTAAGTCATTACCTTCTGAAGATCTTATTTCTTCATAGTTATTCGATATATCCATGTAAGTGTATGCATTTTCATCGCCAATTATGCAGGTTAATGCAATTGTTTGGATCTTAATTTCGGTTATTTTTTTTTTGTTTTGTTTTTCGTTGCAGATTTTGGAAAAACTCCATGGAAGGAAGAACTGGTTTCAGTATCATTGCTGATCATGCAACTTCAAGTAATCTAATCCTGTGGTTGTTTTCGGTTTTTGGGGGCGTTATTATGTGTAAAATTGTGAGTACTTTTTTGCTCCTCATTTTTGTGCATATGATTTTCAGGTAATGATGGTATGCTTTTTTCTTTTGAATCATGATTTGATTCTAATTGGATTCCATATTGTGTTCCCTATTGTATGTTGTGCTTATATATTGAGTTGAAACATAAATAGATTAGCAAAATGGTAGTATCAGACTTGGTTGTGATTTCCCAAAAGTAATTATTGATACTTGAAGAATCATATAATTTGATAATTAGAGTGCCTGAAGTCAATGATAATTTGGTAACATTTTGTATACAAAGCAATGGTAGCATAATATTTGAATGTGCTTTGTGAGTGTGACTTGGTGGATCATATAATTAGATAATTGAGATTTTATGTTTATCTCAATTAGTGGTTTTTCGACATCATAACATGTTCCTCTATATCTGATCGTTGAACATTGCGATTTTAAGTCACAATATTCACATTTCAACTGTTTGGATAAACTGATTATGATACTTAAGGTCAAAATGATCATATGTGGATAATCGAGTAAGAAGTTGGCAAGTTTCTGTAAGAAAACTAATTGTTGAGATTAATAAATATAAAATTACTAACTATGCATACCTTTAAGCAACTAACTATCTGATTATTTAATTCTGATTCTTCAAGTCCTAATAATGAATTTGATAATGATCATCCAAACAACCCCTTAGAGCTTTTAGGACTAAATTTGGTATTCAGGCTTTTGTGATTTAAATTTGGAAGAACTAGTCTGCAAGAAGCCAATAACTCAGATGCATTTGTCTTTTCGTGGATTCAAGTATCACAGGCATATAAAGAGACAAAGAGTCTTTATCGACCTAGTAGGAAATATTTCTTTGATGCTTGATAATAAGCTGCTTTTGTGGTTCCTGTTGTATATTCTAAGAAATGAATGAATGACCTGTAGCTCTTAGAGGATGGATATATGAGCTTGTGTGTCCTATTTACTTGATGTTTGGAAAAATGAAGGATAGATGGTGATGGTATGATTGAAAATGACCTTCATGGTTCGTCTAGTTTAGGATCAAAGTTCATAACTCGATTTTACGAACTCTGAGTATGTTATTTTTTCTTGAAGGCTTATGAATTGACAGGCATAATTAGCCCCTTGGCCTTTAAAGGTTTTATCAAACTTGAAAGCGCGAAGAAACTTGAATGGAAAAACCGGTTATATTCCTTTACCTTGATGCCTATCATCTTTCCTTTAGCTTTTTTGTTGCTTAGGGCTTACATATACAGTTTCATCAGCTAAATTGATCATAATTAACGTTTTCCAGGGGCTTCTCGACCTTCCATGCCATTTTTGCAGCCATTGCTTCTCTATACTTTCTGGTCGTGTCAGATCTTTTTGACAAACACGCCAAAGAAGAGTTGGTAATCAACCGATCGTCTGCATCATCCGATACTATACTTGGGGTATGTCTTTTTATTCTGCTCTAATAGGTAATGTTTATGGTCTTCCGTGTTTAGGCCTTTTAATATCATTGTTTTGTCGGAGTTTCAGAAGTAGAGGTGGCAACATGGGCTGGTTGGGTATAATGGAAACTTGCTTGAGTCAAAACGGGTTGAAATGGGTGTTGGTCAAAACAGGTCAGTTGGGTTGACCCACCAACACAGTATGGCAATTCTGACCCATTTGACCTGTTTGTTTGTTAACTGGTTTTAGTTCAGATCCATTTGACTCATAGCAGAAATAATCTAACACATTTTGGTCGAAATTTTGTTGTGCTTGTCCAAAAGAAACGAATGTGATTGTTTGTTGGTTTTACTTGGTTTGGTTTATGGTTTGATTTGGAAGCATCACAAGATTCAATATGTGGTGTTTGCTATAATGCTATTGCATATTTGACGAGTTCCCATATGTTATATGACCATCAAACGCTTTCATTTTCTAGGCCTTGTTTAGATGGTGAGAAAAGATAAAATTATGATTGTTTTTATGAAACAAAGTGGAATGGACACAATAATAATACTCAGAAAATTGAGAAAATGGTATGTGGTTATGTAAGCGATTGTTTTTGTATTGTTGCAGATGTCCATTGGTTACTTTTTATCGGACTTGGCGATGATTATTTGGACCTATCCAACTTTAGGTGGTCTCGAATATGTAAGTACTCATATGCTTTAACTCAGGTCATACAAACTTGATTCATATGAGCTTGTTTGGACTCGTCATACATGGCTTGTTAGTTAACCAAGCTAAATTGAGTCCATATAAGCTTGAGTCAAAAGTTAAATTATCTTTAGAATAGGAGTTAGTCTATTTACACCCCATGACGGGGTAGAAAAAGGGTTAGGTTGACCATGAAAAGTGAAATGGTAAAATCTGTTATTTTTTTATTGGCTAATTAATTATAAAAAAATGATTTCTAATAATTAGAATGGGTGAGAAACTGAGAATAGTAAATAAAAGCATCAAAATGCCCAAGTTCAATATGCCAGTGGAAGCCTCCTTACTTTTTCAGAAGTTTCATTAAGGTCCCCTAACGATAAAACTATCAAAAGAGGCAACCTAACTTTGAAATTGGGGTCATTTCCATCAAATTCGATCATTGGATGGAAATTATTTTGATGTTGATGGGCGGTTTTTGTCAAACTCAATTAATATTTAACTTTAAAATCTGAATTATGCATCAAGGACGTGGATGGTTCCTCTCTCTCTCTCTCTCTCTCTCTCTCTCTCTTCCCCCACCACCCCAAAAGAAAAAACAAAGTTTGTCTTTTTCTTTTCGTAGTTCTTGTTTCTTTACCACCAAAAGACGCAAGATCTAATTTTGGGTGACTTTTTTCATCTTTAAAGTTGGGTGGGTTTAATGAATCTTTGCAAAAGAATGGCCTCCACTTGCATATTCCTTTAATCAGTTAAAGAAAGCTTACATAACACATAGCCTTGGATGCTTGGTTGGCTACACGTATTTAAGCTTGTTGAGCTGCTGAGACCGAGCCAAACTAAGCTCAAGATTCCATTGAATGGTCAAAAGATGTTGGTGAGCAAGAAAAGCACAATATTCAAAAAAAAAAAAAAAACAAAAAACCGAACCACAAAATACCAAACCACAAAAAAACCCCGCAGTTGTGGTTTTTGGTTTAGAAAAAGCCGCAAGATACGGTTCGGTTTGGATTTTTTTGTAAAACCGCACCAAAAAATCCCGAACTGCACCAAATGTTAAACAGCCTGGTTTTCATTTTTTTATCTTTTACTTTTTACACATTCCCTAGATGTATACCAAGGGGGCGTTTGGTTCGCTGGAATCCGACAAATATGGAATGGAATCTGTCAAAAGAATGGAATTCGTGTGAATCCAAATACTGTAGTTTGTTGAGAATGAGAAGACCCGTTGTTAAAAGGATTGCTGAAGAAATGAAATTTAAATTCCTTCCATTTTGCTATGGAATGGTCATTCCTTCAAAAGGAGGGAATTTTTTTAAAATGTGGAATGGTCATTCCATTCCATTGGACTACCAAACAACCCATCAGGATGAAAAATTCATTACTTTTTCGTCAGATTCCATCAGATTCCAGCGAACCAAACGCCTCATAACTTTTTGACTCAAACTTCACTTCTTTTAGTTAAAAACTAGAATTAAATTTATCATTTGTGCTTAATTATTAGTTTACATTAGTTAAATTATTCAGCTCACTTTTTAATTTTAGAAAAAAATTCGGAAACAATATACAAAATAAAAGGCCGCAGCAAATCACACAAACTCGGTTTTTCGATTTTAAACACCATACATTTTGGTTTAGGTTTTATGCAAAAATCGCACCATGCACAGCCTAGATTTGCCTAGCATTTTTATGAGTTGACTAGTCTTGTAGCCTGTCCAAAGTGATCACAAATTCAAAGGAGCATCTTTATTTATTCTTCATGGAAGAATGACTTTAACAGAGAATTCAAGATGGCCCGAATCAAAGCATTATTCCCAATTTATGACCGATCTCTCTCAGGTATTGCACCATGGACTCTCTATGGCGGCCATCGGTCAATCCCTTATAAGCGGCCAAGTTCAGTTTTACATATTTATGGTTCTTTTCACGGAGATCACGACACCCTTTGTGAACCTAAGATGGTAAATACTCGTAAAAAGAACGCTTCAAAACTTTGTTTCTTTGCATTTGAAATCCAATACCGATCACTAGATATGCATATGCAGGTACTTGGATGTTGCTGGTAAAAAGAACTCCACACTCTACATGTTGAATGGCATTGCACTGTTTGTAGGGTGGTTGGTAATGTCTATCGTACTCTAAATCGCTTTACATGTAGCTCACCCGAAAGACAAAACATATTATCAGTCATCTGCCACTTCAACGAACATTCTGGATTGCATAACCAATTTTTTTTTCACTGGAATCCTGAATCGGAGAACAGAGCGGCAAATGACCTATAATGCATTTGTTCTTTTGGTAATTTAACTGATTACATTTTCTTTAGGGATAATCGTGTAAAAAACCTTCAATTTGTCAGTTTTTTATGATTAAAACCCCAATACCATTTTTCGTTGCATAGAAACCCCCGAACTAACTAAAAATCAGTAAATCAAGGTTTTATCAATTGATAACCGGTTGAAACCAATTATTTATCCTACGTGGACCGGTAAATAACCTACGTGGAATAAATTTTAGTTGTTGAAACCGGTTGCCAAGTATTACACATAATTTAAACGAGTAAAGGACATTTTTGGTCCTTGTGGTTTGATGGTTTACCCGGATTCAGTCCCTTAACCATAATAAGGTCAAATTTCATCCCTATTTTGCTAATTTTGTGTCTTTTTAGTCCCTCGTCCGTTAAACTTAACGACACAACCGTTAAATTTGTAAGAATGACATTTTTACCCTTTTAATTGAGACGTTTTTAGTCCCTATGGTTTTATTATACCCATTTATAGTCCAACATTTATTTTATTTTATCTTTATAATACTCTTATATTATTTATAGATATACTTAATTCATTATAAACACACTTATTTTATTTATAAATATAGTTATGTTTTAATATTTTATTTACATTTACTATTGTTCGTATTTTATTTAAAATTTAACTTTAATTTTAATTTAAATATACATTTCTTTACTAATTTATTTAAAGTTCACATTCTTTATTAATTTTAATTTTTATAATATTATTGTTGACATTTATATATGTAATTTTGTTAATTGTGTTTAAGTAAATATAATATCGTCGATATTTTTCCTCTCTAAAGTCACTATTTCTTCAAGTATCTTCCAACATAATCAATTATCAACACATAAATTATATTATATGTGTTGGATATATATATATATATATATATATATATATATATATATATATATATATATATATATATATATATATATATATAATTTATGTGTATATAATTTAATACACATAATTTTTATGTGTATATAATTTATGTCTTTTATATATATATATATATATATATATATATATATATATATATATATATATATATTTGTGTGTGTGTGTTCAAGTGAGTACTACCTACTACACAGCGCACCCGAAGGTATCACTCGTAAAATTATTTTTTTGAAATTTTTTTCACAAACATGTTTTAATTAACATTACACAGATAATATGTGAATTTCACGCAAATTCGAACACTCTAAGTGCATGAAATCACGCACCACATATATGCAAAATTATGTAAGTGTGCGTTCACATCATTTTTTAGGAGCTAGAAGATGTGAATGTATGTGAAATTTACATATAATCTTCATAATGTTAATTAAAACATGTTTATGAAATAAAAAATTAAAAAAAAAGTTTTTTAAAGGTGGTAGCTTCTGGTGCGCTGTATAAGTAGTGGTACTCCCTCGAACCATATTCTATATATGTGTGTGTGTGTGTGTGTGTGTGTGTGTATATATATATACATATATAAAATATTTTCAACGGTCTTTCAATGTCATTATTTCTTCAAGTATATTTACATATATATATATATATATATATATATATATATATATATATATATATATATATATATATATATATATATATATATATATATGTTCAAGTGAGTACCTACTACACAGCGCACCCGAAGGTATCACTCGTAAAATTATTTTTTTGAAATTTTTTTTCACAAACATGTTTTAATTAACATTACACAGATAATATGTGAATTTCACGCAGATTCGAACACTCTAAGTGCATGAAACCACGCACCACATATATGCAAAATTATGTAAGTGTGCGTTCACATCATTTTTTAGGAGCTAGAAGATGTGAATGTATGTGAAATTTACATATAATCTTCATAATGTTAATTAAAACATGTTTATGAAATAAAAAATTTTAAATTTTTTTTTAAATGTGGTAGCTTCTGGTGCGCTGTATAAGTAGTGGTACTCCCTCGAACCATATTCTACATATATATATATATATATATGTGTGTGTGTGTGTGTGTGTATAAAATATTTTCAAGTATCTTCCAATGTCATTATTTTTTCAAGTATATTCACATATGTATATAATTTATGTGTCGATAATTGATTAGGTTGAAAGATATTTGAAGAAATAGTGACTTTGGAGAGAAAAAATATCGACGATATTATATCTACTTAAACACAACTAACAAAATTACATATATAAATGTCAACAATAATATTATAAAAATTAAAATTAATAAAGAAGATGAACTTTAAATAAATTAGTAAAGAAAATATATAATTTTAATTAAAATAAATTTTAAATTTTAAATAAAATACGAACAATAGTAAATGTAAATAAAATATTAAAATATAAGTATATTTATAAATAAAATAAGTGTGTTTATAATAAATTAAGTATATCTATAAATAATATAATTATAAAGATAAAATAAAATAAAATAAATGTTGGACTATAAATGGGTAAATAATAAAACCATAGGGACTAAAAACGTCTCAATTAAAAGGGTAAAAATGTCATTCTTACAAATTTAACGGTTGTGTCGTTAAGTTTAACAGACGAGGGACTAAAAGGGCACAAAATTAGCAAAATAGGGATGAAATTTGACCTTATTATGGTTAAGGGACTGAATCCGGGTAAACCATCAAACCACAAGGACCAAAAATGTCGTACAAATAAGGCATTAGAGAGCCCTTTCTCCTCTAATTTAAACCCCGTTGATAATTTTTAATTGTAATTTTTTAAACAGGATTACATCATCAACGAGAGTTTAAATTATGTGTAATGCTTGGTAACCGGTTTCAACAACTAAAATTTATTCCACGTAGGTTATTTACCGGTCCACGTAGGATAAATAATTGGTTTCAACCGGTTGTCCATTGAGAAAACATTGATTTAATGATTTTTAGTTAGTTCGGGGGTTTCTATGCAACGAAAAATGGTTTGGGGTTTTAATCACAAAAAACTGACAACTTTGGGGTTTTTTGCGCAATTATCCCTTTTCTTTATTGCGACGGTGTGACAATATGAAGAGACAAAATGGTTTCGTGTTTGTGCAGGTATCGAGGGTCATCTTGTTTGTTTTCTTTTTCTACCACATGTTTACGCATTTTGATCAGGTAAATTGCTCGCACCCTTGTTGAGAACAACCTTTGTGCACCAGGATCTGTCGTCTGTGTCTCTGATCACATTCTTTTTCATGTATTATGACTCATGATCAGGTGAAACTAGTTTATACGACGGGATATTACAGCTTGCTGACGATTCCACCAGCGTTGGCAATGATGAATTTGTTTTGGTTTTGGAAGATCACCAAAGGGTTGGTTAAAACTCTCTCAAAATCCAAGTCTAAAGGGCATAGTCAATAGTAGTTAATTCATTGTTTTCTTGTATTGGATATTTTTCGAACCATTGTACTTGAAACCCGTTTGTCTATCTGGCAAAACAAGCAGAACAGTTTTAGAAAAGAGCTCAAGTTTGACTTCCCTTTTGCATTCAAGATTTTGAAAATTTTATTAAAAAATCATTTATTTTTGTAAATTTGTATTGTACTTTTCGTTCGTTTTTTGCAAACATGTACTAGAAAGTATGTACAATGTACTAGAAAGTCGTTGCCTGCAAATTTGATACGGGTCAAATTCATATATAATTGAACATGTTTTACCAACATTATATTTTAGGTTACGTTAATATGTAATTTATTGTCACTGTGTTTTCAGTTTGTGTAAGATACTAAAATTTACTCTATTTGAGGTAACATACTTTTCAAATCAAGTCAATCAAGTAACCGTATCGGATTGAAAAGTAAAAATTATTGACATGACAGTTTATGTATCAAGTCATCAGTTTTTTTAATTTCTAATATTGCTTAATTGTTTTTAAATTTTCTCAAAATATCAAGGTATTATCAAAAATTACTTTTAAATTGCACAAAATAGCGCACATCATATAACAATTAAACTGTCATTTTTGTAAAAAAAATGCCGACTGGGCAAAGAAACTGTCACATCAGTAATTTTTACCTTTCGATAGGATATGGTTACCTTAATTGACTTGATTTGGAAATTATGTTACCTTAATTAGAAAAAAAATTAGTATGTTGCCCAAATTGAAAGTGTTGTATTGGGAGATATTTTATGAAATTCTTTGTGAATAATAAAATACCACTTTTGTTGCACAAAATTTTTGAAATGCATCTCCACTTTGGAGTTTGGTATTGTTAGAGGATAAAGTAATCTTTATAAAACAATCACATTTATTATTGAGAAGTATATAATTTGAACATTTATAAAAAAAAGTTACACTATTATTAGGAATAACTCAAAAAGAATAATGCAAATATTTTTGAAATATCAGGTAAAGATTGTATTTCATCCCTACGTAGTATATTTTGTTGTTGTCCTATGCAATGAATTTGAGAAATTTGGTATTGGTGGGGCTGGGAGGGGTATGGATCAAAGAATTTAGAATTAGAGAGGTTATACTGTTGTAGTAGTAGGACCGACCTCAAGTTAAATAATACGTAGCAACAATACAAAAGGGGTATGTTTCTTTGTACCTTTAGCACTTGTGGTTTTTTCCAAAAACTTTTACACTTTGTTCTTGAAAATGAAGGAAAGAAGAAAAAAGTTGAAGGAAAAAAAAAACTGGTGTTCTTTGTCAAACCTAAAGAAAAGAAGGTTGTCATGAGTAGGGAAAGTGAGGTGATTTTCCTCTTAAAATTTTCTGCCCAATTATGGGAAGAAAATGAAAGAAAGAAAAAATGGACTCTTTCTCTCCTCTTTTTTTTTCCCTCGTACTTTTTCTTTCTTCTCCTTCCCTAATTCGAGAACATAGGGTTAGGTAGCGCATTAGGGGTACATTCACTAAGGGATTATTTGTTTAATTACGTATCAGTGTTATAAACCGATTGAGTTTCAAGTTGTTGATCTTAAGTTGTGTTTGGTAAGGGAAAATAGATGAAAAAGAAATGAAGACAAAATTATTTAAAAAACTCAAATTATGTATATTAATTCTTTATAAATTCTTAAGTTATATCAATGGGCAAATTACCAAGAAAGTTGATATAAAATTCAAAATTTGACAATAAAAACAATGTAAAATTTTTAGCCAAAAAATATTATATAATATTCAAATTTGACAAAAAATGGTATTAATGACCAATTAAGAAGGTAAATTTTTGGTTTTATGTTTCATTTTTTTTGTAAAATAATACTATTTGATTACCTTTTTTGGCTTAAAATTTGAATTTTATGTCCTTTTTTGGTCAAAATAAAATTTTATATTACCAATCTCAGTAAATTTTTTTATAATACCTTTATTGTCAAATTTTATATTTTATATTACATTTCTTGGTAATTTCAACATTTAGGGGGCGTTTGGTTCGCGGATTTCCTGAGATTCACTGAGATTTGCATTTAATATCCTGTGTTTGGTTCACAGATTTCAAGAAGGATTTAAAATCCCAGGATTTCATAAATCCATTCCTACTTTGTATTTTGAAAACCCAGCCTCCCCCTAGGATTTTAAATCCAAGTTACCTTGTATTCTTCAGATTAGTAAATTTTTTCTATAAGATAATGCAGATTCTTTGACAAAATCCAGACAAATGCAAATGATGCATAATGCAAATCATTTGAAAAAATGCAAAGCCAAGAAGAAAAAATCTGCGAACCAAACGCCCCATCAGTTGTCGTTTCCGGGGAGAATTATGAAAATGGAAAGAACATAGACGATTCCGCATTTCGACCCCAATAATTTCAACTGGTCGGCACGATTTTGATCGCAAGACGACGCTACTTGCACACGCATTACATACTCCTATCCCCACGCGCGACACGTGTCACAATCCCAACCCTTAAAAATTGCATCTCCGATTAAAATCGGGCCGTCGCCTCCTCCCCGTTGGCCGCTACCCTCTTTCTTTTTCACTCACTCTCTCTCTCCCTCTCCACACTCTCTCTCTCTCTCTCTAAAAACAATGGACATTCTCTATCTAAAACCCGCGTGCCGGCGTTATTCGTTCTGCCGTTGCTAACACAGTCATGGCGAAGCTCTAAGCATCAATGAATGTAATTCATTTTTTCAAAATGGACAGCTTACTGTAGTGCTATACGTATACATATATCTGGATATCGATATAGATATATAGAGAAAAACGGCAAGGATGTGGAGATCGTCGTTTTTGTTGTTGAAAGAGGGATTGTCATCGGCGATTGTTAGGTCTAAACCAGTTCCGTTTGGATTGAAAAGAGTTGTTTCCGTTGAGTCTAATTACAGATTCTGTGGTTGTTTGTTCTCGAGTTCGATCGGCGGAGACGGTGGTGGAGTAGGTGTAGAAGTAGGGCGAGGGGTTAATGATGGTGATAGTATGTCGTTTGCGGAGGCGAAGAAGCTGATGAGATTGGTGAATGTGGAGGCGTTGAAGATGAAGTTTGGTACGGAAGGGAAAGAGGTGATTTCTTATTCGGAGCTTTTACAGGCTTGTAAGAATATAGGCGTTGCGAGATCTGTTGATGAAGCAAAGACGTTTGCTAATGTTCTTGATGAGGCTGGTGTTGTTCTTATCTTTAGAGATAAAGTTTACCTTCAACCTGATAAGGTACAATCTGACTTTCTTCTCTGTATTACGTGTTAGTGTGTGTGAATGAAAATTATTGAATAAGATCTTTATTGTTTCAATTTTTGGTACAAATATTTGGTGACGAATGCTGATATGAACACATGCATAGGAACAATGGATCCTAAAGCGTATTTATTGCAGAGTACTGTGTTGTTTTGAGATGGTTTAATTAGATGCAGGGATAATAAGACGTGAAAGTACAAATTGCATTTGTAGAACTTTTCCTTTGGGTGAAGAAAGGGTTACCATGGTAATATAAAAAAGTAGTCAAACGCACGGAACAAACTGGCTAAACAAAGCTGAACCTAGAACAAGCACTAGGACAGAAGCCAAAAAGACCTTCCCGCTATCAGGTTACATAACAACCGCAGGGGAAGACGGTAAACATAAACCAACATATTTGCTCATCGAAGGATCCCAAACAAAGAATTGGGAAACCACCGTCCCCGAGGTATTTGTGGACCTTTCATATGTTGAGCTGGAAAAACAAGAATCCCTTGAGATTGATGAAGGCTAATTTCACATACATGCTCTGATTTTCTTTTCCTTCCACAAACAAAGAGTTATGTCGTTAGTCTTGATTATTAGTCTTCATTGAGCTAGATTGTACCATGAATGACTGTCTTGTGCTGATTGAGAAAGGATGAAATAACTATTTATTCATTTGACCAATTGAATAAAAGCTGGTTTAGGTGGATGGTTTAGTTGTTTTTGTGGCTGCTATTACTAGCATTAGTTCAGGAAAATCCTCAATCTCTTGACCAAGAATATATATCTTCCATTTCAATTGGAGCAAGTATCTTAAGTTGCATCCTCTCTGTGTTTTGTTTTTTATTCTTCTTCTTGAATCTGTGACATACTACTGTCCCATAACTCGTTAAGAATTGAAACAATTTTAGTTTTGGGATATCACATATTAAAAGCAACAATTTCTTTATGAGGGAATATCAAGGTTGAATTGTCCATTTTCTCATTTATGAAGAAATTCCTTGTATTTTGTCTCTGTTAAATGGTGTTTTTAGACAGTTAGTAATATCAAATGTTACAATTAAATGAGAAAGAGGGAGTAGTATGTTTTCCAAGTAATAAATCATCTGATTTGTGATATCTTTAATTCTTTAGTTGAAACTGCATTGGAATAAAGGTTATAATGAAATAGCTATTGCTTTTGCTCTTTGGATGAATACTTTATATGGCAGGAAGGCGTAGTCAGCACTCTGTATATGCATTATGCATTTATGCTTTAACAGCTTAAGCTGTGGGAATCATTTGTGCAGAAGATACAAGTTTTGGTAATGGCGTAACAGGGCATATATATTTAAACTATACTTTTATAAAGGGCATAGAAGATAACTACAATAAAGAATTACTATTTTCTTTTCTTTTTTTCTTATTTTTCTCTGGAACTAACTCAGAAAGCAAATATAAGCTACCAATGCATGCATGTTAACTACAATTACTGCATTGCTAACATACTCTTAGAATCAACCTTTCAATATGCTGAGTTGATGAGCAAAATGTATTCTTTTTTTAAAAGTAGGGGGATGGATGGTGATCATGACTTTCCCTTCTGCTTGTTACCTTTAATCTTAGTAACAGTGTATATAATAAATTGCCAGATTGGCATATTTATATGTGCTTGTTTTTTTAATTGTTTGATTGGCTTCTACCTGATTTCGATGGTCTTTGGACTGACACTATTATCTTAACAAGTTCACCATCATACCACCATCTTAAAGAATGAAACACACTAGCCTTATGCACAAATGGTTATCTACACATCTAATTCAACCTGCATCTTACGTTTCTGAGTGGGCAGAATAATTAAATATGCCCACCTTTTTTGTTGGTTAAAAGGCATCCATGGTAGTGTCCAAATTCGACCGCTAAATTTCACAGTATATTAAAGAATTGGTGTAGATGATACAATTATGCATGAAGCGGTTTTCCTGTGCCAGAGGTGAGAGGTGCTGAATTTGCCTTCATTTCTAGAGTGGTTTGTCAATAGAATCTTTGTTATAAGGCCTCCAAACATCTCATGGCCATTCACTAATTAGCGGTGACAAATAGCGGTCCCGCTATTAGCAGCGCTATTTACCACTATATGGACACAAATTTTTATAAAAGTGGTAAAAACAGCGCTACGGAACCTGCATAGGCCCGTTTATTACTTTAAATATATATTTCATATAACCTTTTATGATTTTAATCTGTGTTATGTTTTTTATATAATCTTTTATGATATTAGTTATATAGATGTATTCTTGGTTTTAAAAAGCGCGCCTTAGGCGCGACTGGGCGCTGGGCGACCTCAGGCGAGGGTGTTGTGGCAACAGGGTACTCAGGCGAGGCGATGACATGATGCGATGTGAGGCGTTCGCATCAGGGCCGCAACAGGCTGGGGCGTAAGGCGACGCCTTTCACGCATCTTGTACGTTCGTGCTAAAACTGGTGGGTTGGTCCAGTAGAAAAGGAATTGGGCTTGTCCAGTAAATAAGAAATGTCTAGCCATATAAAAAAACCCTAATCGTGACACAATTCTAATTATTTTTATCTTTTTTTCTTCTTTTTTTTTTCTTAGGCGATTACTTATTGATTAGTAGGGTTTCAATTACTCAATGCATCAGGTAATTTCTTTGTCGATTCTTCTTCTTATGTGATTAGTATGATTTAGATGGTTTAGTTGTTGAATGTGGTATTAATGTATATTAAATGTGGTATTAAATGGTAATATTTCTCCTTCGATTCTTCTTCTTGTGCGATTAGTATAATTTTAGCTTTTAAATGGTGTTTTAGTTATCAAATGTGGTATTAATGTGTATTATATGTGGTATTAATTGTATATATAGTTGTTAAATGTGGTGTTAATGTGTTTTACCAATGAAATGTCATATCAAAATAATTTATAAATTTTTATTTATGAGGTGCGCCTCGCGTACGTGATGCGCGCGCCTCGCTCTTCGCCTCACGCCTCAGGCTCCAGAACCTTTTTCGCATCGGTGCGCCTCGCGCCTTTTTAAACCAAGGATGTATTCTGTTATGTATTTATAGAACCTTTTATGATTTTACTGTGTTATGTTTTTATGAAACCTTCAAATAGCAGCCCTTGACCGCTATTTGATTTTTAACTGCGATAACTGCATGGTGGCCATAAAAGCACCGTAGGCAATTCTCTCAACCTGGTCCATATAATGCAGGGCTTCCCTGCTTTGAACCTAAATTAGTTGCTACAATCAAGTTGCCAGCACTTTTTTGTCCTTTGTAACAGGGATGAGCAAAAAACTCATCTTACCCGAACCGGGCCGTTTCATTTTTGGACCGGTTTTCGGTTCCATCGGGTTCGATCTGGTTTTCTTTTTTCCTTTGTAAAAGTTGGGAAATAACTAGAACCGAACCGAGCTCATCCCTACTTTGTAATGTTGCTTTTTCTTACAATAACATACCTTTGATATGCATATGTGAATGAGGTTGATGTGGTGTATGTGTGCTGTATTTGTGAAATCTTTTTAAGATGATTGGTTTTTTTGGAACATATAGGCATTTAGGCCTCTGATTCACAGGAAATTTCTATTGTGCCAGTATCAACCTCTTAGTGAAGGTTCATGATACACACCCATTGACTGAGGTTGATAATATCAACGTTCAATCACTTTCTAAGCAATTAGGTTTGCCAATCTTTGGAAGAATAGCCAACGAAATTGATAAAGAAGAAGATTTAAGGAGAGTAACTTTTCTATTCAATTTAGATCTGAGACACCGTTATAGAGAAGACACACACACATATACGTACTTCTCTTACCATGGACCTGCACCTTATACTAATATTACTTGTTAAAAACACCACATGGTTGGTTATGTGAACAACCCTGCTGACTACCTTTGTTACTATACACTCTTATGTATATTAGCATATTTCCTACACCATTATTAGACATATCAGTTTGTTCATTACATTTTTCTCAGAATGGATCTCATGTTACATGCAACAATTGTATTCGTATTTGATAATGAGCGGGCAAAAAGTTGCGCGAAGAGTACTGTTGTAGGCTCTATTCCTCTTTGTACAAGCAACCTCGTTTTGGTGGATCACTTAGCAGAAAATTAAACCATCACACCCATACACAAAAAAAAAAAAAAAAAAAAAATAGAGATTTACATCATTCATGTGACGTGATAGGGCTACATCCACGGAGCATGACAAATGATTTTTCACCATATCAAGAAAAAGATTTCAAAATACAGAATCAACATATTCATTAATGTGATGTTATTTTCTGTAATTTTTGGATAATTAGGTGTTGGATATGGTCAGAAGGGCGGTGCCCCTTGCACTGACAGCTGATGATGATCCAAGGAGGGAGGAGCTGAAAATTTTACAAGCAAAGCAGGAAGAAATTGATAGGTTAGCCCACAGGCAGGTCCGTCGCATCCTTTGGACCGGGCTTGGGTTCGCACTGGCTCAGATCGGGCTTTTTTTCCGTCTGACATTCTGGGAATTCTCTTGGGATGTTATGGAGCCAATTGCTTTCTTTGCCACAACATCTGGCCTGATCGTGGGGTATGCTTACTTCCTCATCACCTCGAGGGACCCCACGTACCAAGACCTGATGAAGAGGCTCTTCCTCTCACGCCGAAAAAAGCTGATGAAGAAGCATAATTTCGATGTTGAAAGATTCATGGAATTACAGAAGAAGTGCAAGTCGCCTTTGGATGCCACACATGAAATCGCAGGAGTAGAATTGGAACCTCAGGATCTCTTGCACAAGCATTAACTTAAAAAATTAAAAGGTTTGACTTTCATATGACCATTTTGTAATTCGATTCACGGGTATGACATTTTTACAAAATTTTGAATTTCCATAGTGTCTGCCTGGGTTATAATTTGTTTGGATTTTGATGTCTTTAAAAACTAAAAAGCATCTCTGGTGCACAAACCTTTATTCCTTTTGTCATATCACTAATCTACAAAATTTTTTGTTGCTAAACCTGTTTGTTGCAGGCAGGCATAAACCACCCATTTGTGGATGTGCTATATTTTAGAATTTGGTAGCCACTAGCCAGATGAAATGGTTGTGGTCGAAATTGTTTGCAAGTTACACCATTTGAAGGTGATTTTTAGATTCTGGATCATACGACCATCATATTCTGGCTATTTGTTCATCTCAGGTCAAAGAAGGAATCTTGTTTCATTCTTGACTCAGAGGTTGTTTGTTTAGTTCTTAATGGAATCATTAAGAAGTCATTCAAAGGTAAAATGACCTCTTAATGATTCCATTAAGAGGTAAACAAACATGATCTCATGCTTTAACAACTCATGAATCATTGGGTATGTAAAGGGGTGTAAATGAGTTTAAAAAGAATAAAGCTCCAGCTTTTCTCACGTGTAATCAATCTCATTTGGATCAAAGCATGTCTATTCCAAAATAGGCATGTTGAACGTCTGAGTTTCAGCGCTGATTTTTTACTTTCTTGACGTTTCAAGTTGATCAACACTTCCCTTTTCATATTTTTATAACTAACCGAGACATCCGGTGGTCTTTGTTCTGCTTGAAAAAACAAGTTAGGTGACGTTTGATTTGATGCATTTAAGAAATCTGAAAGCGTTTAGATTTTTAAAATCTTTGAAATATCATGTTTGGAAAGAATTTTAATTCCTAAATTATCACATTACCCCTTATTATTTTATAATCCTATCATCTTAACATCATATAAATGTATACCCACCATATCTCACTCCTCTTTTTCCTTCAATCTATCTGGCCTAACGACATTGCACGTCAATATCGACGGCAAAGATCAAATCCCGACCAGCTCTCTCGATCAGTCCTCCGTCTCTCTCTATCGGTTTGGCATTTTATGGGTTGCTTCGACCTGCTCTCTCGATCTGTAGACCAACATCACTCCTCTTCCCAAATCTCGCTTTGATCTCTGTCAACTTGTCCTCTCTATCATTCTCTATTTGATTTGTGTATTTTGTTTTTTCAACTGTCGAGAGTGATGTAGTTTTGAGGATTTTGAGATTTACTAAATGGTGTTTGACTATTGATCGCCATTGGTGATGAAAATGTGTCTAAAGTTTAAGCAACTATAGGTTTCTGCCCTTTTGTAGGTTGCTTTTGCAGGTTTATGGCATTTTAAGGTTGCTTCGTTTACAAAAGGCACACCATTCAGTAGGTTGCTTCTGCATTTTATTTCATGATTTGAGTAATTTCTTGGTTGTTTTTGGTTTTCTATTGTCTTTATTTTAAGCACATTAAAATTTCTAATAAAGGGCGTTTGTCATTTGAATAATAAGTAAACATAAATATGATATCAATTCTATCCAACCAAACATGACATACAGATAGGGTTAAAAAGTTGATGTGCTGACAACACCAACCGGCCAGCCCCATCACGTAAGAGGTAAATCGAATTAACCCAACGATAACACAATGTCTTTAAAGTTGCAGCGTTGCCACTGTTCCACCTCAAACCCCCGGACCTTTGTTAAAAAGGGTCAAATTTATCAGTGTCTTTTCCAACTGGGCTACACAGAGACCCAAACATAACATGTATAGAATGTATAAATTCTAAATCTCATTAATTTCAAATCTCTTAGTAATTTTAAATCTTAAATAAAAATAATCTACCAATCAAACATCCCCTTAGCAGTGGAATAGAACAAGACATCAACAGTGGTTAATTTGATTTAAATTTTATATTAATTGGAGTTATATTAGAAAAATTGGAAGGAAATAACAATTTGATGAGTTGAGGAATTGAAATGTGTCATTAAATGTTTTAATATATAGATATAGATTTGTTTTATTTAAAAAATGACATAATCTGTTTTTAATTTGAAACCAAACGATAGGATTGGAATGAAATGAAATTAAACTCTCAAATTCTGTAAACTGTGGTCTGTGGGTAACCAACTCAAGATTTCAAAACTGTTTTGAGTCCTTAACAATCGAATTTAGTTAAACCTGTGGGTCCTCAATGGTAAAACTTTGGAGAGTACAATTCATGGGTTGGATCAAAATCTCCCAATCCAAACACCACGAATCAAAATATTATGAATCAAGATACTTAAGACATTACACCCGTTAAATGAAAGCTATTTGATGATTAGAGTGTATGACTCATGGGTTTGAATCTTTTCCTGATTCGAACAATAGAATCGGATATTTACAAACCAAGATTATTACTGCTTATAGCCCTTTGACGATAGTATCGAGGGTACGACTCATGTGTTCAAAAACTTTCTATCTTGATTCAAACAAGGATCGGATGTTCAAAAACTAATCACTACCTGTAACCACGACCAAAGCTATCGCTACAGAAACTTAATGGAAGACATACCTTGAAAGTATGTCCATGACAGAATCACATGAGTTTATACATATTGTTCTTCTTATAGATTAAGAACTCACTCTCCATGCAACTCAGCAGATCAACTACGGTCGCCTCTGTCGATCCATTGAAATGCTTCAAAATATCTGATAAAGTTGCCTGCATTTGATACACGGGCAGCATATCAATTTAGTACACAGAAAAAACTTCATACTATCAACAGAATCCCAACAAAAAACGACTTATAAATAACCAATAATACAAAAAAGAAACAACTCTACTCCATGCCTCGTTAAAAAGAAGGTAAGCTTGATTTCTGACGTAAAAGTGATAACATTCTTCTTCAAAAGATAAGGATCCTCATAAATTTAGGGAAACACAGGTGAGTATGCTGAACAGGTTAAGTTTGATCTTGTGAGTAGCATTTGCCTCTAGCTTTTTTCCCCGGGATTGTTAAAAGGAGTTCCAAAACTTGTGAGCATTCCAAAACTTTAACCAACATCAAGGCCATAATATTATGATTACCGGAAGACCATATACCTCAAATAAGGATCCTCATTAACCTATGTAAGATTCTTAATAAAAAGCAATATCATTTTGCTAGATGCTTGTTTTGATGTGTTTAAGTTTTTAAATAATAACTCTTTTTAGTGTTTGGGTACAAATGAGTGTTTGTCATCATTACTAACAATTTTTTATTTGCCTCAGTTAGGCCGTGATACTTTTTTGTACCTCCTTAGTGTACTTACAAAATCTGTCCCAAATTGGTCACAATCGAGATCAAGTGCAACTAAAAGTATCAAGTGGTAGTAAAAATGAATAATGGACCAATTCTCGACGGGTGTTGAAAGTATAATGATATAGGTGGTACGGATAAAAAGTATCACAAGCTAAATGAGAAAATTGAAAGAGCACCTTGCCAAATAATGACATAAACCCTAAAAGTGATTATCTGATTCTGATTATTTTAAGTTGCAATAAGTAGTTTCAAAATGCACATGCAAGCATCCCCAAAAGACTAAATTGACACTCACCCCGTTCTCAAACTTCTGAAGCCAGTCTAAAAAGAAATCTTGGGTAAGTTCCACTGAAGAAGGACCTTGCTCTGGTACCTCAACCTTCTGGCGCTTCCTTGGAGAATCATCAAGGAGTATCACTTCAGTTTTCTCGGGCACCAGCTTTGTAGTTTCACAAGGTTCTTGGTATGTTTCATTGGGCCTTTCAGGTAATTCTTCCATTCCGTGATAATGTTGATCGTCGTTGCAGCTGTGCCGGTTACTTGGTGGAATAGCATCAGTGGACATCCCAAGATCTTGCATTGTTAACCATGCCTTGATATGAGTATAGTCTACCTGATACATCAAGGTCAAAATCAAACAAAGATCTATGCCGGGTAGAAGTGATGTGACAATTTCAGCCCATTTATGTGAAGATGGATTGATTTGGATTACTTCTAAATAACATATAAAATAAGTGAAACTAAATAAGTTGGCTATAAAGGGAACAGTTGACAAGCATACTCAGTAGTTTTATAGCCTCCTAAATTTATTTATACAAATAAAATTGGATAATTATGTAAAAACTGTTTCTGTAATGGTATTTGATATATTAATTATTTATGAAGCTAAAAATTAATGGACAAAAATAAAGTGTTGGCAAATAGCCCAACTTGTTTTGACTCGTCACCCAATGCAACACTCCTTTTTGGCCACCTATAGTTCCAGACATTTAGTTTTATAAACAGTGATCGCTACAAATTGATAGTTTGATACCATTGGTATCATTTAATATAAATATCAACATCGCTTTTGGTTTATAAATCTAAAGTATACATTTGGGAAATGGCACAAAGGGTGGCATGACTTAAAATTGAGTTTTGATTTTAAAAGTTTTACCTCTTCTGGTAATTCCTCCTTGATAGGCTTCAGTTTGTCTTTTGAACCAACTTTCAATATTGCAGCTTGAATCTTAGCTGCAATCTCTTGTGTAAGTCCGATTTCTTTGAACAATCTCTTCCAGTCAACCACACACCCCTCTCGTGCCGCATCTAAAACATATCCAAGGACTGTTTGTACTCTTATTGGGGCCGATCTACCAGGAAAGCTCTAAAGAACAAATTTAAGGTAATAAGGACGAGCTTGAGAAAGGTTCTACTTATTATGACCTATATAATAAAATAAGTCATACAGCAATTTTTTCAGCCGAGTGACCATCCTCTTGCCACATTTTCCAAGCTCCATATTTTGCAGGCGGCAAGTCTTTAGGTTGTTTTGTTATCGTGTAAGCTGCAACACCATCCAAAGAAAGGTCCAGTTGTTTTGATAATTGCTGTATTCTTTGAAGAAGATGATCTCCATACCTCGTTACAAGGTGCTGCATTTGGTTCACATGAACAGTTTTTAGAGTCGATTGGAGGGACAGATAAACACTTAATGTAATAATGAAAATAATAAGACAAATCTCAGCATAACTAAATATACCTGGTTAACACCATCGATGTTAGCCAGCCTTGCTTTACTAGAAGGCCTTGTTGCTACTATCTTTTTCAAAGTTAAGTCACCACATATAGCGTATCTGTAAGGTGAAATAAAGTTAAAATGAACATATCATGCATATATAAGTTATGTTCATGGAAGATAGAGTGAATTACATTTAGGTTCTGCAATGCTAATAGAAGAGCAAAAACTTACGGGGCAGTTCCATCAGATCTTGCAAGCTTCATTCTCTCTTCTAAGAGCATTTTATAAAGTTCTGCCTCTGCCTAAACACAAAGAAATTAATCAAATATCAAGTGAGACTCTTTCTCAAAAGACTAGCCATAATGATGGTAAAGATTAGGAATGTGTAATAACAAATAAACAGTCAAATGAAAAGTTCAATTTATTGTAATTGTCTTAGCATGAGCATGGTACTGTCCACCACATATACAATCAATAAGAGCTAATGGTTGGACTAAAGACGTCAGATAACAATTTGGCATCACAGAGAAACAAAAAGGTCCTCTAAACCTACTTGTGACGTTCCAACGTGCCCCGAGCCAGCCATGCCGTCGCCAACTGCACTTCTTTTGTCCTCATTGCCCCCCGGTTCGCTACTAATTGGCAAAAGCAATGGAGGTTGGTGATCCGGCCTACAATGTCTCAGAAATTTTGCTCCTTCTGGACTAACACTGATCACATTGGAAAATAATCAATCAATTTTATGATAAAGTTCACAAGCTGGACACTATATCCTATTTTCAACTAAAGAGATTACCATCACAGCTGACAAGCCAATCTTCAACATGAATAAGAGAAAATGGTGTAAAGAAACAAATTTTGAATTTATAGAAGAAAATAAGGTTAGCAGTATACCTTACAGTTCTATAAGTATCTTTAACATTCTCAACTAAGTAACCTGCATCAAATGCAATAATTGGCTTAAAAACTTCTTAAAACCAGTACTGCAGAACCAGCAAGTGGTACAGGTAGGTCATTAGCTCACAATGAACAGTATTTTCCCACAATAAGATATATTATTACCAAAACGAACTAAATATAGCAAAGGGGAGTCCTTGTGATGGTGTAAAGTAAATTCAAGTACACAGAATGTATTGCATACCAAACGAAATTAGTTGAAAGCCTAGAGTTTTCCACCAATTTGCTGAAAACTCTTTCCCAAGTCCATGGTATGGAAGATTGTCAAACTGATTTTCAGTAATCTTTTTGGCCTGTGAGTCACAAGAAGAATCATCAGAAATGTAACTAATTTAGCATAATATATCTGTTTGCTGTACTAAAATTATGAACAAGACAAGCACAGTGAGAACAAACAAGTAGCATATTGTTTGGTTACAAAATATATAGACCATGTGAACTAGCGCTTGTTATTTAAAATTAAGGCGGCTCATCAAAGGCCATGGAGAAATGAACATAAACGCCTTGCTCAGTTGCTTAAGAACATGTATACAAAACACAGCTAACAAAGCTCCTGCAACTTCTACTGATAATACTCCATCCAACTGCAGCCAGTACAGGTGTGTGTTTTAGATCCAAGAACAAGTTATCTAACTTTAAGTAAAATCTTACACGAGAACCTCGAAGAACGTCTATAGGCAAGTTAAGGCCCCAGTAACCACCACAAGCCTGAATGCAACCCATCAAGAGAAATGCTTCTCTAGACACATCACTCTCCTCCTTAGAGTTGGTGCAATTATCACAATTTCCTGTAAAGAATAAAAGGACTCATTCAATGATAAATTATCTAGATAAGACATCGACGATTCCATAGTTTTGCAATAAGATAATGAACTTAAAAGTAGAAGCACAAAACAACAATGATACATATTGAAAGGATCGTTTAGCAAAAACCTTTTTTTTTTTGGTAACCAGGTAAATTTCATTAGGTAATATAAATTACAAAAACCATAGTAGAAGTGCAAACCATATTGCACAACATGCCAATTAACCGGTAGACTGCCAACTACCATTTTCTTTTGTAGTTCAGCAAGTCCTTGGGGTGACAAGACAACCCCAGAGATCATAAAGTGAAGAAATGACCTCAATTGTATCAACATTTAAAGAAGATCAATCATATACAGGCCAACCCTTCAAATAATGTGATTATTTGGGAGCCACGAAAGCTGTTAAGCTCCTACCTCCATTAGTCTACATCAAATTTAGATGTGCATCATAAAAAAATATGAATGCTTAAGTTGATGGCCCTTTATGCCTAAAGTGCAGACCCTACAGAAGAAACCCCAAAATTCCATATGCGGTGGAAAATTGTCAAATACCATCCATGCATACATACAAACTCAATAGAGCAAAAGGATAGCATGCTATGGAAGTCAGATACCAAATTCATGATGACTGACAATTCCTCACAGCATAAGCTAGTAACCATGTCATATGAAATATAGAAGAGAATGTTAAAAAAAATTCCTCACCACATTTATTGGATGCATATGTTTCCCCAAAGTACTCTAGCAAAATTTTTCTTCTGCAGGTTGACTGCATGCAATATCTTTGAGCAGCCATGAATGAATCCATAATAGCTTTCTTCTGGTTCGCCTGTTATGAAAATCATAAGCCAATAAACAAATCAAGCTCAATACATTACCAAAATCCATAAAGAAACTAGTGCCCTCCAAACAAGACGAGAATAAATGATGCCAGTGAAAAAGTCAAACATACGGAGCTTGCATCTCCACAGTAGAATTCAGCTTTTCCGAAGTCACTTCTTGAAAAGTATAGCCAGCAATCAGAAGTGATACCATCTCGACCACATCGTCCACTTTCTTGATAATAAGACTCCAAACTCTTGGGGCATCCATAGTGGATCACATGTCTTATGTCCGGCTTATCAATACCCATTCCAAAAGCAATAGTTGCAACCATGACCTGGAGCTCATCCCTTATAAAAGATCTAGCAATACGAGGATTCACAAAAGAAAAGACATGATTACGGAAACAGCCAGGATCCTTTGAAATATGAACAAAAAATAAGTTACAGAAATTTTGAAACCTGTGTGACTCTTCACGAGCCTTGTTAGCCATTTGACCATGATACATTCCAGCCTTGATTCCAGCCTCACAAAGTGATTTAGTAACCTAAGAAATCCAAAAGTACAGAAACAATTAAAGAAATAAAAGGCATCTAACCAAAATATATAGCTTCTAAGCAAGTCACGAATCAACAGTATCTGTCCCACGATGTAAAAACAAAAGCTTGAGAATAGAAATGATTTTGTTCTATGCTATATGAGAAAATAATTACGCTTGTGACTGGTTGGTTAGCAGTAAATTTATTTTCTTGGTAAATGAGCATAAAGAAAGATGGGCATTATGCCATGCATGTAATGATAAAGATTAGGAGCAGATGCATGCAAGGGCGGACCCACCTTATGCTCGTGGGGGTCAACCGACCCCGATAAGTTTTCTAATTTGTGTTATATATATAGCAAAAAAAAAAAATTTGACCCCCATGATTTTTTAAGTTCGACCCCGGAGTAAAAAAACTGCCTCTCGCGAGCCCTAATTTTCAGAGCTGCATTCGTGTCCGCAGGTGCTGGCGTACACGAGTTCAGTGGATTTTAGCCTTTGGGGTCCAAGATTTGCACCCCCCTGCGCGCCGAGTAGGCATTGGAGTAAAACCACAAAAAATATTGGCATTGCTTTGAACACTCCTCCTTATAAACACACTTTGGTTTCCATCTTCCAACCTATGTGGGACTCAAGTTCTCCCACCAGAAGGAGTTTCATTCATTGCAAACACCAATCTTTGAGCATCGATATCTCATTCATCTTAGCTCCGCTTTGGACATTCTTTATATCGTTGGAATCCTCTCTTCAAAGAGAATACAAACCCACAAAATATTAATTATATATTTCACAATTATATGTAAATATATTTGGTCCAAAAACATGGAAAATACATGTTTTTCTTTGAAAAAATTTACACTTTTTTTCAACACTTACACTATCGTAGCTATTAAATTCCGACCCCCATAAAAAAAATTTCTGGGTCCGCCACTGGATGCATGCTGGAATATATAAATATACTTTCTAGGACACTTATACCAAACAACTAAAAAATACTATTTGAACCGTGTTGCATCTTAAAGGTTATGTATGAAAGATAGGGGGATGTGGTTTCTTCCCCTTCATTTCTTTAGAACAACAAATAAAAAAACCAAAGTCAACAACAAAACTACAAAATTATGAAGCATGAATAAAAGTTAACAGCATTTGGAAGCTGACCTCTAGGACATCTTTGATGGTTGTACAATATACAATAGTTGACCCAGCATTTGCTACATGTTTAGATATTTGTGCCACAAGCTCATCCACAAATGAAGACCCACGGTTAATAGATTTCACCCCATAGAAGAGGTTTTTACGATCAAATGATCCAATAGCTACATGAGGGTCTTTCATCCTAAGTGCATCAATTATGTCATTTCGAACCCTGGAGTAACCAAAGAATTAGTATCAGAATCACATGCAATTATCTCTTGCATAATTTATTGAATCTACAACATATTAAAAAAGGTTTGTACACAGCCCTAAATGGATGAATCAACTGTGGGGAGTTTGGTTCACATAGCAACTCAATACAAACAGCATAGATACACATACACATAACTATACATAGATTTAGGGCATGATCTTGACAAATCTGTTATACATCAGACGAGCAAAAGAATAAAGAACAAATTAATTTGCATAACACATACTTTTCTGTAGCTGTTGCTGTCAATCCAACAAATGGAACATCTACCAAGACATCTCGCAGCTTGTATAATTGTTTGTACTCCACCCTACAAAGCAGATGATTGTTCATAAGAAATGGTAAGAGCAAATTTCAAATAAAGGAGACATATGCAATAACAATCCTATTGGCACACACACATGAATCCTAGTTTCTTACGTTCTTATACAGAATTAAGTAATCTATAAGAGCATCCCTGTAGTAGAAGAACCTTGACACGGTTCTTACAATGACAAGTCATAAAATAATATTACACATCATCAATACATAATTAAATAATAATGGAATCGGATTATTTAAAACCTGTTATTTATATTAATGTGACCCGTCAATAATAATTAAACAGTATAATATCTTAAATTTTATATCAAGAAACAATAAAATACAAATAAATAATAATTATTATTTGTTGAGTTGATGTAAAGTAACAATATATTCACTACATAATAATGTGGGCCATTCATTTTAAATTACAAGCAGTTTGCATTTCTAAAGTTTGAATGTAAGCATTAGCTCATTACATGTTGGAATAAAAATACTATTATTTCCTTTTTGCCTACATGCCATACAAATCAAGCAAAAAACACACTACTACACTTGCCCTAAAGTTCAATCCATGCAAAACTAATAAACTTTACAGCATCCATGTGTTTGACGGCAGTTGATCTGAAACTTGGGTAGACTCTTCCAGTTTAGGGCCACTCATACAGATCTGTATAAGCTTCAAGGCCCTGATAGCAATTACCCAATTTTTAGGATCTAATTGATTTCATCCAAGTAGGCTGCTCTATTTAACTTTGCTTAATCTAGTATATAAATAAGAATTGGCAAGCTTATAAATCAATTCATTTCCTAGAAGAGATAAACAATAAAGGATATGAGAAAACCATTTTTTTTAAAAAAAAACAAAGACAAAGGTTCATAGTACAAAGATCCAGTAGAAGAGTTAAAAACAGAGTTAAACGAGTCAAACAATTTGCTAAAGATTTACATGGAGCAAAAGGTGAAGAATCAATATGGTACCGTTTCAAAAACGAAATACATTACCCCTAATACCTAAAATATGATCTTATAACCCATTATTGACATCATCTACATCCATGGCCATCAAATTTCACACCTTGATTAAAACAATATAGCCATTACATTTTGTTGTACACGTGTATTTATTTGTTGATATGCGCAATATGCTTTAAAAGCAACAAGCACAATTGAAGTAAATACATATATCAAGAAACTAACCGAAAATCATGGCCCCACTCTGAGATGCAGTGTGCCTCATCAACTGCCACTAGACATATTCCTGTGTCAAGCAACCTCGACCAGAAGCTGCATTAGGGATTTAAAAAGACATAGAGCAGCATATCACTTGATATTTTTTACTGTGCTCAGGATAGCATATCATATCAGAAAGATAACTGAAGTATATCCACCAAAGTCCAAACCACACACAAGAGTAGTACTAGGCAATGAAACCAGCAGAAAATAAGAAGGTGATGACAAATCATAGTACTGATGCTATAATGAATGTTAGAAATAATAAAACAAGCACATATATATACGTTCAAATCAAAACCTGCCACAATACATCATTGTATGCAAGATAATAATCTTAGCTAATATACGCCTCCCTTAAAGCCTTATAACTCGATGCAGTTAATGCTTGATAATTCATAGACTTTCAGAAAGTTGTATCAACAATAAAATGACTGCATAGAGACTCAACACAAGTATCTGCATAAGTGTTCAAAGGAGCATGTGTATGCAGCAAACACGAATGAGCAACAAGCATGTGTATTTCAACAAGATAGCTGAATAGAGATCCCACAATTAAGTCTTCAAAGAACTAGATGTCAAGAAGACATCTTTCAAAAATGTACCGAGTTTATAGTCATAGCCAACAAGTGAACTAAATAGAATAAAACATCAGCCAGAACCACTTAAACGAAGATGGATATTCCCTACACAATTCTTGCAATAAGCTATCAGTTACTATGTTCACGTTAACAATAACTATAAATGCATTAGAGCAACTAGGCAGTTGTAAAAAAACCTAAGAGTTTTCAGGAGCGTGTTTTCCTAATTGTAGCATGGTAGACCTCCTAAGAAAATGCTGTGATCCTCTTCTAAAGAGAATTTGACATGTATTTTATAATGACCGTGTTCCATATACCTTCTTTAGCTCACAAAAAGATCTACTTAAGGCAATTCTCAGTAATATATGGGTGTGGTGCTAACATCTTTGATCAAAATCTTCGGTTTTGACACTAACCAATAATTGATCAACAAACCGACTAGATTAACTATCTTTACCTGTTTGGAACAAAGCATGCCTTCTCTGGAGTCATATAGAGGATGTCATATTGACCACTCTCAGCATTCCTTTGTGCGCTTGAGTTGGTCTGGGCAGTAGAGAGATGCTCGGCTTTAATACCCCTCTGTTTCAAAGCCATCACCTATTAACGCACACCATATATATGTTATCATATGCTTATGTATTAGAGTTCAATTCATAGCGAAGATTAAAAACAAAAACAAAAAAAAAACAAAATTACCTGATCTTGCATCAAAGAAATAAGTGGGCTTATAACTATAGCAGTCTTTTTTGCAATTAATGGAGGCACTTGATAGCTTCATTATACAAATCAGACAAACAAGTCAGCTTCAAATAATCAAGAGTTTTACTACTCTTGTGTTCTAAGAGACATGAATTGTCATCCTCGCTTACACCTCCTGAAACCTTAAAAATAAACCACCTCTGAACAGTTATGACATTATACAACCAACTATAGCTTCTTCGCCACTTCTTGCACTCCAATAAAGTGAACAGCACTTTGACTTTGGATATCGAAGGAACACTTTCCAACTTCAAATTTACAATGGATCTTAAAGTCAAATGTGTTGCTTCAAACTTTACTAGAATTGTGGTAGTGGGACAATGTTGGACTTTAACACGTTACACACCATAATATAATTTGCATTCGAAAAATACAAGATTTAACATCAGTATTCACAATGTGCATTTGGAGCCTGCAGAGTCTTCTTTTTTTTGGTAAAGTGAGATTTTATATATTTAGCTATATTCAAAATTCTGAATCCATCACCTATCTCACATTAACATTACTTTGCAAAAACTAAATCACAAATCTTATCAATCTATTCGTTTCCAGTACTCTTGTTATTCCCAAACACTAACGTTTGCATCAAAGTAAAAGCTTCCATACAAATGCATGTATCAAAATACATCGGTTCTTTCTGTTCAAATCGAACGATGAAGTAAAACAAAACATATTCTCGAAATTACCATAGAGACTTGCCACTACCGGTGGCCATAACAACCAAGCTATCTTTTCCCTCCAAAATTTTCTCGATTATCTCCTTCTGATAAGGCCGAAACCTTGAAAAACCAAAATATTCCTGTTTCACCATACATCAACATATAAACATCACTGCATTTAGCGATAGTGTTCATCGGTTACTTTGAGATACGAATAACAATAAATCAAAAGGAGGGTTTTAGGGTTTTCGCCTTACAGAAAAAACAATGCAAAATTTTTTAAAAATATATGAGAATCACCTTGAGAGTGGACTCCATTTTCATCGATTTCCAGTCCGATCGGGTGAACGAGTGTCGATTGAAATTGAACCAATAAAAAAAAAAAAAAAAGAACCCCAAAAACCTTCTATATGCTTAGAGCTTGAGGTACTCGTCTACTAGATGGGGTGGGGTTTTCGCGCCATTTCCTATTAGATATTCCCCGTCCCCCAAGAAAAATGATTTTTAACCGGTTGTTAAAAAAAGTTTTGTCAAACCATGTTCTCAAACCAATTTAAAAATAAAAAAAATGAGAATAAAATTGTAGAGAAATGACAACATAAAATGGAATTGCTAAGATTAAACGATTCAACACATAATTTTTAAAAATTCACATGGATGAAATTTATAATTTATTCTATATATCATAAAAATAGTTTAGTGTAATCATGAAAATATTGATGAAAGATAGAAAAAAACACTGTTGTACTTTAAAAAGAAATATGCTTTTACAAAACCATCAAACCATGGTAAAAGAGACAAAGAAGTATTTATCATTTAAATTTATCTAAAATATTCATGTGAACCTTTTTAAATTTTAAAACCTCAAATAAGAAAATAAATATATTCAAAACTCAATTTCAAACACCAATGAGTACGTTAGTGGTGCGGTGAGCCTAATAATTAACTGATGTAAATTGTAATAATCATGTATGAATATATATAATTTATTTTTATACATACACATTTGATATCATGAATAACTTAAATTATTCAATAAACTTATAATATGAAATCAAAAAAAAAGTTTCAAAACAAAAATAGTCATATCACTAAAAAGAGACCCAATTAGTTAGATTGTATCACGTACTAACAAAAGGCCTTGTTAGTTGAGCATGCTAGCCTGCTAGGGTATGATTTTAATCAATTTACAAACTTTTTTTTTTGTTATATAACAAAAGTTTTGATTTTCAATGAGAGGAAGTAGATAATGAAGTTTATTTATAAATATTATTTATCTCATTTATCTATCAACATGGATAAATTAAAAAGATGGAAAATGGAATGAAATTATTATTCGTTAGTATATCTTATAATTTTCATATTATTTCATTTTACGGTATAAAACACCCTCTAAAAAAAACTTTTTAGCTATAGTGTGTTGCCAGTCTAGCTTTGGAGGCACAATTAGACATCATACGATTTAAATTGTGGGTTAATATTCGGAAGGCTATGCTATGCTTTATATCAAACTCTATATTAATACTAGTTTTTTTTTTTTTTTTTAAATAATAATTCAGTGTAAAAAGTGGATTTAATATATACATGGTGATGCTCTAAGGCATGCATCATACTGTCACATTTCAGTTATTAAAACTTCATCATATTATTGGTTTATGTTCTTATTCTTTAAACATGTTATTTCACAACAAATTATAATGTAACAAAAAAATAATTGATGATATGGCAGCAACCAACTGTAATGGTGGCAGATTGTTTCAATTCGAACAATAACATTGCATGTTGATTTATGGCTCTATGAGTAATGATGTCTGAATTATGAAAGTTATTGATACTAAATCTATGAGGTCATTAACTCATTAAAATTTTTATATTGAAAAATTTGCATTTGAAATTTATTATAAAACTTATTGTTTATTGCATCGAAGTATCCAAACACATTAGTTCATTTATTTGAGTTTGTAAAACTGGTGTGTTTGTTTAAGGGGTTTTTAAAGTATGAAATGTGTTTGAGTTTCATAGATTTTGTTTGTTTGAGAAATGATTTCCAAAAACTTAAAACGATCAACACTCATGAGTTTTTTCATTTCTTATATTCTTTCTCCTATTTCTTTCAAACCCATACATATACTCATACCAATTTCGAAGCCAATCAACAAACCAAAAACACTTATAAGCAAATTATGACCGATGGATGAAAGCTAAGTTGACTAATTTATTTATAAGTAGCGGTAGTAATTAGGGGTGTTCATGGATGGTTAACCGATCCGAAACTGTATTTCGGATGGTTAATCGGAGATACCGGTTCATTAACTTTGTGAACCAACGTAAACCGAAAAAATCGGTTAACCAGTTTTTTCGGTTCGATTAACCAATTAACCATTTTTAACTAATAAATTAAATTTTAAATTAAAAAACTCCAACAAATAGTTTCTAAAAATTTTAAATGTCCAAGATAATAAAAGCGATGAGTAAAACTACAAATTATCTATATAATATCTTTAAAAGATTAAATATTATCTTTAAAAATCTAATAGAAACAAGAAAACTAGTTTATATTATTTCTAGATTAAATTGTTCTAGTATTATATGTTTTTTGTTGTTTTGGATTCAACAATTAATGTAAACTAATAAATAATTTAAAATTTTAAGTTATTGTTGGGATAATTGTTAATATTTATAGACCTAAATTTTAAAATATATAAAATTTTTTTAAAAAAAATTCGGTTAACCGTCCGTCACCAAAATCGTGAACCTAAACCGAAAAATCGAAACCAAAGGTTTTTCCGGTTCGGTTAACCTCAAAATCGGAACGGTTTTCGGTTTCGAAATTTTTTGAACACCTATATTAATAATAATAATTGATTGATTTATCATCCGAAAATTAGTAAGGGGTTAAAATGTAAAACAATGAGATATAAAGGACGTCATATAATATATTTGCCAATGTGAGAAGTAGATAAGATTTTATGATTGCTTTATTAACGAGAATCGTCTTCTACCTCCATAACTGTTTGTAATCCAAAAACAGCAAATCATGAGTCTGATGAAATCTCTGGGTGCATCGGCAGTGGTGAATCTCTCCACCGCCGCCGTCAACACCACCCAACTCCTTCACTGTACACATTCCTTCCCCTTCATGTCATTGCCACAGCATTTGCCCAAACTAAACACCAACACTACAAGTATCAGCTGGAGAACAACCACCTCCGTCAAGACAGCTGTCGCCGCCGTCAATTCTTCCGACACCGTCGAAAAGGTTATTTTTTGTTTCAAATTCGAGTAGTGTAATTGATTTGGTACAGTTTTTGTATTTGAAAAGTTGAATGTATCCGTGTCGCGCAGGATCGCGAAAAAAGGGGTTTAGGGTTATTGATAGAATTGGATGTGTAATCGATTACTATATAATGGTTCAGATAACGTAATGTAATTTGCGAATGATTATAAAAATCTGGGTTTGGACAAGGGGTGTTTGGATGTGCATTTTGGAACTACTGAACTTGAAGTCACGATATTGCAAGGTGTCACTGTATTCAGTTTTTAGCATTCATATGAATCCATTTTGGTTCAGACTCTTGTTAACCTAGTCGTGAGTTCGAGTCCCTTGCTTGTTTGTTTGCATTGAATTAACAATAGTGCATCAGTAGGATGACATTACTAAATTTGGCGGTTTCTTGAAAAACCTTATGGAAATGGTCATTAGGGTCATGTGGATACATATAGGCTTGTTTTCAGCACAAGAAGATAAGAAATTTATAATCTAAAGCATTCGATGAGAACCCGTGGGTAGCAGTCAAGACATACATACATACATAACTTCGTGTTTTGTAAATCTATAACATGACACATGAATATAGAGAAGTTTCTATATAAAATTCACAACAGTCCCTTTTAGTCACATGCCATTTTTATGGATTTACAAGACATTAGATGTAATTTTTTCGTTCACATATATATATCATGTTATTATATACATGTATATGAAAAAGAAACAAAAAAAAATGTATTCATCTTGGCTGAACCCATGGGTACTCATGAGAGATGCAGTTCCTATGGGACCCTTGATTCTTAAAACATATGCTTAACTATTTATATAATAAAGGCAATATATAACTAGAATATTTAATGAAAAGGTTATGTACATGGAACCCGAGTGGATATGTGGCAAAGAAGTGAAAGCAAGATGTTTTAAGTTGTGTTTGAAGGATATAGGTGTAGGGGTTATATGTGTATCCTCGAGAATTGGCAATCATAGATGATATATAACTAGGGATGCAATACTTTTTTGTATATGTGTGTACATATAAATCTAAAGGGAAACTTAAAAAAGAAAGAAATTACAATAAGATTCCCTTTGCCACTTATTAAACAGTAATCACTATTAAAGTTTTATAGCACACACAGTTAGATAAAAGAATAGCAAACTAAAAGCACATTCACTTGGTGGCTACCACGTTGCACATTGAGAGAGGGGGTTGCAGGTTCAAAGCTACTCCGTTACAATACCAATGCTTTTCTCTCTTTTTTTTACATATTCTTTTATTGGTTTTTCCTTGGATTCGTCTCTGGTATTTTGTTGGTCAATTGGAAACAAATGTTTGTCAAATTAGTTGACTCTTATAGTTGTTTCTTAAATCAATTACGGACGGATGATACACTAAAGTAGCACGCAAATTTGCTGCAATGGTATATGTGATTTGCACTCAAGTCATGCTGTAAATCCATCTTTTAGCATGACAAAGCTCAAAAATTTTCATCTTGTTGCAAAATGTAGGAGACTGAGGGTAACAAGACATACCATTTTGTGGTTGCTAATGCAAAATTCATGTTGGACGAAGAAGAACACTTTCAAGAGCAGTTATTTGAAAGGGCCCGTCTTTTCAAAGAGCGAAACATTGAGCAGGATTTTTGGCTTGTGATCGAACCCAAGTTTTTAGACAAGTTCCCCAACATTACCAAAAAACTCAAGAGACCTGCTGTTGCTTTGGTTTCCACGAATGGTACATGGATCAAGTAAGCCATCACTACATGCTTGCATACAGTTTTGACTTTTAAGCGTAAAAGTGTGATTAGCTTTTGTACCATTATAAAGAAACATCGCACCTGTAAATAGTGAATATCTTTGCCCAAAGCTTTACAATTTCCCATTTAGTTCATCCTTCAATGCTGTAAAGCAAAAATTATATTTCTTCTCATTTCTTAAAGGGTTTAATTTTGAAAAAAAGAAAAAGCATAAATTCTTTTTTTTTATTTTCTGTTGATTTGGATTTGAGTAAATACTGAAAATCCACTATGCATTTACATGTTTATGGGTTTGTTCCCTTGGACATATTTAACGGTCTAGACCTATTCCTTTTCTATTTTTGTCTTGTTTAAAAGTATACTTTTTCAAAAAATGACCGACAACCGTTATTTAACCATCTTTAGCAACTGTTTAGTAGTAGTAAAATGAAATAATTAATATTTTATATTAAATTCCACATCAAAGTTTATTACAAGTTTTATAAATTTGCTTCAGATTAAAATGCCTCGTTATCTTGATTTCATTTACACAGCCAGTTGTATTGCTTTTAGAGAAAAACACACCATTTTGTATAGTAAAACAAAAGAGTAGGGATTAACCTTTGAAAATATGTATAGGGGCCAAACCAACAAAAAATTTAAAGTTTCATGAGATTTTTTAATATTAGTTATTAAATTAAAATTTTAGAACACACTTGGATGCCACATCATGACTGACAATGCCATGCATGTGTGATTGTACAAGTAATTGCCTAACCAGTTGGACAGGTAATATACAATTTTGAGTAGGATAGAAAATGATAATAGAGACTAGATCATTAAATATGTGGAAGTATGATGAAAGCTTTTTGCAACATTAACTATTTAACTGTTTCGTATGATGTAAAACATTTAACATAGTTATTACCATATTGAAAATTACAAATCAGTTTTTCTAATGAATCAAAAAAATTTATTAAACATGCATCCAAAATTTATTAAACATGCATCCAAAAGTTATCAAAATTTATTAAACATGCATCCAAAATTTATTAAACATGCATCAGATTCCAATGTGATCAATGTTACAGATTTTAACGTTAAATCAATAATTGTATTCAATTGCAAAAAGAATGGAACAAAACTTTTGAGGAGATGTTTGGATATATGCTTTCAAACAAGAGTCATAATCAGTTAATTAATTGCAATAAGGTGAAATGATTACATTTACTCTTAAAAAGTCAATCATATTATCTATCATATACAGGTTCATGAAGTTGAGATTAGATCGAGTTTTGTTAGAAAGCTTCGAAGCTGAGAGTCTGGAAGAAGCATTGGCATCAAATCCTGTTAATATAGAGTTCGAGAAACCAGATAAATGGGTTGCGCCATACCCCAAGTACGAGTACGGTTGGTGGGAACCTTTCTTGCTGCCAACCACTCAGAAGCAACAAGTATGAGAACTCCTCACATATATATCTCTGTAAGTGTATGAAGATGCATTAATTAAAGCTCTCATGGTCCCTAATGGCATCGAATTAAATTCGTAAAAACGAGCATTGTAGGACTATTAGGAAGAAGTGTATGTTTTGAGGTTAAAGGAAATTATAAGCAGCAGTGGCAAGTTTAAACTCTTGTTGTTGAGTTGAATTAACTGTTTTTTAATATAATTCTTTTTTCCTGTCTTTCCCCCCTTCCTAGTCTCATGCAGAAGCAATATTGCATGTCTAAATGAGTAATTTTCTGTAAAGGATTGGGTTGGAGCATTCTATGGAAGATTTTTGTGAATTTTATAAAGGGTTTATTATGGAAAAAACCAACATGTTTTTACGTTTTTTGCGTTTTCATCCCTCCATGTTAATTTTTTCCATAAAAAACCTCAAGTTATTATTTTTTTTATTGGTTTAGTGAAATTTGGACATTAGAACCCGGTTTTTTAAGTTTTTAAAACCCGGTTCACAAATTATAACCGGGGTCTAATGTCTAAAATTTCACTAAACCAATAAGAAAAGAATAACTTGAGGTTTTTTATAGAAAAAAATAATATGGAGGGACGAAAACGCGAAAACATGTTGATTTTTTTCATAATAAACCCTTTTATAAATTATCATTATGGGTTAAATGCATATAAATATATAATGGCAACCTACTTTCATATATTAATATTATAAAGTAATTGGTAGAATAGAGACTCATAGAATTAATCATGTGCCACGATCCGGTCAGTCAAAAAAAAAAGTGTGTAATTTACGTTAGTATTGTGTGGTATTTGTGCACAAGATAAAGTTTGAAAAACTTTACTAATGCTAAGTTATATAGTAGCATATACTAGATTATTAAATCATGTGTTACATGGGATTGATTAAGTGATATAAACAAATACAGATAGATTTCAAATATATATAAGATGAATGATATAAAATCTAAATAGCTATTGCTAGTTATAGAAATAAATTAAAAACCTTTTATTGTAAACACATAATTAATTCGGACCTTACATTTATATGATATAAGTGTTAACAAACATTTAATGTTTACTATTTACTTAGAATAAATAATAATATTAAAAATTATATGAATAAACAGTAAATATTAGAAATCTGTCTATAAATAATTTCATATTTTTTTATAATTTAAAGTTAAAACAAACTTAACAACATTATTTAACACTATGTGGTTAGGCTAATATTTTAAAAATGTGATAAGGTTTCACAACTGAACATTAAATCAAAAAATTAAATTATTAATCTTGTTTTTATTTGCTTCAAAAATAACACAACAGGAGGTTTTATTATAGGACTTGATTAACATCAAATGATAAAATAGAAAAAATGAGTTGGTAATTAGAATAAATGATGCACAAATTCTCTATTTAATTATTTGAAAATTAGTAGATTTATAAAATCAAAAAAGATATATTTGGACCAAAATTGTGGATGGCCTAACACATAGCATATGATCATAAGATGGAATTAAATATGGATATATAATGAAATATTATTAAAATAATGTTGTATTGTTATTTCTATATATTATTGTTATTTAATATAACTTTATAAATATTTTTTTTAGAATATGTTAAATGAACCTACCATTATAATGCATGGATTTCTAGTCTAGTATATATCTTTAATAAATAACAATAAGTGAGTAACTTAATCTGTCATTTGTCGTTTTCTCGTGATGTCAAATGACGTATTGTGCTCTTGACATGTGTCGATTATTTAAAACTTTAAATAAATCAATTGCTCAACTCAATCTTTGAAAGATATGATTGTAGCTAGAGTGGATCCGATTAAATATTAACAACCAATACCACATGTGCGTTTCAATTTTCAAAATGAAAAAAATTCGATATTCCATAGTTTGTATGTTAAATATAATTCTAAAAAATAAATTTTACCAAAAATATTTTCACTAATTAATTATATGTGTTATCAATTGTTGTTATTATTATTATTATTATTATTATTATTATTATTATTATTATTATTATTATTATTATTATTATTATTATTACACAATAAATAAAAAAAACTACCATATAATTTTAGTTAACCCAATCACGCATTTAATACATAGTTAATAGAACAGTAATAAAATATAATGAAACTTTATCATATAAACTAGACTAAATTACATAAATGGTCCCTGTTGTTTATATGAAATTACGGTTTTAGTCCCTGAAAAAATTTTATTACACCAGAAGTCCTTGAAATCAAAAAGTTGTAACATTTTGGTCCCTGAAACTAACGGCCGTTAACTTGAACCGTTAGTTTCAGGAGCATTTTTGTCTTTTTGAGTTTCATGGACCATTTATGTAATTTTTATACTTTCAGAGACCATTTATGAAATTTTCATACTTTTCACACACACACACACACACACACACACACACATATATATATATATATATATATATATATATATATATATATATATATATATATATATATTTATCATTTCTTTCTTGTTTATAATTTAATTATCCAAATATAACATTTTATTTTTTATTCCTTTTGTTTTAATCATTAATTTTTATTTTTATGTGTATTGTTATTATTGATGTTATTTTTTTATACATTACTATAATTATTTATTTAAGATTATTATATGATATACCTGGTTCATTTTTTTTCAATTATTTATTGAGAATCCAAATACTTCTCTATTGTTTTTTTCATTTAATAAAAATAAAAACTAGTTGTAGTTTTTTTCGTTCGGAAAATCTAAAATCGAAATGATTTATTTCTTTTCTTCATTCAAAAAATTCAAATAACGTGTTGAAGCTTTTTTCGTTTGGAAAAATAATATAATTAAAATGCTTCGTAGTTTCTTCATTGCAACTAATTAATAAAATTTTTGTATTCTAAATGGTTTGAAAAAATCAAGAATTGAAATTGTTCATCGCTTTTTAGTCAAATAAATTAAATTCTAAACGGTTTGTTGTTTTTATTGAAAATTTGAAATTGCATTGATTTTTTATTTACGTTTAACTAAAAATCAGAATTATTCTTTTGTTTGAAAAAGTCAAAAATCATAAACGGTTTACCATTTTTTGATCAAAAAAATTAAAATCAAAATGGTTCGTCATTAAAATCAAGATGGTTATCGTTGTTTAAAAAACCAAAAATTATAATGGTTCATCGTTTTTTAATCAAAAAAATTAAAATCGAAATGGTTCATTATAATGGTTCACTGTTATGATTTTTGATTTTTTTCAAACAAAAGAGCCATTCTGATTTTTAATTAAACGTAGATAAAAAATCAATACAGTTTCAAGTTTTTCAATAAAACAACAAACCATTTAGAATTTAATTTATATGACTAAAAAGCGATGAACCATTCCAATTCTTGATTTTTTCAAACCATTTAGAAATAAAAAATTTTATTAAGTATTTGCAATGAAGAAACTACGAAACATTTGATTATATTCTTTTTCCAAACGAAAAAGGATTCAACACGTCCTTATTTTGAACTTTTTTTGAATGGATAAAAAAAATAAATCATTTCGATTTTAGATTTTTTGAACGAAAAAAACTACAACTAGTTTTTATTTTTCTTAAATGAAAAAAAGAATAGAGAAAGATTTGAATTCTCAATAAATAATTGGAAAAAAAATGAACCATGTATGTCATATATAACCTAAAATAAATAATTATAATAATACATTAAAAAAAAGCTAACCATAATAAAATTCTTCCAGGGACCAAAACAGTAATTTAATATAAACCACAGGGACCATTTATGTAATTTTGTCTATAAACTATAAAAAGCATTGAAATGTGAATCATTCCTTATAATTTTGAAGGAGTGATATTGTTATGCATTATTGTTTTCTAATATTTATATATCTATTTATATATTTTTTAGAGTAAATTACAAAAATGATCCATGTGGTTTGGTCAAAATTATGGATATGGTCCCCGGTCTTTAAAAACTACATAAATGGTCCTTCAAAACACTATTTACTTGCAAAAAATGGTACCTATTTCTCTTAAATTTTTTTAAAAGACGGTTTTACCTTTTTCTCAATAACAATTTGGTCCCTCAACTATGCCAATTATTTTCAATATTCGTCCCTTTTATAAATTTTCACATTTTCTTTAAATTTATTATTATTATTTATACATTCTTATTTTTTAAATATATTTATGTTATAAGATATATTGCTTTTTTATTTATTAAAAATTATCCCTATGTAATATTTAATTTATTTAATTAACGTCTTTTTTATATATCAAATTTATTTATTAAAATTTTATTTATCTTATGTTTTATTTGTAAAAAGATTTATACACTTTTGTCTTTTATACATTTTCATATAAATATTTATTTATTTTTAATATATTTTTATTTAATTATAATTTTTATGAGAAAAGTATAAACATTGGGACATTTTAATTTAACTTTTTGTTACGTATATTGGCACTCGTGGCATCGTTTTTTTCTAATTATTTTGGGATTTTATTCATTTTGATTTAAAGATTTTTGTTATAATACATTTTAATTTACACAACTACTTTATTCATTTTATTCTGATTATTTTGTTAGATTAATACGTTTTGATTTAATTACAATTTATACAAACCAAATGCATCTGTCAAAGTATATAATCCAAAACGTATACGTTTCGTTAAATCAAAACATATAAATATTTATATTAAGTTTATATATTTTAATTAAAAATTATAATTAATTAAAAATGTATTAACCCTACAAATATTTAAGTTAAAAAAGAATAAAATATTATGTCTTTATATTTTTCTTCAAAATTAAGTCAAACTTAGAAACCTAAAAAAATATTGAATGAAAATGAATAAAATGTGAAGTCTACATATTTTTATAAGAAATTATAATTAAATCGAAATGTAGTAAGTAACGAAATAATTAAAACAAAACGAATAAAGTACTAAGTTTTAATTAAAAACGTATAAATGTTACAAAATAATAAAATAAAAGTAAATAAAATACTAAATTTGAATCCAAACATATTAACATATAAATATTTAAATCAAAATGTTAAATCCTTAGTTTATATATTTTACTTAAAAATATAATTAAATCAAAATATACTAACGTAATGAAATAGTTAGATCCAAACATAAAAAAGATAAAAATGTATACATGTTTTATCAAATGAAACATAAGATAAATAAATTTGTAATAATTAAATTGAATATACGAAAGAAACGTAAATTAAATAAACTAAATATTATAATAGGAATACTTTTTTTTAAATAAAAAATCAATATACATTATAACATAACTATATTTAAAAAATAAAAGTGTATAAATAATAATATTAATAAATTTAAAGAAAAGGTGAAAATCATAGAGACTAAAATTGAAAATAAATAATATAGTTGAAGGACCAAATTGTTATTGAGAAAATGGCAAAATTGTCATTAAAAAAGAGTTAAGAGAAAGAGGGACCATTTTTGCAAGTAAATAGTATTTTGAGAGACCATTTATGTAATTTTTAAAGACCAGGAACCATAACCATAATCCGACCAAACCACAGGGACCATTTTTTGTGATTTACTCTATTTAAAAAAAAAAAATGGTAACTCATCCTCTAGACCAACATGAAGTAGATAAATCGCGTAACTCATGGTTAAAGAACATGTGCAAGATTTGAACCCTGAATCTCCATTTATAATTTTATTTCACCAAATGAACCAAACATCTCCAAGTTAGCGTTTAAAAACAATAAAAAAGAAACCAAATCATTGGTTTTAAAGTTTCTTCAAATCTAAATTGTATTTTGTTACGAGATCAAATAACTTGAATTAATGTTTTTTAAATAATAAAGAACCCAAAATTTTATTTGATTCACAGTTTCATATAACACCGAATATGTTTTAAGCCGGATCGTGGATAGAAATTTGAAAAAAATTGAATTTTATTTTGAGTAAATTACAGAAATGGTCACTGTGGTTTGCTCAAAATTATGTAAATGGTCACTGGTCTTTAAAAATTGCATAAATGGTCCCTTAAAACACTATTTATTTGCAGAAATGGTCCCTCAATCTCTTGACTTTTTCTAAATGATGATTTTGCCCTTATTTTTCAAAATCAATTTTGGTCCCTATAGTATATAATTAGTTTTGGTTTTAGTCATTTTTATAATTTTTGTTTTTGTTTTTGTTTTTAAATGATAATTTAATAAAATGTGCTTTAATTATTTTATTTATTTAGTTAATTTTAATTCTATTTTATATATTCAATTTATTTATTTACATTTCATTTGTTAAAATATTTATACGTTTTTTATATTTTTATACGTTACCAACTAACTATTTCATTACGTTAACATATTTTGATTTGATTATAGTTTTAGAAAAAAATATAAATCCAGGGTTTTATTTGTTTTGATTAAAATATTTTGTTATGTTAATACGTTTCGATTTAAATTTAGTCTTTTATTCGTTTTAATTTACATATTTTGCTTCATTAATCTGTTTCAATTAAACTTAGTATTTGTTTAATCTATCCTAATTATTTTGTTGTATTAATACATTTTGATTTAATTATACTTTTTAATAAAACTATGTCGGGTTGACATTTTATTCGTTTTAATTTAAATATATTTTAGTGTTCATACATTTCATTTAATTATAAAGTTAGCGTTTTATTTATTTTTTGCTTAAATATTTTGTCACGTTAATATATATCGATTTAATTGTAGCTTTTAGCGTTTTGGTTTGTATATTTTGTTTATATGTTTTGAAACGCATATATATTTATACGCATATATGTTTTGAATAAAACGTGTATATGTTTTGTTACATACGTTTCGAAATCTATATAATGAAATATACAAACCAAAACGTATAGAAAGAAATATACAAACCAAAACGTTAAAAATTATAATTAAATCGATAGGTATTAACGTGACTATTTACGCAAACCAATGAGTTTTCAACTTATAGTTTTCAGAAAAAATCAAGGGTTTCTATAAATTTTGAAAACTTGTTTAAATAATGAAGTTTTAGTTTCAAGAAACATAAGATGAGTGATTATAAAATAAAAAAAATTAGGATAGGTGATAGAAAAGCATTAGAGAGAAAGAGAGTATTATAAATAAATATAAGGTTGGTAATAGAAAAGTAAGAAAGAGAGTACGAAAAGTGAAATAAAAATTTAAGTAACTGTTATTAAGTAAAAAATTATAATTTTAATTTTTAAAAAGTGAGATGCAAATTTTAGAAATTTTCAATAACTAAACGCAACCTAAAAATTCTTTAGCAATCTATTTAAGTAAAAAAAAAAAAAAAATAACTATCACCTTTCAATATACAAATATGAAATATTGTAGGATCCAATAAAAATTTTATATTTATAGGCCCATGGCCCATGGGCTTCTGATTACATGAAACAGTGACAGACAAAATTAACGACGAATTGATTCGATATTGACTAAACTAGACTTCTGAACAAAAAACCAAGAGCGAAACCCAGGGAGGGAGACGATGAAGATATCAAGCAAAGGGGAAAGAGAGATCTGAAATTTGAAGTGAAAATTCAAGTTCAGAGGAGTAGAAAATGAATGGAGTAGCTGAAGGATTGTGGGAATTGGCAGATTTGCACGAGAAGAATGGCGAGATTGCGAAATCAGTCAAGTGTCTTGAAGCTATTTGCCAAAGCACTGTCTCATTTCTTCCAATTATAGAAGTCAAAACTCGTCTTAGAATCGCTACCATGCTTCTCAAGCATTCTAATAACGTTAATCATGCGAAATCTCACCTTGAACGCTCCGTTAGTCGATTTTTCCCTCTTCTGCTTGAATTTATTCTATATGCATTAGTTTATGTTCATCTTCTCACGTTTCTAAAGTCAAAGTTAGTTGTGATTTTTCTTGAATTTTGCGTACTTGATGAAACGATGGAGATTTTTATATTCTGTTCGTTTTACTGCTTTCACACGCAGTGAGCTAGATATGGTGCTTACTTGATTCCTTTATATTCCCTTGAGCAAATTTTGGTACCTGAACACTTATATTGGATTTTTAAAAAGTATATGGAGAAGATTTAGTAGTGTCTTATGTTTTGAATCTAATGCAATGCATTTAGCAGCTTGCCCAATTTGAGTATGTAGCTCTGAAGAGGCGAAATTGTTGATGAGAAGCTTTTCATACTCTTAGTTAAATCGTATATAAAAATATAACACATGAATATGTTTGTTTATGGTTTTAATTGATGGTGAAGATAAAGTGGGGATGACCATGAGGTAGCATGACCTAAGAACCAAAGCCAAGAAAGAACTAGCATGATTGATTGGGGGATTGTAGGCTAAAGTAAACCAATGAGAACTATGATTTATATATAGTAAAGGAGGCTGTTAATGTTATGGAAGCATGGTGAAAGACACCCATACCGTAAAGAACACAACTAACTTCATCATGCATGCATTGTTCCACTTGAGAATATCATTTGTAATACTTTGCAATTGTAGAATGCAAGTTATCTTCTCAAGCAAGATGAGGACCTCTTCAAAGTTTGTTAACCTCGCCAGCACTAGTTAAGTGAGTAATGTGATATAAATTGAAGTAAATTGTTTAAGTACCGGTTTACTGTAGCATAACCCTACACAGTTCAATTAAATATCTTAGTTCTTTTGTTGACCCTTTTGGTTGAATGTTGATTTAGAAAAAAAGATAAACGCTGAATTAATTGCTGGATGCACCAACTGATATTTAATCTGTGATGCTATGTTAAAAATTATGGTACACATCTTGAGGTGTATTTTGGGCGGTAAAGGTGAGAAGGTTTTTAAGCTATGTAAGTTGGTATTAACTAAACAGACTTGCACTTGTGTTTTTACAGCAATTACTCTTAAAGTCGATTCCCTCATGCTTCGAGTTGAAGTGCAGAGCCTATAGCTTACTGAGCCAATGTTACCATCTTGTTGGAGCCGTCTCTTCTCAAAAACAGCTATTAAACAAGGGACTGGAACTTACTGAAACCTTTGGGGAGGGGTATGCAACTTTCCTTGTGTGGATTTTACTTTTAATGGTGTCAGACAACAATATTTGTTGGATATACATTGTTAAACAGGGAGTAAAAAATGTCAGGATTTTTCTATCATGGACAAAAAGGCAACCATATTAGGAGATACATTAGTATGCTTGTCTCTGTTAGCTCAAACTAAAGGCTCAACATGCTCCCATTCTGTAACATTAAGAGCCAGTTAATTTATATCCTTTACGTAAAGAGTTGAATCAGCATTATTCCTGCAAGTTGTACTGCACTAATTGCTATTGTTGTATATTGGAAGGTTTTCTGGGAAGTTATGGTCATGCAACTTCAATTCACAGCTTGCAAATGCGCTCATCATAGAAGGAGATTATCAGGGTTCACTATCTGCTCTGGAGCATGGTTATGTTTCTGCAACTGAGATGTACTATCCAGAGTTACAGGTTGCGTGAACCAATTACTGCATATTTTATCAGTAAACATGAATTCATAACAATTGGCATTTGGTTTCTGTTTCTTATTTAATAACTCGACATTTCATTGTCTTTCTACCATATATGATTTGGTTATTCATCATAAAACCATGAAGTGGTGTTTGCATCCATTTTTTGCTCAATTTAGGAATCCAATCCTGTTTGTTGTGCTTGTTGACAGATGTTTTTCGCAACTTCAGTTCTGCATGTACATCTCATGCAGTGGGATGACGGAAGCTTAGTCGAAGGTGCCGTAGGCAGATGCAATGCTGTTTGGGAATCTATTGATCCAGACAGAGTAAGTCAATTTGTCTCTGGCAAGTATAAACTTAACATTAAGATCCAAATAAGTGGTTAAACAATATTTTTATACGACAATACAATGGTACTTATATCATTAAATTACTTGTTGATAACAAATAACATTAGAAGCTTTTTGGCCCTAAATCATTTTCTATGGGCAATTGTCAGTTATGAGCCGTGACACCCTATTAAATTCATCTATTTTTTTAGGGTTTGTAGGTTAGGGAGTAAGAGAGTAAATTAACTCACACTATGGGGGATATCTTAGAAAATTAATGTGCGTATCAGTAGCAGTTAATCGCATCACTACATGTTCACTCAGAAATTATATGAAGTTTAATCGGATTTCACTTTCATTTGAGAAATTAAATACTTGCTTTTTGATGGGTCATCTTGTTTCTTTCTTTTTCTGCATGTATCTCATATATATGTATAGATTGTACTCCTTTCTCCCATTTGTTTTAGTAGAAAAGCTACATTTTCTCAATTTTGATGTTTAACCTACTCACCTAGTACTTATCAAATGCATTTGATGTATATTTGTTGGATTTGGCATCAATGCCTACAATTTGCAATGCTAGCTATAAAAGCTACTGTAATTATAATCATAATTGAAAAGTAATACAAAACACATCAATATTCATTTCATTCAATAGTCGAATTGTCACTTGATTTCTTTCTAGGACGGAGGTAGAGTAATAAATCAATTGAATCTCCATTAGCGGTGAAGTATAAGGCCAATTGCGTAAAATAGGAAGCAAGTTTATCACTTCTCTTGATTTTTGAAAACCATCTTTGAGATCTGCACTAAATAGAAGCTAAATTACATTGCTGATTATACCTTTCAAAGTTAGTTTGTTTCTATCTAGCACAGGTGATGATTTGCCAATGTCGGTACAAATGTGAAGTTTGTTGCTAAAGTGAGTAATTAGATGTAAGTTAGTTTTTATTTAACACATAGTTGTTAAAAGCGCGCATCAGGCGTGCCTAGGTTCTGAGGTTTATAAGGCCCTACGTATGGGGCTTTTCCTTGACTAAAGTGCGCCTTGGTTACGTGGAAAGTTTAAGAAGGGTAGACAACTAGGAAACTAGCGATCATACATGTATTTTTCTTGATATTATAGATATTTTTATGTATCTAGACATCATACATATGTTTTTATGCAAGGCAACTACATAAGTACATAGTTGATATTATAAATGTCTTTATGCAACTAGACAACATGGAACATAGTTTTTTTTTTATTATTATAAATGTTTTTACATTATTTAAGTTATGCCGACAACTAGACATCATACATATAGCCTTTTTCACTTTATTAATTTGATGCGCCTCGCATTCATGAGGCCCGCGCCCGCGTCTCGTGCTTAGGCCCTGAGGACCCCTTTGCGCCTTTCACAACTATTAGCGCTTATCTCAAGGACGCTTTGTAAAGCCAGGAAAAGTTGTAATTGCTTACTATTTATGCATTTTTTTTTCTAAAACTATTTGCACTGAACTTGTTATTTATAGTTTATTTAATTTATATTGATGGATCTAGTGTGCTGCTCGTCTAATGTATTAGATTTTCTCGACTTTACTTCCATGTAACCGTAGAGACAACAATGCCTTGGTTTACTCTTTTACAATGAGCTGCTCCACATATTCTATCTACTCCGTATATGTGACTACAAGGGGGCCGGTCAACATGTTGATAAATTAGACGCTGCCATGAAGACCGACTTGCAGAAGATGCAGCAAGCTCGAGAGCTCACAAAAGAGCTCAATATAGTAAACGAAGGTCTCTCCCAAGCTGATCTACCCTATAGAGATAGAGCTACACTCAGTTCAAGACGAATTCAACTTGAAGAGGAAATCAGTAATTTTATTGGATCAAATTCGATTGGCCAAGAAGCTCTAGAACCTGCATACTTCGGCAATGTGAAGCGAGAATTGGGTGACAAGCTTGAGTTGGCACCTCCTCCTATTGATGGGGAGTGGTTACCAAAAAGTGCTGTATATTCTCTAGTTGATCTTATGGTTGTTATTTTTGGCCGCCCAAAGGGACTCTTTAAGGAGTGTGGAAAGAGAATCCAGTCCGGACTAAATACTATTCAAGGTAGATCTTTCTGCTCATTTCATCACTTTGAATTTTCGAGTGCTTGTTGAGCTATAAAGTGTTGAACTTGCTTTGGCCAGTTAGGATTGATATTCATAATTGATATCCTGTTCCCTAAAGGTTTACAGGTTTTTGCGCCTCTAATGTCTAGTTTGCAGGTTATAGCAGTGAAACATTTGCCTCTTAGTCCTCATAAGAAATGTTGACAAAATGGCAATCACATGTGGATACATTATCACACACTACAACTTGATAATTTATAATTAATGTTTACATGGGAGGTATATTTAGACATATATATGGGTTGAAATTGAATTTTCATTCCAGGGGCTCCACTGAGGTGCTTGGGTGTCCTTGAACTCCCACTCCATATTATCCAGAGACAAATATAACTCCGCAACTTAACAAATGTGGAATAGATGTTGATCTTTTCCTAAGATTAATGTATTCATGCCGTTTATCTGTCTGTTCAAATTCATGCTTCATATGTAAAATTAAATAAGAAGAGGTTGTCTATAGTCTTCATGTATTGTTTTATGAGGAACCTCAATTTGGAATACACGAAGTGTCAAACAATTAAAGTGTTCTTTCTGTTTTGGCATTGACTTGAGTAACTTCTTGGTCATAGTTGTCAATAGCGACGATAGCGGTCGCTATAGCAAATAGCATGGCATAGCGGCTATCATCCGCTATTATGTGTTTCGCGGTCCGCCATTAACTTTTTTTTTTTTTTTTAAATATACATATGATCTATGATTGACTTTTAATAGTTTTAAGACTTTATTTTGAAGTTAAAATGTTAAATACATTAATAAGTTTAACGTAACATATATATTTTGGTTTTAATACTATATCCGCTAAACATGAAATAGCGGGCACTATAGCTACGCTATCGCGATGTAGCATATAGGTAGGTTGTCGCTATCGTCGGTATTCGCTATCAACAACTATGGGTTGACCTCCTCTGTCCTATAATTCAACCTACTGCACCAGCTTAGAAACTGAATAAGTTACTTGTTTCACACAGCGGAGCTGGTGAAATATGGAATTACTGAAGGTACAACAGGTAAGCCTTCCACTCACAAGTCTTAATATAAAGTAAACCAGTAAGAAGACATCTTTATTTCTAAAATTCCTAACAACTTAAAATCCATTCGATATTCATTTTCAAACTAACATATCCTTTTAAATTCAAGCAGAAGTGGATTTGCAGCACTCTGCCATTTGGATGGCGGGTGTATACTTGATGATCTTGATGCAGTTTCTTGAGAATAAAGTAGCAATGGAACTAACTCGTTCAGAATTTGTTGAAGCACAAGAGGTTTGTTGTCTGCCTTCAACGTTTCAGGGTTGATTTGGAAGTTTATCGTTTAGCTTATGATGCATGGATGATGTCTTTTTGATTACTAAACAGCTGAGCATTTTTGCTGCTAGCAACATCCAGTGATGTTCCTTATTTCATTGGGTGTATGTTTTGGAACACATAAATTGACTTATTATACTCCTGACTATGAAACCAAGGATACTGATATATTCATTGGGTACAAGTGTAAGTGTGTGTGTGCTGCGTCTCGAATTTAGAAGGCTAAGGAAAAGGAGAGAAAAGAAAGGAAAGGAAAATAAAGGGAGGGAAGGGTATTATTTTTATTTTTGTTCTTGAATGGTGATGAAAGGAAGGAAATGAATTTTGTGTTCTTGAATGGGAGGGTAAGGAAAAGAAATGAGTATTTTTGCTATTATGCCCTTATGATGTTTTCTAACACTCTGTTCCATAGAGAAGAAAGAAAATGATGGAAGGAAAGGAAGAGCAAAGAAATAGAATGGATGGGATTATAAATAAACAATTTCCATCCTTTCTCCCCACTCTTGTATTCTGGAGGATATTTTTGTCAAAAGATGATAAAAGATTTTCTTTCCTTTTCCTCCCACATATTGAAGGAAAAACCATCATTCTTTTCCAACCTTTTTCTTCTCTTTCCTTCCTTAAAATGTTAAGAGAACACAACTTGTTTCCTTCCTTGCCCTTCACTTTCTCTTTCCTTAAACTGGTTTCGAGCAGCAGAAAGAGAGAGAGAGAGAGAGAGTTGGGACTAAAGCATGATGCTGGATTCTTAAAATATCAAAAAGAGTGAGCTCCTATACCAGTTCCATAAGTCAGACTTCATGCTCCTAAAGCTACCTTAATGTGTTTCTCATCACATTTAAGTCCAATCTTCATCCCTCTAGCTAGTTCCTTGAGATTGGAGTTGTAGACAAGACGAGTCAAGTCTTCAAGGAGTTTGAGCCAAGCCGACTTGTTGCCTATATGCCTATTTGAGACTATGCTTGAGACTGGCAGCTCAAAGATGCTAAATGAATCTGCCCGATCAAGTCTATACAAGTCACATATAATTCATATTAATTTAATGCATATTCTTATCCTGTTGGTGACTTCTACTACATGTAAATTATTTGTGACAATTTGTATATATTTTACTTGAAGGGTTTAGTTTTAATTTTACACGAGCCCATATGAGCCAATGCTCAAGCTTATTTGAGCACACAGCTACTAAGCCAATACAAGCTGATTAAGGTTTGAGCTTATGTGCACCCATAACAAGCCTATATGAGCCGAACCAAGGATTTAGCCTTAGCCAGTTAGCCCTTAGCCAAGCAGAGATTAAGCTAATCTTGTCAGGCTTCGTACCCCACGAGCTGAACCTGGGTGGTTACTTAATTTTAATTAGTGGAATGTTGAGCCAAGCAAACTTGGGCTCAGCTTGGCTCAAATGCTCCCATGGCTGAGGTTCCCTTAATGCATCATGTCAGTGGGTATTACTGGCATATGAAACTCCAGTCTCCACTATAGAGAGTATAGGGTGAGTGCGTGTGGACATTTGTATAAATATTTTGGTCTGATATGGTGTTATTTTTATAACAAATGTTTGTATGGATATTTAGAAGTAGACATGATGTACACCACTTCAGAAATTTAATGTTTACACTCGTGCATCAGCTAGTCTGTTATGCAAAAACTTGGAGACATGTCGGACTTTGTTTCCCCTCATAATTATGAGTGGGTTCTAGAATCTAGAGTTATACCTGATTTGTAGATCATAATCTGCACATTATGACACGAAAGTGAAACAATAATTTTTTCATGTTTGCAGGCATTAGTGGAGATGAGGAATTGGTTTAATCGTTTTCCTACGATTTTGCAAGCTTGTGAAAGCATTATTGAGATGCTGAGAGGGCAATATGCTCATTGTGTTGCTTGTTATAGTGAAGCTGCTTTTCATTTTGTTGAGGCATCAAAGGTATGTTGGTTATTGGTATATCTTTAAATGGACTATGATGGCCTTGTTTATGTGTATAAGTCTCCTGCTTTTATGTTTTTGATTTTATTGGAGTTGGTGATATACAACAATATTATTATAATATAAGTTTCCCCCAACTTTTTCCTGTTGGAGAAAACTCACTATATACCCAATTGAAACGGCTATGAGTCTATGATCTGATTCTCATGAATTGTGATCAATCACAAGAGGTGCACACAAGGGGATAGAATAATTTCAATAATCTTAGAGATGAAGTTGTATATAATTTCAATCATCTTAGAGATGAGCTACCCTTGGGCGACATTTGGTAGAGAGGAATTGAAGAGAAAGGAAATTTAGAGTTTTAAACGATTTCTTAAACCATGAGCAATAAGAATAAAATGACTAGAACTTTATATTTCATTATCTTTACCAGTTTATTCAATTCTTCATCTTAAGCTAGAGAAACAGCAAAAATGAATTTTTTAGTGTTTATTTGATTCTCTTTGGTATCAACCAGAGAATCAAGGGAATAAATAGTGAATTATATGAGTGATACAATATTACAATCTTTCATTTTTTTTCATTTCCATTCTTCTCTTTTCCTCTCAACCAAGCGCTCCCTTATAGTTGTCAATGAATAATGATATCTACTTGCAACAATTATAGACTCAAGGCAAAATGCAAGTTCGATCCATCAATTCTTGTTAGCTCGGAGGAATGTCATATAATTATATATGGGATTATTGGATGTATTTTGAAGTTTGTTCATCGTCTTACTCTTAAAGCAGTTGAACTCTATGATATCAAAACCGGAAAATGGAAGTTGAACCAATAGTGGAAAGAAACACAGTAATTTAAGAAATCAACACCAAAAGCAAATGTAGTAAATTGTGGATGTTTATCTGGACCATATATTCCCTTCTCTATGGTATCCTGCTTTGAGTGGATTATTCCTTTACCACAGTTAATGAATTTTATGTGATTGTATACATGCAGCTGACTGAGAACAAATCAGCACAAGCCATCTGCCATGTTTATGCAGGCGTGTCTTACATATGCATTGGTGATCCGGATTCATATGCAAAGGTGAACATGATTTTCTCTCAAAGCTCCGAGTCTTTTCTTAATGTGTAGTATGCGTTTAGAAACTTCTTGTTAATGCAGGCTTTAGAGTTGGTTGGACCAATTTACAAAACAATTGATTCTTTTGTTGGAGTACGAGAGAAAACTACTGCTCTTTTTGCATATGGCTTTCTTTTAATGAGGCAGGAGAATCTACAAGAAGCACGGTAAACATCCCATTCTTAACAGGTCACTCATATTTATTTCTCTTGATTTATGTAGTTATGGGCCTTAGAGCAATCTCACTGCATCATGCATCATTAACCAACACCCAGCACACACACACATATAGACACAGGATCTTTTGTGAACACTTTATTCGTTGTGAACATTATGAACAACTATAGAATGACTTTGAATCTTATGAATCTTGTTGCAGATACTACCGAACCCTTCTATTAACTTATGAATCTTGTTGGATCCTATTAATTTAGTTGAATCCTATGAATTTGTTGGATCTTATGAATCTTGTTACAAATGCTGCTATGAACCTTTTGAATGTTATGAATATTGTTGCAGACACTTTTATGAACCCTTTGAATTATATGAGTCTTGTTACAAACACTTGTTGATATATATAAATGCTTATATGTATTTTTTTATTTCTTCACAGTATTCACAACGAATAAAGTGTTCACAATGGATCTCATCCCCATATATATATGTGTGTGTATAAAATATCAAAGTACTTCCCATTCATTGAAGCCATTTTCGGATATCTCTGTCCACAACTATCAAACCTTAAAATCTACATTTTTCTTTGTTCTAACAGGATCATTTTCACAAAATGAGCCTAGAGAGGATGGAAGATGAAATTGGCTAGTTTTGAATGACATCAGGGTTATCATATTTAACTCTGATATTTTGCAAATAATAATAAGTATACATGTTAGGAATTAGCTTATGGTTAAAATTGATATACTTCCCCCCTCTCTAGGCATTGCAATTCTTTTCAGTTTTCACCATAGACACTATAATGCAGGGTTCGATTGGCAAGTGGGTTGCAGACGACACACACGTCCCTGGGGAATCTTCAGCTGGTATCACAGTATCTGACGGTGCTCGGCAATCTGGCACTAGCTCTTCATGATACCGTCCAAGCCAGAGAGATCTTGAGGTCTTCCCTTACATTGGCAAAGAAACTTTATGACATTCCAACTCAGATCTGGGTTCTATCAAACCTGACGGGTATGTCTTGCATTTCAAGTCTTTAAATGGCTCTATTGCTGATTGCTTATATGGTTTAATACACAACTTCTTCCAGAAGTGGAAGCAACGATAAAGCTTACAATTATTGGATTAAGAGATTGTAAGTTTCTTATGACACATAAGATAAATGAGGTTTTTAGTGGCACCTTCTCTGAAAAGGCAGGACAGATAAAAAATAAAAGGGAACTCTGGATTCAACTCTGCTCGTCTTTTTTGTTTTTCATTTGTAATTGAAGGGAGTAGTTTATCTTTTTCGTCTATTGTGTGTTACACTTAATTCTCCATCATTGCTAGAGAAATGAAAGAATTGCATTTTAACCTATACATTGATACAACTTGAGAATTCATAGAGAATTTATATATATAATTCAAGTCTCCTAACTAATAATTTGTCTTCATTTCCTTTCTCTTCAATTCTCTCTACCAAACACAACCTTATTGTTTTATGCCAGCTGATAAACATTGATATATTTAACTTTTTTTTAAGTTGTCAATGTTTTTGATTCAGTAATATATACATTTTTTCTATGACCTTGCTCTGGAGTCTGGACTTTCTTGATGATGCAAATAGCATTGAAATAGTATATGTTCAGCTAAATTGAGCCACATTTGTTATGCAGCATTGTATGAGCAAGTAGGTGAAAAAGGGAATGAAACGGAGAATCGTGAATACGAGAAGAAAAAGGTGGACGAGCTGCAAAAAAGACTTGCTAATGCACATGTATCCGCTCATCATCTTGAACTTGTAAGTTTATCCGTTTCACCATTTTTCTCTTATCCCTTTTACTTTTTTACTCCCTCTGTCCAATACAATTGCAGTGGAAAAATACTTGGTTTATAGGATTTTGATATCACACCTACAAGAGATAACAAAATCCTCCCACTTGAAGGATTTCAAAATCCTCCCTCCTGAGGGATTTCAAATCCTCTAAACCAAGGAATCCCATGAAATTACCAGCAAACAAACGGGTGCCACTCTAAACTGGAAGGGCATGAGACTGGAAACAAAGGAAGAGTCGACAAGGGTTAACTACATACTGATTGGCTAATTTCCCTGTACATTGTCACTGTTGCAGTGGACAACTTGTCATTTTTGCAAGAAATGCTAAAAGGGGAATTTTGCAATTGATATGAAACTTCCGAAATAGATTTTTTTTGTAAATTTTGCGAATTTGGTGGGACAGAGGGAGTTTGTAAATTGTTATATTCAACTGATATAGATTTCATGAACAGATTGAGAAAGCAAAGTTCCAAGTCCGAAGACTAAATGAAGTTGATATCAAGCGAGCAATCGCTGGTCCATCTATGAGAGTCGATCTTGACATTCCAGAATCTGTTGGATTACCATCGTCAACACCTGGACCTTCATCAAGGCTCATGGACGTAGATATTGTCAGACGGTCGACCAGGAAAAAAGGGTAATTTCAGCCAAACTCGTGTGTATTCTCTATTTTGTTATAGAAGCATGATAACCATAGCAGATAAACAATTCGCCTCATGTTTATTTACGTAGTTTATGTAATATCCTACTAATTATTAGGGTTTAGTGCATATGCTAGTTGTATATGATTGTAGGAATTAGATGTAATCATGCAGTTGTAATAGATTCAAAAATCCATCAAGATTGTATCATTTTCAGACTCCCTGTGTTGGTACATTGCAACAAATTTAATATTTTAGGGTGGGATGAGACAGAAGAGCCCAAATCTCATGACAGAGGGTGAAACCGGCTTCATGTTCTTCGGATTGCCTGAAGCATGAGCCAATGCCCAATGAATGGGTCCATAAGGTAAACCTTGGTCCGGAACCGGTCAAAATGCCAGGTGGCTAACAATGCTAACTGAGTAGTAGTTATTAGTTTCCTTATATTTTTGTTAGGATGTGGTTGACTTGTAGGATGAAATTTGAAAGAATTAAAGTTAAAATTTCAATCATAAGGACAACAGGGAGAAGATCGTGAACGCGGCTTCATTATCCACACCTCCGGTCGGATAAATGGAGGACCAATTGACCCGGGTTTTCACAAGCCTTGGCGGGTTTTGGAGTGCTTGTTAAGGGCACACGTGTTTGGTGGGGTGAGGTAGGATATGATGTTTAGTGTTAATCAGAGGTGTAAGTATGAAATATTTAATCTAAATTTCTTTGTAAATAACTTGGAATGGTAGATTTCTTCAATCAAAAACCATATAACCAAATCTAAACATGTTAAGGGGGTCTTTGGTTCGTGGAATAGAAATAAAATGAATATTAGCTTGTTTGGAATTTTTATAATAAATATAAAAAAATCAATTTTATTTATTTACAATTAAATTAATTGTTGTAAGAATTGACATTCCTACTAACTCTTACATGAATTAAATTGAACCCATACATCAATTAAATTCTAACATATATCTTTATGTCATACTAAAAGCTATCTTTTATCTTTCAACATCAAACACACTAATAGTTAATATTTAAGTTCCAACTCTTTTGACTTTCATTCCATAAACCAAATGCCATGAGACTTCAATTGGTGTGTGAAATGAAATTTGAAATAATCTATACTATATAAAATAAGAAAACCACTTATAGTTTTTGGACCATTGGATGGAAATAAACCAATGGTCCAGATTAATGACAACTAATAATTATTTATGAAATGTCTCATATACTCTTAATTAAAATAAATAATTATACCTATGTCATTTTATCTTTCTTTCCTAATTAAAATCAATAATTAAAAAATATATAAATAATCTTTTATCTTTCTTTCCTAATTTATTTCCTTACATTAAACACTTCAATTTATTATATTAAAAGCAATTAACCAATAGGTTGCTAATAACTAAAACATATATATTGTCTTTAAAATCCGAAACATGCATATAATAATTGTAACAATTTAGTATAATTTATATCTTAAAACAAATATTTATTTATTAATATGACATAACTTTTTTAGTTAAATTATATTAAGTATACAATGTTGACAAATTAAATACAATTATTCTTTCATATATTTCATATGTTTACATTCATAAATATTCTACAAAAGTATTTTAAAATTTGAACTAATTTATAGAATTTGAAATCTACTTTTATTCTTAGAATTTTCTATTATTATTACTTATTAGTAGCAATTATAAGAAATTATCAATTCATTTTATCAATTCTAAAAAATCTGAATGAAAATATGAATTGATATAAATAGTACACTTAATAATCTAGCTAATCTATATATCTATAATAAATACTAATAAAAGAGTAACTTTACTATTTTCTTGTGAAGTCACGTGTCATCACTATGAATCAATACGTGACATTTATGAGTTTTAAAAATAATAAAGAAATTTAATTGAATTCTATCCAAATCTAATATAATTTACTTTTAAATTCAAATCAAATCAAACAAAATCTAATACTCTACTAACTTATTAATTATAATATAATATAATAAAAGTTTAAAAAATATAAGCATATAAATTATTATTTGTATATATATATATATATATATATATATATATATATATATATATATATATATATATATATATATATATATATATATATATATATATATATATATTAAAAATATCCGCGTAATACGCGGGTAATAAAGTAGTTGTAATTTAAAACATAGTAAAGTAGGCTTGTTGGTTGATTTATGGAATGATGTTTAATGTTGGCTTAATTGTATCATATATCGAACTCTTAGATATCTAAATTCTTCAATTATAGGTTTTGATGGAATCTAAAAAATTATAATTTTTTAATCGTTCAGACTTTAGGAATGATAAATTTTTTCAATCATAGATTTTAGTAAAATCTAATTAAATTTTAAATAATTATTTTTGTACTCAGAACCTTTCAAATACATTATAATTCTTTTAGGTAGCATTTGGTTAGCAGAATACAATTCTAAGGAATTAGAATTAAAATTTTGTTTGTTTTGAAATTTTGATTACAAAGATGAAGTGCTAAATTAAAATTTATTTGTAATTTAATTCTTTGTTTATAGGAATTTGACATATTAAATTCCAACATACATCCTTAATCAATATTGGAAACTATCATTTATTATTCATCAACAAACATATTATAACAATAATTTAAATTTTAATTCCTTCGTATATAATGCCTAAGAGTTAAATGCCACCCTAAGGGTGCGTTTGGTACAGAGAATTAAGGCTAGGGAAATGGAAATAACAGGAATTCCCATATTAACAAACATGAGAATTTCTCTTATTTCCATTTCCCTAACCTTAAGTCTCTATACCAAACATAGTGTAAAGTTAAACCGGACTTGAGAATTAGAATTTAAATTTCGTTTTAAAAAGCAACTCCATTTGTTTTAACTGAATTTCCTAGTTTTAGTCAAAGGAAAAATAAGAGATACTAAAATAAGGATGATAAAGAAAAAGAAAAGCCCACTAGGCATTAGGCAGTAGATGAAATTGCAAATTTAACTTTAAAGACCGGTCTTCTATTTTATGCTAAATGCACTTTCTCTATCAAGTCGTCAACATTCGCAGGCTGGATGAAGGAAGGGGAAGGGACATTAATAGTTTGACTAATTTTATATCTCAAAGAAAGAAAATTATAAATAAAGATAACATATTCATAACATACCTAAAATTTTTATTCGGGACATTCTAAACAGATAAACCATAAAAATTATTATAAACCATCTTTTGTCATGTCATGTCCCGTCACATAAAAAATGACTATTTCTTCATGCATCACCTCTAATTTCTCATACACTAGCTCTATACATTTGACCTATAAATATTTATCTTATGATTGGACAAAAATGTGTAAACAAATAAACTATAATGATGAGTTATGAAAAAAGACATATTTTAGGTCAATTATAGGATGTAGATGTGGTGCATGAAGTAACACCCTAAAAAATAAGTAAATTATAAATTATCTTTTTACAACAAATATATAAATAAACATCTTTTTTAATGGGACCTACTCAACCTTTCTAATGATTTATAAATAAATACTAAAATTAATGAAAAGTGTAAGTTTTGAAAATTTAAAAAAGGACAATGTAACTTTGCATGTTTGAAATGACAGTGCTAAAGCCATTTATCATATTTTGTGTAACATATTTTGTGTAACATATTTTGTATCAGAAAGAACGGTTCTTGCATTCAAATCAAATAACAAATTGCAAAATGAAAAAGAGTAAAAAGAATTCTGAGTGGCATCCACAAACGTCTCACAAGCGTGTGATGGGATGCATTTAGAGGGTGTTTGATTCGTAGATTTTTGGGATTCATTGTGATTTGTATTGAAAAATTCTGTGTTTGGTTTGCAGATTTCAGTAAGAATACAATTTTTTAAAGGGGATAACTGCGCAAAAAACCCAAAACTTGTCAGTTTTTTGTGATTAAAACCCCAAATCATTTTTCGTTGCATAAAAAACTCCGAACTAACTAAAAATCAGTAAATCAAGGTTCTATCAATTGGTAACCGGTTGAAACCAGTTATTAATCCTACGTGGACCGGTAAATAACCAACGTGGAATAAATTTTAATTGTCAAAATCGGTTACCAAGTATTACACATCATTTAAACCCCCGTTGATGATGTAATCCCATTTAAAAATTACAATTAAAAATTAGCAACGGGGGTTTAAGTGATGTGTAATACTTGGCAACCGGTTACAACAATTAAAATTTATTCCACGTAGGTTATTTACCGGTCTACGTAAGATTAATAACCGGTTTCAATCGGTTACTGTAACATCCTCAAATTTGATATAATAATTAAACTATTAATTATACACTTAACCGATAATTGAGTAACTTGTTTATGTTAAACGATGTGTAAGGACTAAAATTTTTGTAATCATCCAAGAGAATATATATGCATTAATGTTACCTTACAAGACTATAAATAGGTAAACGAGACATATATGTATTTGAGTCAGTTTAACTCGTACCTTACTATAATACCCTTATGATTTAAAATAATAATTTAATTAATTAAGTTATCCAAAATGAATTAAGTTAATTGTTTAATCATAATTATTATGATAGATGCTCACTTGCTTCATTAACTTGTACCTTATGCTTTGAGCTTTGCAAGTTAGTGATCCATACATGTGAGTACAAGATGTTAAAGCCTGGGGTACAAGCCCCTAAAGCTATCTACAAATGGTGGGCTTAAATTATGAAAAATATAATGCATTAGGTAGCTCAAGTTGATGAAATAAAACTGGAAGGTGGTGTTGTGAAAGGTTGGCCAATTGAGGGTTTGATAAACCCCCCAATCGTGAGCCCCTCCTTCCCATTTCATTTCTTCTTGCACATATTAGAAAAGAGAGAGAGTAAGGCAGAGGCTAGGGTTGGATTGAAGGTCCTTCAAGTTAACCAAGAGGTTGAAGAATCTTGGGCAGCCAAAATACAACTAATTAGAGGTAGTCTTTCCCTTGTTTTGATGATGTTTGTATGTCATCTTCACCTCTTCTACATAACTATTGACATGGTGGTGAAGTGAAGATGGATAGAGATAGTGATGTGTTCATAAAAGTTAATCATAAATAGCAAAACAATGGAATGGTTTCTGAAATTTACTAACATAATAGACAAAGAATCTTACAAAACTTAAGTTGAGTTTAATTTTGTAAATTCAAAGAATTGATGATGAATTCGAATGATTCAATCATGTGTTTATGTCAAAATAAGTTAGTATATGTTTATATGTATCAAATATATCATATAGAGGGGTCTTGATATGTTTTTGAATGATTAAAATTGAGTTTAGAACGAAAGAACCACGAGCAGGACGTCAAGAAAACGAGTTCTGGACTGCAGAGCAAGGGAACTCACCGAGTTCCCCTATGAACTCGCCGAGTTTACCATCAGATGGGCCAATTTTCAGAAGATAAATGTTGTAGCCCTGTGTGTCCTCTTCGTCTGGGCTCTTGAATCACCTAAATCCGAGTTCGTATAAAAAAGTTATGGCCAAAATACGAAACTAGTGCGAATAGAGCCTTGTTCACCCAAAACACTTGTTTTAAGTCCCATAATGATACTATAACATTATGGCATCATTCTATAACTATATAACACATACCTTATCATCAAATAACGCCTAAAATTCTATATAACTCAATAAGAGGCGTCTCGGTGTCGATAATTCGGAATCTTGAACCGAAAACACTTAAAATGCTCCAAATGACTTTCAAACCTTATAATATGCTACTATAAACTCATGAATACTTTGAATATCGTTATTTGATAGGTTTGGAGCTGGAAGGAGTGCAAGTTATCGGTTTGGGGCATTAAGTGGCGTATCAGCCGTACTGAACATTAAAGGCTATTATAGCCTATAGTATTGTGAGTTCTAGCATGGATGTGTGTGTTGCATACATAATTACATGTTTATTTTATTAATGACATTGTGCATATCTATTTGGCATCATCCTCTTATATGATGCATTGCACTAATTTTATTATACTGCCTTATTGGTGGTTCATTACTTGATCATGGCCTATGGCCAGCATACCTTATTTGATACCCCATTATACACGTCAGCATCTTGATTATGCTTTGAATCCTTCTTCATACATATCATGGCTTTTATGCTACACATGATGATTATTCATTTCATGTTCATATGATTACTCTTGATTAACCCCTTTGTGAGCTATGCTCATTTATCATTGGCCTCACCGGATATCCAGGTTATCATTATTATTATCAAGCGTCTTACTTTGTGTTTGTGCGTATAAATTCCTACACCACATGAGCTCGTGGGTAGGTGGCCGGACTTCGGGCGCCGCTTGGAGTTGCGCAGCTGGACATTGATCCATAGCTGTTGGCAACGGCGGGTCAGCGGGTCATGTACCGCAACCTATGCAAATTAATGGGCTATGCCCACATTATTTTATTAAAAAGATATTGCACTTGTCATTACATAATCATTTTATCATTTATACATGTTGTATGTTTTGCACTCCATATCGATCTAGTAACTCACTTAGCAAATTTTATTTGCTAACCCCTCACTTTTATATACCTCAGGTGGAATAGTAAAGTCAAGGTGATTGCTGCCTTTGGTCCTAGAGTTTAAACGAACCGAAATTGAAGTCTTGACTCTTGGTAAAGATTAGCTTAATATTTTGATATTTTTGGGTAGTGTGTCTACCAACACACTTAGATGTGTACATATAGACACCTAATGTCTTTGATGGATGATAGTTGTTGTAACCATTTAGAATTATCTTATAAATTTACTTTACATTCCAAATCATGGTTTATAACCAAACAGGGATATTGACTCCGTGCGAACGGGTCATGCCTAATTTTTTTTAAAAACTATGCTAATTATAATTAATCTACTGCAACCCCATTATTATTGTATTAAGTTGAAATGAGTGTTTCAATCTGGTATCAGAGCCGATGTTCATTGCATGAGTATAGTCGACGATACTCTACTATGAGCTCGGTTTCAGATGCTTGTATTGGCCGCCTACGCAACACGATTATAACATAAGCTAAGTTATGCTTTGGCCTAGGACGGGTACGGGTTAGGATGATAATAATATCAACTATATACTTAATGCGTGTATATACACTTAATGTCATACAGCTTGATGGCTGGACAAACTGAACTAAATCCCAATATGGAGATTAACTCTAATCATGAGAAAAAGGTGTATACTGAAAAGTGCCTAATAGAGGTATTACTAATGTCTCGTGATATTAATTCTCAAGTGAGAATCCTAAATATCTTGTCTATTAAGGGGTATAACCTTAATAGTTTTTTCCTCTCATTTATGATTTTAAATCTCAGTTACCTTGTATTTTTTATTAGTTTTTTCCTCAAAGATAATGCAGATTATTTGCCAAAATCTTGACAAATGATAATATTGCATAATGCAAATCTTAGAGGAAAAAATTCACGAACCAAACATATCTTAAAATAGTTTTGTAAAGTGGTTGGGAAATAAATGTGTTTTATTCATATCCATTGATTACTAATCATCTTAGTTGAATACTTTGTTATGAAAATGATTTAATATAAATAATATAATATTTTTCTATCAATGCCTACATTATTTAATTGATAGGTAACACAAATTAGTATTTATCGATACAAAATATATTATCATATATGATTTCATAAATATTTTTATGAAGTATGTGGTTTGTTGATGATTGATGAGTTTAGAAATTGAATTTTGGTTTAGTTAGGAGTTAAAAAAGGATAAATAATAGGGAAAAAAAAAAAAAATACAATTTTGGATGAATTTCAAAACTTTAAAAATAATCTCTATATATTTGATTTAAATTATCAAACAAACAATCTTAACTAAAAGCAATCGTAATATTACAATTATATAATCACACTGCATATTTACATGTATATAAATGTCTAATTACAGTATATTAAAACAAAAGTAACCAAACATTAATCGTCGAGAAATTTAAACATTATTTTTCAATTGAAAAATAAATAACTAGTTCAATTAAGAATAATAACAATCAACAGTTACGAATATGAAGACATAAATTTTCTTTTTAAATAAATGATTTTTTAAATTATGAAATTTTAAAATCCAGTAACATTGTTATAAAATTTTTTTTTTTTTTTTTTTTTAGTTTTTAAGGAATTTATATATACAATTAAAATATTTAAACTAATAAGTAATCTTCAATAATTTTCTTTTCTATTGTCTGCCAAAGACATTTGGACACATCTGTAGAAGGAAACGAGTCTCCCCCACGATCCGACTACAAAAAACGCAGATGCTCGGTGGTGATCGGCGTTCTTGACCGTCGTCCTCCGGCAAGAATCAATATCGCCTCGACCACTTTTTGTACATTAGAATCTGTGTACTAATTATTTCTCCTATTTAGGGTTCCAAGAACAAATACTTTAATCTAAGAACAAACAGCATTTCGCAGTTTAGTCAACGAGTTCTTCAGTTTAATGCAATAACCTTTGTGTTAAAGCAAAAATGCAATCAACATTTGGCGCAAAATGCGCTAGGGTGCATCAGCTTCTTCTTCGATCAACGACAAGCAACAAGATGGTGACGATCTCCAGCTATACTAGCACTTATAGTAATATTTCTCGCTCATTTCTCCTACGAAAATGTGCGGATTTTTCAGGCACTTCCGGTAGTAGTGTTCTTACCAGAAAATTCTCCGTTCGTCCGCTTCACCCATTGGATATTTCGAGGAGATCTACGCATTTTTTCAAACGCTTAACTGCGTTTGTCTCGGATTTCTCTCCTACTCACCTTCAAAAATCTGTAAGTGTGTGTGGTTAGTTTGTAATAATGTATACGTCATGAATTTGCTGAAAATTTGTTGAAGTACAATTATCTTTTAGCTGGATCATGATATAGTTCGCTGGGATTGTATTCATTTCCCATAGGTGCTGGTTCGACTCCAGCTAGTGACAAGGATCTGTTTTTGAATTTGTCTTTTTTGGATCATTGCCCTGAAATCATTATGCATTATGTTTTCCTGAAGTTAGCAACCTTCAAGTACATAGCTCTCGGAAAATGGTTCGAACTGTGTGTTTGCGTGGGGGTTTAATTATGAATTGTTGACTTTGTGTAATCATGTTTAACATAGAAATTTATATTTGGAGCCGAGCCTATGAAAGGTTGGAGTAATATAGGATATTGTTGGTAGTGAATTTGGTTGTTTCACTTGCATAATTTTAGAGTTAGTGGATTCTCTTGACCAACTATCTGTATAGCAAGATGCATGCAGCATGTAAACATTTCTCCATTTGATATCAAGATATTTTTGATGCATTTTGATATTGATGTAGTATGTGTGACAAACCATGTAAATCATTTACTGATTATCATTAAGTTTTAGTTTGGAATTTGAACTTTATATTCTGGCCCAAGCAAGTAGCAAGAAGCAGAGGTACATTGTATGTTGGAACAGTGGTTATTATCAATTTGTATGGTTTTTTCCCCTTTCAGTCTTCTTGCCTAGTTCCTTCTAGCTCACCATTTGGGTTAGACTGACTTAGCAACCAACAAGAGGTGTTGAGATTTGTAATCACTTTAGATTATTGGTGATTTACGGCTTACCTGTGTCATTGTATGGTTGTTTTAAGTTGTACAGTGTTGAGTTTTTTAATCACTTTCGATTATTGTCGATCTAAGATTTGGTTGTTGTCTGGATACTGAAACTTTTTGCTATACTTTCTTGTGGTCATTGAGTTTCTCAATGAATGGAAGAAAATTGTGTGAACAAGTGTCTCCTTATCCCTCATGTTAATATGAGTGTAATTATCAGGGTTCTATGCCTAATGGGTATGCTTCATTGACAACATCCAGTGGCGATGATGGGATGAAGCAAAGTAAAGAAGGGGATGGAAAAAATCTTGTTACAAAAGGAGAGCAAATCAATAATGCTAAAATTCTTAGTACACTTGCAAAATACTTGTGGATGAAAGATAACACGGAGTTCAGACTGAGAGTGCTCACTGCTATGGGATTTTTGGTTGGAGCCAAGGTGACTTTAGGTTTTTTGTTGTAAAACTTTCCGGCATGCTCTGCTTTTGTGTATGGAAGGGTTCATGATAGTCAGATATCTCTAATGGATTGTTTTTTCTCTATCAGGTGATGAATGTTCAAGTTCCCTTTTTATTCAAGCTAGCTGTTGATTGGTTAACTACTGCAACAGGAAATCCTAGTTCCCTTTCTGAGTTTGCGGCTGCAAATTCAACAGCTTTAGCAGTATTTGTGAGTCCAGCAGCTGTGTTGATTGGGTATGGGATAGCACGAACAGGGGCTTCTGCTTTCAACGGTACTTCATTATGAAGTAATTGCTGGTGCTTTTAATACTGTGTATTTAAATCCAAATATAACTACAAATCCTATGTCGTGAAATATTCATTTTGTCAAGGGGGCAAGTGGGCAACATACCTTGTACACCCACCCCTCTTCAATCTACACTTATTTATATGCATGTTCCTTGTTACAGAGTTGCGAACTGCAGTGTTCTCTAAGGTTGCGTTGCGGACTATTAGGTCAGTTTCAAGAAAGGTATGATCAAACTTAATGATAACTTCTGTTCCATCTGTCCTTTACATTATGTGGGTTCATAGCATAAGAGCATGATTTATGTACGCTTTTTCATGCCCCACCCAGTCCACAACACCCACAAAAAATGTTCTATTGTCTTGTGGGAAGGGTTTGGGGAACACATACATATATATATATATATATATATATATATATATATATATATATATATATATATATATATATATATATATATTTGTGTGGGAGCATTTATTCACTGTCTATTAGATGGGAAGGTTTTTTGGATTCTATCCTTATGAGCTCTTTTTCATGCCAAAGAGGGGTGCATTTTGACCAATGTACGATATCTACATAGAATACCATAAAGTTAACTAAGTTATCTTCGCCACCATTTTACTGAATTTAGCAATTCTGAGGCATGAAACTAATGATACATTTTTGCGTGTTGCAGGTGTTTGCACATTTACACCAGCTTGATCTGCGATATCATCTTAGGTATATCTGTATAATTTCCTGTTTGAATTGTTGCTTTACATGGATTCAACTTTCCCTTTTTGTGAAATATAAGTTTTACCTTTAAATATTTTTCAATGTATGATAATGGAACAAATGCCATGGTAAAGTGTAACTGTGCAAGACGAGGAGGTGCCCTAGTTGCATGTGAGAACTGAGAAGAGTTAGTTGAGTAGTCAACTCTTTTTGGCGCTATGTAGACCGTAGTAGTGGCTGGTACTAATTGACAGTTGGACCGTATTACATAACTAACTGCTGACCTCTGATGCATTTTGTACATCAGAGCTGCCAATAGGTTATGGACATGTTGGAAAGTGGAAACCTACCATACATTGTTAATGTAAACTTTTTTATAAAATGGCCACTGTTACGATACTATATTATTAGCATTGGATTAATACTTTTCAGTTTGTCTTGCTTGTATCAAAACGGTCATTTCAATTAGTTTCATTAACAATTCTTTGTTTTACAATAAAAGACTTGTTTTCATAGGTTGGCTTGTTTGGCTGTCATTTAAAGTATAAAGGTTCATCTGTAAAATTACTAGAATCAAGCTAGTAAGTGTCCTGATATATACTTGTCTTGGACTCTTGGTAATTAGAGTGTTAGGAAAAACAAAGTTTTGCATCCACATGAAACCCTTATTTTGGGATTGCTAATTAGGTCCCAAAATTCTCATATCCTCTTGCCTCTTTTTGTTGTGCAGCCGAGAAACAGGTGCACTAAATCGAATTATTGATCGTGGTAGCCGTGCTATTAACTTCATCCTCTCTGCCATGGTATTTAATGTAGTACCAACCATATTAGAGGTGAGTTTTGTTCTTCTACTTATAGTTTTGTTATCGCAATGTTGCTTTCTTGATCTTCCATAAAATTCTTTACTATCATACTATGACATTTCTTAGTCTCTACCTAATCTCTTACACTTAGTTTAATGCAATCACACCTGTTTTTATTTTTGTCTGAATATTCTTTATAACACAGGATAAATCATTTGCATATTTTAATTCAGCAGACTCAGCATGTTTTCTTTTAGATTTCCCTGGTCTCAGGTATTCTTGCATACAATTTTGGAGCACCATTTGCATGGATTACTTCTTTGTCAGTTGCTGCATACATTGCCTTCACATTGGTTGTTACACAAGTACGTTGGTTCCTTCTGTTTGTTTTGGTATCTACTACCTTGAATTGGAGCTTCCCTTTTAATTCAGCTATGTCTACCTCTTGTTGAATTTCTTGTCAATTTTAGTTACTTCCAGAGTTTTGTTAGCTGAACTAAAAGGGAAAAATGATGAAGACAAAAAAGAGCAGTGAAGTAAATTAAAAGAAATATAGACACAAGTAGCTTATGGTTGTTTTTATATGCACATAATGCATCCTTCCTCCCCATGCTCTCCCTAAAAAAGCAAAAGAGAACAAGAAAAAAAGAAGATGAAAGGAGTATAGGAGTTGCTTTTCTTATGTCTGTCTACTATAATTGATGAGAAACTAATCACCATTTTCAGTAAGTTTAATTTCCTACAGATTTGCAGTGGAGATATATAATCCTTCCCTTCTTTTAACTCATATTTATGTCCAATTTTATTCCAGTGGAGGACTAAATTTAGAAAGGATATGAACAAAGCTGATAATGATGCAAGCACAAGGGCAATTGATTCACTTATTAATTATGAGGTGAGGAGTCAGAATTTTACATATGTATTGCTTTCACATGGGATGATAATTTGTAAGATCCCTCTTTTTCTCATTTTTGTTTTTTTTTTCTTGTTGCACTGATTTTATTATTATTTTGGTCAGACAGTGAAGTATTTCAACAATGAGCACTATGAAGCCCAGGAGTATGATAAATATTTAAAACGTAAGTAGCTTGTTGCACAAGTCTATCATATATCTTTAGCTGGATGTATTGTAGTTGGACTATTCGTTGCTGCTCATATGGGTGTCGTGAATGCTTCTATATCGTTTTCCTTTGTCTTGCGTCATTGTGTGGTAGGAGAGTAATAAGTGGGTGTCACCTAAGTGATTAATTATGATAGCATTTACTCAGGCTATGAAGATGCTGCTTTGAAGACGCAACGTAGTCTTGCTTTTTTGAACTTTGGCCAAACTCTGGTATTCAGTACAGCTCTATCAGCAGCAATGGTACTGAGTTCAAATGGTATTATGAATGGTGCGGCGACAGTTGGTGATTTGGTAAACCCTCTTTATAGGCCTGCTGTAGCTTTCATTGGTATGAATATTTGTTGGCCATATAAGCTATATATGATCTGCATAGGTTATGGTAAACGGGCTCCTCTTCCAGCTGTCTCTTCCACTCAACTTCCTTGGTAGTGTTTATCGTGAAACAGTGCAAAGTCTTATTGACATGAAATCCATGTTTCAGCTACTTGAGGTAGTAGTTTCCAGTTTCTTAGTCTTACAAATTCATATTATGTAGATTCGTATTAATTAGATTTCCTTGAGCTGATACTGGCTATTTTCTTGTTTTTCCAGGAGAGGGCAGAAATCAGAGACGAAGATAATGCAAAACCTCTGAAGTTGGGTGGGGGAAGCATTGAATTTGAAGATGTTCATTTCAGGTACAGTATTCTCTTACTAGTGGAATTTGCCATGGATGTCAATAGATCAAACACAATTACATAAGTTTGAGCACCATACTGTTACATGATGTGCCAGTTTGTAGTCATAAGCAGAGTGATGCATACATATAGCAAGTTATCAAGAAAGTTAAACTCGCAGCAGTTACATTTAATAACTTATTTTTCATCTGACTACCTCATATATAATGCTAACTTATTACTGAAGGAAGTTACATGAATTTTCATTTACCACCTATATTCCAGTGTCCAATGTACCTGATTTTTGTAACCTTGATTTATATCAGAAAATTCTGTGTTTGTTGTGCTTAGTTACATCAACCTGCTGCATGTATAATACTCCCATACTTCTAGTCCATTTCTATTTTTGGAGTTCCACATACCCCTTCCCAAAATCTAAAGGTGCGTTTAGTTTATGAAAATTTCCAAAATTTCCATCTCACTTTTCAATGAAAATGAAAACTTGTTTAATTAACAACAATTTCATAAATTTTCATTTCACTTTTTAAAATACCACTTTTTATATTCTTTCTCTTCCTTTTCTATTACCTACCCTATATTTTTTATAATACTCTCTTTCTCTCTCTTACTTTTCTATTACCTGACCTATTTTTCTTATTTTATAATCACCCATCTTATTTTTCTTAAAACAAAAACTTCATCATCTAAACAAGTTTTCACTTTTTATAGAAACCCTTGTTTTTTTCTAAAAACTATAACTTGAAAACTGAAATTGAAAACCAACTAGTTTTCGTGAACTAAACGCAACCTAAATGATTCAATTTTTTTTGTTCATTAACTCCAAGAAGATGTTCCCTAATACTGTCTTGTTAATTTGATATGGGTGCTGATTTATTGCTTGACCCAAAACAATTGTAAATAAATTAGGGTTAATATTGAAAAAACCCCACGAACTTTCATGCAATTATCGATTAAGTCACTGAACTTTTTTTTCGAGTATTTAAGTCCCCAAACAAAGTTTGTCTTATTCAAAACTATATATTTTTAACCTGTTACCTGCTTAACAGGTAAAACAATTAATTCCTCGAATAGTTTATTATTAAAAAAACCAACTTTCTTTACCAATTTTAACGATTAAGTCACTTGACTTTCTTTTTTCTTGTTTTGGTCACTGTACCGTTTGCCGGTTAGTGACCAGCTAAACAGGTCAAATATATAGTTTTGAATAAGACAAAAATTGTCTAAGGACTTAAACACTCAGAAAAAAGTTACAGTGACTTAATCGATAAATTCATGAAAGTTCGTAGGGTTTTTTCGTCCATTATGATTTATGGGAGATAACTCTGAGGATGATGGATTAAGTTATCAGGATATAGAGCTGATCTGATATTTTATTACACACATAGAAATGGAGGCTAGGAATGCCGTCAAATTTAAGGCATTGGCAAATAGTTCTAGAGTGTTGAAAAAGAAAATATAGAAACATGAAAAATAGAAGGATGCCTTGGTTTCTTAAATATTATGTCTTGAGGTATTGCCTTCTTTGTTAATGCAATTGCTAGGCAGCAGCCTAATCACATGACACTTGAAAATGTGGTTTTCCATATCATCTATAAGTTTTAGATGTCATAAGAATGATTTAGATAGCATGCTGCATGGTATAGATATGATGACTTTGTTGGTTTCGAGCTGATATGTACTTTGTTGTTACAACCTTAGTTATCTGACAGAAAGAAAGATTCTTGATGGGATATCTTTTGTTGTTCCAGCTGGGAAAAGTGTGGCTATTGTTGGAACTAGCGGCAGTGGTGAGACTTCTCTTCTGCTCAAGTTTTTTATTCTTTCATTACTTCCCAATAATAATATAGGTATACGGTCTGAAATGCCTTGTTAAATAGTACAATTTGCTGCCAGCAAACATATTAATGACAAGGAATGCATTTTTGTTATGCTACTATGCCTGTACTTGATCTGCAATTCTGCTCCATCATGGCCGAGGAAGAGTTAGGGGCATGTAAAAAAAACTGATTGGATATGGGCATACTATGTGTAAATTGTAATGCTTCACTCATTTACGATAAACAAACAAAAGGCTTTTAATATATGCTGTTTAATTTAAGGGATAATTGCGCAAAAAACCTTCAACTTGTCAGTTTTTTGTGATTAAAACCTCAAATCATTTTTCATTGCATAGAAAACCCGAACTAACTAAAAATCAGTAAATGAAGGTTTTATCAATGGGTAACCGGTTGAAACCGGTTATTAATCCTACGTGGACAGGTAAATAACCTACGTTGAATAAATTTTAATTGTCGAAACCGGTTGCCAGGTATTACACATCATTTAAACCCCCGTTGATAATTTTTAAACGGGATTACATCATCAACGGGGTTTACCGGTCCACGTAGATTATTTACCGGTTACCCATTGATAAAACCTTGATTTACTGATTTTTAGTTAGTTCGGGGTTTATAATGCAACGAAAAATGGTTTGGGGTTTTAATCACAAAAAACTGACAAGTTGAGGGTTTTTTTTTCGCAATTATCCCTTAATTTAATGTACTTTTTGTTCATGATCATCAGTTTATATGTGTTTGACATTGGATAGTTTTGTGTTTTTTCTTGGGTATTGATCAGTAGAGCTCATGGTGAGAACTGGAAAAGCAAAATCATAATACTTGATAATGAAGCTCCCATGTGTTGATGATACCTCGTCAGAAATTCCATCCCTGTAGCTTGATTCGAGCACTAGTATTAATAAAATTTAGTGTACAGGTTGTCTATATAATTTACAGGATTCCCTTTCAAGTTGGTAGATCAGCAAGGAGCTCCTTAAAATCAGTTGACTTGATTCTGAACTTGCATGGCAGAATAATCCTGTATTTTCTTTTTTACAACTGAGGATTATTGATGGTATCAAGATCATGTCATCAGTGCAGTTATGGATACTGCCTAAAACGTTGATATCGATATCACCATCTGAAGCATCTTTTTCGAAAACCTTACTAAGGTCACCATAATATGTGGCTCAATGAAGGACAGTTTTCTTGGACATAAAAGATGATAGTTATAATAACAATCCTTCTATATTAAAATAATTTATAAAGAGGTGAAACAGACAAGGCGCGGGAACTTTGACAATAAATAATAACTGAGAAAAGCCCTAGATATCAAATTTCATACACACGTTTGCCATGGCGATACCAATCCACTATAACTCATCTGTGAGTCTATTGACTCTATTCATTAAATAAATTCATATGCTTCTTTTTGGATTATTGGCCTCTTAACGCAAGTGTTTCAAACGAACACATATGCTGCTGTCTGTGTCTTTGTGTTCATCCAATCCAATTGTGCTCGTGTTTCTTGTTTATAAACTGAATTTGTGTGCACTGTGCAGGGAAATCGACGATCCTTAGGATGATCTTCAGGTTCTTCGATACCCAATCTGGCACGGTAACCGATTGCTTTTAGTTTCTTCTCCAAGTCATACTATTTCTTATGCATTTTTCTGCATCGCAACCCTAGTTGATACTAAAAAAAAAAAAAAAAAAAAAAAAATCCTTTTTCATATATTTTTGCTACTAGTTCTGCTGTCTGCATACACGTGAGTGTGATACTGATGCGAGAGTAAATGAGCTGAGCTACTCGAGCTCGACTAGTTAAAAGCTCTAGTTAAACGAGCCCGAACCTAAATTCTAGCTCATTTAATAAATGAGCTCAAACCCAAGATTCACATATCGAGCTCGCGAGCCTAAACGAGCCCATATATAAATATATTTTTTTATTAATAAACATATCATATATAAATAAAATTTATATATATATATATATATATATATATATATATATATATATATATATATATATATATATATATATATATATATATATATATAAAATATAAATAGGTTATATAAAATTAGTCTATAAGTACGATTAAAAGAGTAACAAATTACCATTTGTCATCTTCTCATAATGCCAAGTGGCATCTTCTATAATTAACATGTGTTAATTAATTTTATATAAATTTCTTTTAAAGAAATGATTATATTAAATCCACTTAAATCTTAACAAACAACATCTAAAAGACATTAATATCCACTAAAATTTCAACAAACAAAATTTAAAAGATATTTTAATAACCATAATAAATTTAAAAGTTATTAATGAAAATATTAGTATTTTTTAGTTATATATTTATATAATTTTAAGAAAAAGATGTTTATTATAATTTCCGTGTAATAAACACGGGTAATAAACTAGTATGGATAACAAACGAGTCGAGCCTGAGTCAAGCTCGAGCTTGTAAAATTATTCACGAGTTGAGCTTGAGCTCACATATAGAGTTCGAAACGAGCCGAGCTCGAGCCTAGTAATTCTTAACGAGTCGAGCTCGAGCCTTAACGGGCTCGGCTCGGCTCATTTACAACCCTTGATGCCAGCCAAAACTTTTAAGGCAAGTTTCATGTAACTGAATATGTTAGATTCTTATTAAATTGTTGACAAAACATGTACAATGGAGCGAACGGACATGCTGAATCGTTGATCAAATACCAAGTCAAACCTGAACCAAAATCATAAGAGAACCATTATAGACATGCACATTTTGTTTGGACCTAAAAATCCTGGCCAAATTAGTAACCTCGGTTGCCATTTTCTCAAATCAAACTGGCTGGATTGTGATATGAACAGGGCTGGTAGATGAAATAAAATTTACCAGAGGCGTAAGCCGTAAAGAGAAGACTTCGAGGGAGGCGGGGGGGGGGGGGGGGGGGGGGGGGGGGGGGGGGGCTGAGTGAGAGTTTTATTTTATTAATTCAGTATTTGTCTTGTTTCCTTATTATTAGTAGCTTTCATATTTTAAGATACTTAGGTTAATAAAAGGTGATAAGGGCAGTACAGAGACATGGTCTTTTTAGATGAATAGCATCGTTTGGAGATTTCCCTTAATCTGAATATCAGGGCCCCTCTTGTTCTTAATTTTGCAAGCATTTGACTAGAAGTACCTTTGGTTAGTCGGCGCCTAGACACTAGTCGGCACTCGGCCGGTAATCGATTCGAGTCGGCCCTAGTCGGGGTTAATTAGTCGGAATTGCTCAAAGTCGGTCAAAATAGTCAAGTCAGCGGTCAAGCCGATCAAAATCGGTGATGGTCAAAATCTAATAATATAGGTGCTATGAACAAGTATATATACAATTGAGTATTTGGTTCAGCCGATTTGATGGTTTTTTTTGATAAATAACCCAAAATTAACAAGTTTATAACAAAAAAATGAGTAACTTTGTATGCTTCAATTTTAAGATGATGAAGGAAATAATATTATCCATACACTTACACATGCTTTGGTTCACTAAAGGGCCTTTAGCCTAGCGGTACCCAGGTGTTTTCCCAACCAACTGGTTGTGGGTTCAACTCGCACTAGAGACAAAAAGGTGTTAGTGTAGGATAAAGAAATGGTGGTATAGATTGTCTTTCAAAAAAAATATGCCGGTTTGGACTCTCAAACTGCAGCGCAAATCAAACCAATAGTCAAAGTTTAGAGAAAAACCAAACGGGCCAACTGTCCACTATAATGTACTCCATGCTTTCCAGTTTCCACAATAAATGTCCACTATAAAAAAGCACATAGTTTTAGGAATGTGTTCAAAATACATTTTTTTGCAACTTGACATTTTTACCCTTAATTAATATATCATTTGTCTTGGGGAAAGTTCAATTATTTAGGACTCATAATTAGGGGTTTAAAAGAAATCTTCTTAAAGTGGACACTTGTTTTGGGACAAAAATAGAAAGGTGGACTTATATTTTTGGATGGAGGCAGTAAGACTTATTACTAACTGACTCATTTAATGATCCTGTGCCAAATTTTAGTTTTTTGGATCTTATTGAGTTTCCTCAATGCCAATGATAATGACATGCCAAATGTAGTATCCCCCACCTGCCGAATAATCATGTATTTATGGGGTTTGGACTTTGGAGATATTCATCGGTTACTTAAGGTCTATTACTCATACAACTTTCTGATCTATTAATTCTCTTTTTCCATGGTGGTTTCCTCGCCTGCATGCCTTGACAGTTTTGCCACCTTGATAGAATTCCTTGATTAGTGTTTCATCTTTTATACGTTTTGCTATAACAAATGTTACGACTTACCAGATCTGCTGCTTGACAGGTGAGGATAGATGGTCAAGATATACGGAAAGTTACACTTGAAAGCCTTAGGAAGCATATAGGGGTTGTTCCACAAGATACAGTAAGGTTCTATGTCTATGTCTGCTCACATATTATGCATTTTATGTTTCCTTTTAAGCTGGCATGTGTTTGATTCCTGTAAACTGTGGTCTATGAGCAGGTATTATTCAACAACACAATATTCCACAACATTCAGTATGGCCGTCTCTCATCTACCCCTGAGGAGGTTTATTCCTTTGTGATACGCTATTTTGTAGAATATCATGCAATAACTTCTCTTTCATTAATACATAGGGTTCTTATAGGTATATGATGCTGCCCGAAAAGCAGCAATTCATGACACTATCATGAACTTCCCAGAAAAATATTCCACTCTTGTTGGGGAGCGTGGCCTTAAGGTGAGTCATTTAGTGGGTTTAGTTATTTTGTTTATTTCACAACTTGTATTTTTTAATCTATAGGTTGATTGCAGTTTGCATATTTTATCCTGTTTTAGAGTTGTACAAATTATGTTTCCAAGTGTATCTTCCATAAAAGGTTGGATCATGAACTTTGTCCATAAAAATTACTATTAACCATCATACTGTCAAGTATATGTGCATGTAGGTGAGTGAGGCAACATTCTTCTTTTGCTTGGTGAGTTGGCATGTGATAGTAATGTGTGTATCATTGAATTGGACCTGTGACATGACTAGAAACATGGGAGATACTACTATTATTGTGCACTTCGCATTTTGGGATCACATTTGCCCGTTATTTGTGTTACAAATAGTCAATACATGCTTTTAAACTGTGTTGAGTCAAACTTAAGAATTTCAGCCTAGTTAGTTGCATCAAGTGTTTTTCTGACACATCATATTCCTACGTTCCATCATTGAAAATTTGAAATGCATAATACTTCTGTTTTTTCGTAGTCCATTGGTGGTGCAATGTAGTGTATAAATATCTTATGATATTGATATGGTTTTCATTTTCTTAATCTTGCTATTCAATCCGTTTATGGAAGTCCATTGGCTTACACGAGTTGATCTTCGTATTTCTGGTTTTTGTTCAGCTTAGCGGTGGTGAGAAACAGCGAGTTGCATTGGCTCGAGCATTCCTGAAAGCACCTCCTATTTTGTAAGGGTGTCATCTCACACGTTCATATATGCTAATGGCATATTTTTATCGCGTCAATATCTGTTACGAAACGAATGTCTTGCATACACACGCCAAAATATGAGCTCAGATGATACTTGCGCCTCCTGGCAAAAAATTAAAAATTGCACAAAGGGGAAGCTACATATAGGTTTTCAACAAGTTAAGAAAAATCAAAATTAAGAGGATTTATTAATATGCTACAATCTTGTGTGCTGCTAGGATACTCTAAAATTTATATCAGATCTGGAAAATATTTGTGTTATTGATACGAAATCAGAAATTATAATAGAGTAAAACAGAGAATTAACAGGTATGGAAGAGAAATTCAGATTAATCAAACTGAAACAAGGACTAAACCAAATGATTTCCCAGGGATAATCCCTCCTCAAAGCCTAAATGCTAAGAGTCCCTCAAAGCAATAAAGCAATGAGTCTAACAACAATCTAACAATATTTCTGCACACCCAACACTCCCTTTTTCTCCTTTATTTATAGAATTCCCAAAATAACTAACTATTACTATTATTACTAAAATACACATATTCTAGAATATACTAATAGTAAAATCCTATCAGTTATATTTTCACTGCGAGGTTAAACCTCATTTTTATACACCAATACAACCTAACAGGGAAACTTGTATTTCATGAATTTTGTACTACATAAAACCCTATTCCTGAATATCTATTTCATGATTTTTGTACTACATTCATAGAAGGAAGACAAGGGCCTATTGTAATTTGCAAGAAGAAAATCTGAAAACAAATACTGAAATATATAAAATTGGGAACTATATTATCTTATGAGCTCCATAATGAAGAGTCCCCCCCCCCCCCCACAACAAAAAAAAAAAACAAAAAACAAAACAAAAGGTAATAACACACACAAGCGAGTAGCTTTGGTGCTTCATTGTCACCTTCTCACATGCGACTCTTATTTCTTTCTTAGAAGGATGGATCTCAGAAGTTGGACAATGATGTAGCCTGCATGGTCGTAATGAAACTCGATATCAACACGACAAACTAAGTGAGGGACTGAGGGTGTAAAGTTTTTGATATGGACTCGCACCAACACTTTTTTGTTTTCTTTTTTTTTTTATTCTCTAATTGTTTATAACCAATATTAATGTATGAACTATGATTACGATATATACTTGTAAGATTATAAACTTTCTCTAATAGTGCAATGTAGTTGATTTTAACAACCCGTTTTACCAAATTTGACACATTTGATTTTTAGCTTAGCATTTGATTCTTTGGATAAAATATAAACATCAAAATAGCCTCCTCGAAATCTCTAGGAGCATCAGTACACCATGGTGACCTTTGCACATGTGGAAATTATAAATTATGGATACATTAATATCTTTCAGGTTGTGCGATGAAGCAACAAGCGCTCTGGACAGCACTACAGAAGCAGAGATACTAAGCGCATTGAGGTCCCTTGCCAATAACAGGACAGCAGTCTTTATTGCTCATAGACTTACAACTGCAATGCAGTGTGACGAGGCAAGCCCACTTTCCCAAATTCTCATAGTCTTGCAATCACAAATTTATTTGATTTCGTTTTTTATTTATTTTAATCACTACTAGATTATCGTTCTCGAGGCTGGAAGGGTTGTAGAACAAGGTTCCCATGAAGCTCTCTTGTCGAATGCTGGCCGATATGCACAACTCTGGTCACAGCAAAATAGCACCATTGATTGACCCGATGCCATGGCCGAGACAGCCTAAACAGACACGGCAAACCATCCCCTTTTCCCATTGTCTGTAATCATTGATCATGTTTACCAAAATAAGGCAATGCCGGCTTAGAAAACACATGGCGAGCTCATGAAGTTAGATGATCCAGGTGTATTGTAGCCATCTTTCGTGTCCATCAGAATAAGGTCTCCTGCCATTTGGTGGAAAATTTCGATTAATTTATTCAGGTCATTGTATCTCATGATTATGGTTATGAAATTTTTTTTTTCCCTTCTGCACTTTAAAACTCACAAACTTTATTTCAAAAGCAGCCATTGTCATTGAAAATAAACGATTTGTTTAGGAAATATCATTCGGCAGAGTTTTGAACGTGTAGTTTGAAGTTAATTATCAGAATGAAATGAAGTGTACTTTCAAATATAATGTTAAATATGCAATAATAGAATTGTGAATGAAATGAAATAAATGAACAACGACAAAACCACACAAGCACACAGCAATGTTGTCCAATGGTTAAATATTTGGCAGGATGAAATTATAATGAAGGAAAATAAAATAATTGGTTTGAGAAACTGTATTATTTGTATAATTAAATATTTATTTTCGTATTTTTAGATTCTTGTAAAGGTAACAAAGAAAACATTAAAGTTGCGTTTAGTTAACGAAAACTAGTCATTTTTCAATTTCAGTTTTCAAATTATAGTTTTTAGAAAAAAAACAAGGGATTCTATGAAAAGTGAAAACTTGTTTAGATAATGAAGTTTTAGTTTTAAGAAAAATAAGATAAGTGATTATAAAATAAAAGAATACATTAATAGTTGATAAAAAAGTAAGAGAGAGAAACAGAGTATTATAAAAAAATAGTGTAGGTTATAAAAAAGTAACAGAGAATATGAAAAGTGATGTTTTAAAAAGTGAAATGAAAATTTATGAAATCATTGTTAAGTAAACAAGTTTTCATTTTTGTTGAAAAGTGAGATGGAAATTTTCATAAACTAAACGCATCCTAAAACTTTTACTTCTCTTTTTTAGTAGGGGATGAATTATTAAGTAAACATTAACAGGAAAATGAAAAAAAAAAAATACATGATCTCCAAATATTTTGATTGCTGGGGAATAAGGAGAATATGGTTGTTTTTCCTTCAAAATGTAGGAGGAAAACGGGAAAAGGAATGAAATGAACTTTTATATGCACAAGATTTCCCAATTTAAGATCAGATTTATATATGTATTCCGAAATGTTAATAAGTATGAGTGAATTTATATATACCTTACAAAACTTATATAATATCATATATAGCCAAAAACATATTAAAAGAGTATATTTTATACATTAAAAAAATCATATTATATACAGACATGATATGGTATAATATGAAATTCCTCCAAACTATCTTAAAGAAATCATACCATCAAAATGGGAGTATTTAATAAAGAAATCATATTATAAACATACATGATATGATATGGTATCGTTAACTTTTGTTGAAAATGGGAGTACTTAATAAAGAAATCACATTTTTGAGCAAAGCAAAGCAGTGGTCTTTCTAATCTTTCTAGCACATGCTACAACATTTCACTAGACGTCTGCACATTTTGTTTCTCGAGATTTCCATATCCTAAGGGGGTGTTTGGTTCGCGGATTTCCTGGGATTTGCATTTAAAATCCTGTGTTTGGTCGCAGATTTCAGTAAGGATTTAAAATCCCAAGATTTTTTAAATCCCTCCATTATGTTGTTATTTAAAATCTCAGCCTCCCTCCTAGGATTTTAAATCCCAGTTACCTTGCATATTTCAGATTAGCAATTTTTTCTATAAGACAATGCAAATTCTTTGACAAAATCCTGACAAATGCAAATGCTGCATAATGCAAATTCTTTGACAAAATGCAAATCCCAGATAAAAAAATCTGCGAACCAAACGCCCCCTAAGATCTCAAAGACATCGAGAATTAAGTTCAGGTCAATCCAAGCTATGTCGTCAACTTACTTAACAATGGAGCATCTGTCTGAAAATTATCAACAAGCCATGCCAGACGAAAACACAACAGTGTTTTTTAAAAGGCAAGTTAACCCATGGGAGATGAACTCAGGACCCTCCCTGCTCAACCCTTTTCTGCTTCCGTTGGCAGGTCACGCCACAGAATAAACTTGATTGTGTCTTCTGTTTGTGGGATTCAATAAAACAATTTCATAATTCAATACATTCACGTATGTATACGAATATCATATACGAAAGCACTCCAATACATGCATGTGTAAAGAATTTCAGAGAGAACAAATTTAGTATCTGAATTTCTCTATAATCAACAATGCCATTACCATGATAATGTAACATAGATGACCAATAAAATTAAGTAATATAATCACCAACGAGATGTAAGTAGTACCTGACTCAATCCTTCACAAAGACGCGAGCAAGTAATGTAATCACCATCGAGAAAAGCAAAGCGAGGCATGCCACACGTGATACTGAGAAAGGGAAGTTTTTGCTAGAAATGAATCATCATGGCAATGTTTTTAGAGGAATAAGGAAAAGGTAGTCTTTTAAAGCATCGGATATATTAGAGATATTTCACTGCTTAATAATAGTGACAGCCGGCTTATGAAGATGATGACAAAGCATACAGATTCCCCACATCTAAGAGTTAGGACATATTCTTTTTCCTCCCCGAGGATCACTCTCTGCTTCCGATCTGTGTTTATAAACGGGAAAAGTGTGCTCGCTTCTGCTCACTTGCTGCTGACTGTCGCTCGCCTGTGCTCACTTGCTTTGTTGCCTAGCTACAGTCAAATTGTGCTCCTCACCCGAGGACCACTCTCTCCTAACAGTTGTTAGCTAGGATTTTTTTTTTTATTAAGAAGAGAAGGGATTCACGGACAGTGAAGGCAAACAAGGGAGAGGAATCATTCCATTCAATTCCGAAGCCTAGCGTCTCTTGTAAGCAGAACCTCAGAAGGAAGAAAAGGGTATTTCAGGAATACAGCTGGCTGAATGGGAGGAGTGCTATTTCTTTGCTTAATCAGAAGTCTGAGCGTGAGTTTTTGCTTAGCAAAATATGTCCCAATCAAACACCTTGAAATGGATGACCCCAATAAGCCATTTATTCCATTCAGCCCATCAAATCACAAACAGCACCTTACTGACTGACTGGGCAACTTTCTTTCATAGCCATCATAGGTCAATTAATAAACAACAAATTAAGTGAAAGATAGACAAACTAAGAACAACTTAAACCAAAGAAATATTATGTACCTTGAACAGTCCGAAGACGGCATTACTCCAAATAGTTTTAAGTAGTTTCCTGTGCTTGTTTGGATTAAGAAGCAAGGATGAAATCTATGCCCACTGCATAAAGGAAAAATATCTGATATATACAATATAATTTCCATGCTGCATTGGCATATAAATAAATATCTAACTGATCTTGGGTGCACCAGCTTTCGTGTACTGATGAGCATATGACTGAAAATGTATTCAAGAATACCAAGAACTGATCTGAGTTTGTTAACTGAATTTTTACAATTTTCTCTGATCTAACAGCCTTTGACTTCCTTTTATACTACAAAAGTGATAAAGACAATAACATCCTTTAACTTTGTTTTGGATTCGAATCATTTTTCGACACCAGACATAAGTATTTGTATTATATCCAACTCGACCCAGGAAGTTTTCTAATTGACCTATCACTCATTTGTTTCCTTACATGGTTAACATCAGACCACTGATCTGAAGCTGCATACATGTCTGATAGCAACACATAATTTGCAGCATTTTCAGGTTCAATCTTAAAAAGACGAGCTGCAACCTCTTTACCTAATGATATATCACCATGTATCCTACAAGCCCAAAGTAGAGCACCCCATGCACCAGCATGAGGCTCCATTGGCATTTCTGTAAGAATGCCATATGCCTCCCTTAACTTTCCGGAACGACCAAGAAGATTGACTTTACATGCATAGTGATCAGTTGAGGGAGCTAGAGAATATTTATTAACCATAGAATCAAAAAATTGGCATCCTTCTTCAACAAGATCCACATGATTACAAGCACTCAGGATGACTGTGAAAGCCACATCATCTGGAGTCAGCCCTTCTTCTAGCATCCTGCTGAACAGGGCAATGGCCTGATTGCCATGGCCATGGACAGACAAACCTTGTATCATAGAACAATAAGAAACTAAGTCCCGTGTAGGCATTTTTTCAAACAAAGTCGATGCCCTTTCCAAATTCCCACACTTTGCATTCATGTCTACCAGTGCGGCAGCCACATGATTTTGGCTAAGGTCGATTGAACTTTCACTCATATAAGAATCAACCCACTTTGCCAACTCCCAATCACCGGTTTGTGAACATGCAGACATTAGGCTTACCATGACATACTCATCAGGCTTAACATTCTTAGAACACATGCCAATGAACATACTTATAGCTTCTTTAGGTTGACCATTCTGTGCATACCCAGCTATCATAGCAGACCATGAAACAATATCTTTGTTGGGTGATTGATCAAACATATATCTGGCTGATGCCATATCCCCTGACTTTGCATAACCATCAATCATCGTGGTGAAGGAAACCACATTCTTATCAGGCATTTCATCAAACAAAGATTTAGCGCTCATCAAATCACCACACTTAACAAACCCATTAATCATGGCATTCCAAGAGGCACTATTTCTTTGGGGCATTTTGTCAAACAACTTCTTGGCCTGTAAATATTCCCCACTGGTTGAATACCCAACAATCATAGAAGTCCAAGTAACCTCATTTCTGACAAGCATTCCATCAAACACCTTCCGAGCATTTACAATCTCATGACATTTTCCATAGAGATCAATCAAGCTAGACCCAACAAACACATCAGCTTCAATACCATACTTCACTATCAATCCATGAATAACCTGCCCTTCCCTCAATGCCGAAACAGAAGAACAAGCTTTAATTAATGGAGGAAATGTGTATTTGTCTACAGCAGCAAAATAACTTTGTTTCATGCGCCGAAAAAATTGGATAGATGTGGCAAGAGATGAGTTTGTGCAGTGAAATTTAATAAGAGTATTCCAAAGATAAATATTGGGTTGAAGAACACGGTCAAAAACGGTCAAGGCGTAAGTGAGGTGGTTAGGAGTGACAGAGTTACACATAGAGATGAATTGGGTTACAAGGAAATGGTCTTGTTCAAAGCCTTTGCAGATGATTTGGGCATGGACTTGTTCAAGGTTTAGAATGTTTTTGCAGGCTTTTAATAGAGACAAGGTTGAGAGGGACGGTGAATATGATGAGAATACCGTCATTGAAGAAAGACTACATATCCAAGTTTGAATCTAGCTGTTGCTGCCTTGCTGGGATGGTGAAAGGCAAGAAAATGGAAAGCTAATGACTGAGATGTCGCCAGTTGGGATGGTGAAAGGCAAGAAAATGGAAAGCTAATGACTGAGATGTCGCCAGTAATTAGAGAAATATGGAGAAAGTTGAGATTGGTTTGATTTGGGTTTTATTTTTTAGCGATCACAATGAATTAGCATTCGTTGCATCTGCATCTGGCATCTGCCACCCATGATGTAAATCCTTTCACTGTGACATGCAGAGGCAGATGTTCCTGTAGCACAGGAGAGGATATCAGGAACAATCCTGTAAAATCTCAGTAAGTGTTGAGGAGGTGCACAAACAAAATAAAGGGAACAATTATAAAATGAGAAAGTTCTTTATTCTAGTCCATGGTCCGAATAAAAGATTAAAAAGATACAATATGACCTTGAGGTCAAATCCAACAATATTCAAATTCAAAATTCTTTCAGTAGAAATTATGTGAAGTTCTAATAAAGGGTCTAATATTATCTGGAATCTTTCAAAAATCAGTGTCACAATTTGAGTTTAAGTCTAAGCCATGAGTCATCTGATCTCAAAAGTCAAAATAATTATACAATAAACATGGTTACATAAAATTTTATGACAGTCGCTCATGAAATGAATTTAGATAACAAGGTCAGCCTTAAAATGTTAAATACCATTCATTATATAATCTATTTTGAAGACCACCAAATCAAATCCGGTAAAATCTCAGCAAGTACTCAGATGTGCATAAACAAAACACAGGCAACATTTATAAAAATTAGAAAGTTCTTAACTTCTGTAAATCATTCTAGTCCTCAGCCCAAATAAAAGATACAATATGACTTTGAGGTCAAATCCAACAATATTGAAATTCAAGATGCTTTCAGTAGAATTTTTATCAAATTCTAACAAAGGGTTTAAATTTATCTAGAATCTTTTAGAGATCAATATCTAAATTTAAGATTAAGATGTTGTTCTTTTGCATAAGTGATAAGTGACTGAAAACTTATTGCAATGTTGATTAATAAGTGACAGGCGCTGATTACAGAATCAATAAGTCTGTTTCTTTTGTACGCTGAATCTATATTGAAATTTTTTAATTTATAAATTTGTCCATATTAATAAATGATATAAACATAAAAAATATTACTGAATACTTAAAATTGTTCTTTTTTATAACGAATTTGTATAAAAAAATTTCTTATATACTATATGAGTATTCTTTAATAAAATAATATAAACATAATAAAAACAAATGAGATAAAGGTGGTGGAATCTATCCCAACAAATCAAGATTCTGCAAGCAAAACTGGTAACATCCCACCCCCATTGCCCTTCTTCCTCCTCAACATTTTACTCGCAGTTTCTTCCATTTTGGTGGGATTATGATTTTCATAATCCTTGAATTTGTGTTCTTATCAAGTCATCTGATTTTTCAAACAAACACTTTTGTTTATCATACTTAAATCTTGCGGATTTTCCATCATTTGTTCCTCTTTGATTTCTAACAAATTCAAGGGGTTCCATAGATCTTGTTCATAGAAAAACTACACTACTAGCTAGGGATTGTGAGGAATGAGCTTCTGATATGGAATTGAACCTGAAAACCAAGTGGCTCTCGAAACACTAAGCACTAAAAGTCAAAATTCCTATACAGTAGGCATGGTTCAACATTAAACTTTACAGCAGTTGCTCATGAAACAAGTGTAAATAACAAGTTCAACTTTCTCAACATCTGGAGTTCATCATTGTTTGTTGTGTGAGGGATATTACCAACATACAGTGTTATGGCTCAAAATAATCATGACAATAAAATATTCCATTATGTTTTTATTGTAGCTAGAGACAGCTGGCATTTTCTAATTGATTAGTTGGTTAGATTGTTATGAGAGAGAGTGGGTGTGTATCTATTAGGGCAGAAAAGGAGCGTCTTGTTATGAAAGATGCATCAGATATATAAAATTGAATGAAATTGCAGAACAAGGGGGTTGCTATCTGGTATTTTGAGTTCCATGGAGGCATGGAGCTGTTCTCTGTGTGAATTGTGTTTGATTCCTACTGAGTTTAGCAATTATCTCTTTCAGTTGTATCAGAGCTTTGCATCCTTGGGCTGTTAAGCGTATGGTCAAGGTAACCAACATCCAATCAATAGGAAAGAACGAAAAGCTCAGCTGATGTATGGATAATGGATGGACATCGATGCAGGTGAGCATCACTAGCTTGCATTGGCAGTGAAGGAATTGGCCTTGAATTAAGCAAAGAAAGAAGCTAAGGATTAATGGCATGAACTATCAAAGGATGATGGAGGAGGAGATGGGAGTTCAAATTATATAAGAGCAAGCCCCAGGAGTTCAAATTATGGCATATAATTTGAACTATCAATCGAGTTACCAAGTTGGAATTTCCTGCGCTTGATGGGGATGACTTCAAGGATTGGAACTATAAGTGTAATAAATTCTTCAAACTCTATAACACTCCCGAAAAAGATGAAGATCAAGTTGGTAGCAATTATTCACTTGAAGGGAAGAGCGCTTCAATGGCATCAATGTTATGTCATATGAAGGAGATGATAGGGAGAACTTCAATCGGGATTTCAATACCATGACAAGTTCTAACAGGACTTTCATCAAGCACCTTATATACATTCCAGAAAATTGATTAAAAAGCATCAGAATTGCAGAAAACCAATCAATTGACCATGCCTATTTCATTACCATAAAAAAAATTCTAAAACAACTTTCATCGAACACCTTATATGCATTCCTTAAAACACAAAAACTCGTTTAGACAAGTAGGGGAAGTAATTATAAATCGAAACAAACCACTGAGAATCATGAGAATCGAAGTATTTACCTGGAGGTCATCGTCATAGTCATGTCTCGTAAGATTAATCGGTGCTGGTTGCCTGGTTGTGTGAGCAGAGGTCGAAACGAAAGCGGACAGCTCTGGAGGCGGGTCAGAAGGAGGGTTCCCGCTTTGTGCAATTATGCCACTCAGACTGTGTTTTTGTAAGAGACGACATTCACCAGGTTTTCTAACACAAACTAAGTAGAGGAACTGTCACTGGGAAGACATAATGGAAGGAAACCAAAATCAAGAAGAAAGGGAAACAATGCTTGGCGAAAAAAAAAAAAAAAAAAAAAGTCATGTCTAACGTATTAACTTAAGAATTTGTCTAAACTATTTTTGTCTTGTTGCAAAACCTCACCAACTTTCTTTGTTTTCACGATTAAAACTCTAAGGCGGCGTTTGGTTCGCAGAATGTTTATTCCTGGAATGAAATCTGTCAAGGAATGGAATTCTGAAAGGAATGGAATCTGTCGGAATTCAAATACTGCAACCTGTTTGGTTGGCAGGAATGGAATGGATTTCAGATTCAATTTCATTCCTGTTTTCTGTTTGGTTTGTAAACCTGTCAAAGAAATTGTAATGGATTATTACTAATAATCAACATACGCTATTATAATTTTTATAAATAGAATTCTTGGTGATTAAAAATATTTTGAATTTATGACTTTTTTATTTAAGTTTTGCTTTATGAAACAATTTTTTTATTTTGCAAGTTCATAAAATAAATGCCTAAAATGATAACCATAAACATGATTGTTTTACATCATAGTTAAAATATCATTCAAAGTAGAAAATATAATTCTAAACACATTTTTCCCATTCAAGCAAACAAACATAAAAACACACATTTCAAATATGTTTGACCTTTTGGGTTCTTTTCATTGCAGTAACAAGAAGCATCAACGAATAATGGTTGGTCGAAAATATTTAAGTTACCTAATAATACTATGCAACCATGTTATAATATCTGCGATGAGACAGTTACATGAAGGTCTTTGCCTCAAAATGTTTCAAGCAAATGATCTTTTTTACTTGTGAAATGTACCAGTGGCGGAGGAAGTGTCCCAAAAGGTCTTTGCCTCAAAAACATAACAGTGACAAGAGTAGCTGAAAAGCAAAAAGTACCAGCGGCGGAGGAAGGCAAGAACACAACGGCGGAGGAAGTAGCAGCGGCGGAGGAAGGCAAGAACACAGCGGCGGAATAAAACCGGCGGAGGAGGAGGAGACGAAGGCGGAGGAGGAGGAGAGGAAGGCGGAGGCGGAGGTGAAAGCTTTCGCCGGCGAGATGAAGGCGGAGGCGGATGGTGGCTGCCGTCGACGGTCCTGGTGAAGGCTGCCATCGATGGTCCTGGTCGTGGAGGCAAGTGAATACTTGATGAAGATATGGAGGCTGTGTCAGTTGGTGAAATCTGATGGTTTGGAATGGAATTTAAATTCCATGGCATTATGCTAAGGAAAGAAGATTCCTTCCAAAAGTGATATTTTTTTTCCATAAGGAATCCTCATTCCATTCCATTTTACTACCAAACAACACTTTGGAATGGAATTTTCATTCCAATTCCATCAAATTCTGTGAACCAAACGCCCCCTAAATATCTTTCATGTTGTTTAAGTCTCTAAACTATTTTTGTTTTATTAAAAAATATATATTTGACCTGATTGATCGATTACCAAACATGTAACACTAATTTTTTCACTTGATTAATACCGTAAAAATCCACCACCTTTCCGTATTTTTTTGATTAAATCCTTAAACTTTTAATTTATCAATTGTATTTTACGAGCTAATCTGGTATTCAGTCAAAGATATATACTTTTGAATAAAACAAACATAATTAGGGACTTAAACAATTAGAAAAAAAATTTAGAGACTAAATTAAGAAAATGAGACTAGTTGATTAGTTTTTTCAATATTAATCCTTAAAATAACGGGATGAGATGTTGGAAGGGGGACACTTTAATTTTCGTTCCTGACATTGGTTTTATTTTATGTTTCAATATATATTATTATATACATTTAATTGAACTATATAAATTATTCATTATATTTTATATAATAATATATTAGATATGAGTCAGGTTCAAAAAAGTATCTCTCGAATCAAGTGCACCCGAAGGTACCAACCTTAAAAGACTTTTTTTAAAATTTTTTTCTCATAACCATGTTTATTTAATGTTACATGCATGATATATGAATTTCACATACATTCACACTTTCTGTGTCCTTAAAAATTATGTGAATGCTCAATGCATATTTATGTGAATGGTCATCCATGTGTATGGTCATTTCACACCATGTGAATGGTGTGAATGACCATTCGCATGATTTTGTTTACCATTCACAAGATTTATGATGTTGCTACTTTTGAAAAAAGTCTTATAATGTTGTCTTATACATGTTTATTAAAAAAAATACATGTGAATGATCATTCACATTATGGTACGCTAGGTACGCTGGAATCTCATATGTACGCTGATGAACCTGTTCTATTAGATATTAATGTATATGACATTCTATAATTTAAATTACAATTTTTTTATTTCTTCTTAATAGTTTTATAAACCTTTATACGTTACATATCTATTCACTACAAAGAATATGTCTAAATTATATATATAACGAGGAAATTTGTCCGCGCTTCGCGGCGGGTTTTAATGTCATACGAAAATATTAAAATATATAAAACTAACATATTAACATACATATTTGATATTTGAAGCAAAATGTTATGTTATTTCTATTAAATATATTACAATTTTTAAAAATGATGTGTTATTAATTTTGAATGCAACGTTCGATTCCAAAATTGTTCACACCACCACAATCAGAATATAATTTTCGATTCCAAAGTATGTTGAAAAAGATTTAAAAAATATCAATGACAATTAAAAAAAATATGAAAATGAATAAAAATCAACAAAATCTTCTATTTTAATTGTTTTTTTAACTTTTTCACATACATACAATTATGTCTATTCAAAATTTGTTATTCATCACAACTTCATTTAGTAATAATCAACATCAATTAAATTTAATTTATCAAGTAAATTATTAATAATAATAACGAAAAAATAACACTATATAAAGTAACTTAAAATTTTTTTACTTTAAAATACCTAGTACAAATAAAAAAAGTGATCGCAATATAAAATAAAAATAGAAATACAGTTGCATAATTATTATTAAACATCAAAAAAATATTTATACAATATTCATAAAAAGAATTCCATATACTCGTGAACATAATAATCATTCATCGACATTAATCATTGTCTCACATTATCTGTTTTATGTACATACAATTGACTTTGATGTTTGGAGGAACTAAAAAAAATCATATAAATAATAATAATTATACAATTGTATTTGAGATAATGTATAAAAAACAAGACCATTATTATTCAAGCATTCGTCAAGAAATAAGCCGTATTTTCTTAAATTATATTTAGGGAATAAAATGTTTAATAGTAAATTAGTTTAATTTATGTCAAAGTAATATTTTAAAATAAAAATATATTAGTTTTTAACTCAACATGTAAAAACCAATTGAGTTAATGTTAATAAAAATTATCTTGAAGTCAAGAGGGTTTGATCCCATGACCTCTTCAAACTCAAACAACACACTTACCAACCAAGCTACAAATCTTTTCTTTAAAATATTACACAAAGTTGTATATATTAGTATTTTAGTTTTACTATTCCTATGAATAGCTTATGAATAGTAACATTTACTTTGGTAAATGTTATTATTATATATATTAGTATTTTAGTTTTACTATTCCTATGAATAGCTTATGAATAGTAACATTTACTTTGGTAAATGTTATTATTATAAATATATTAGTGTAAATTTATAAAATAATAACAATAATAAAATAATAGTATTAAACTTGAAATGGATATTCAAATAATATAATTGTTCGAGTACCATTTTGACCATACAACTTTCAGATATGTTTCATTTCAGCCACTAAACTATTTTTATCCCGTTTTAACCACTAAACTTTAGTTTTAGTTGTATTTTAAGGACAAAGATAAACTAATGGTTAAATCGGTGAAAAAAAAACGTTTAGTGGTTAAATGTGTATACAAAAAGTAGTTTAGTGACTAAATCGGAAAAAAAAATCTGAAAATTGAATGATGAAAACGTTACTTAACCCTAATATAAATTATGAAACTGTAAGACATATGAAGATATTAATAGGGTAATTTACAATTTTTGTCAATGTGGTTATATATAAATTATGGTTACGATCTTTTTCACGTCAAACTTACAATTTCAACACATGTGGTTGTCATTTCGTTATGTTTTTAGTCATTTGACCAGTCATTATTTTTTATAAAAATGATCATTTTGTCCTTTTAACTTTGTTCGGTTTTGATCCCTAACTAATTACTTTCTATTTTATATTATTTTGAATACTTTTATCCTATTATTATTTATTTGATATTTAGTCTTTTTCTTATTGTTACAATTTAACTAAAGTATTAGTTTTTTTAATATGTTATTATTATTATTATTCGCATTATTATAGTTATTTGTTTATTTTTTCATTTTACATGTCCTTTTTTTATTAATTATTACAAGAATTTAATTACAATAATTATATATATAGATTCGTATATAAATAAGTTGTATTTCTATTAATGTTACAATTAAATAAATAAATATATATATATATATATATATATATATATATATATATATATATAAAAGTTTTTATTACTTTTCTTTTTAAAAAATTTTAATTTTATATATATATATATATATATATATATATATATATATATATATATATAATTTATTTATCTTTTTTAATGTTATATATTACTCATATAAATAATTACTTATCTTTAATTTATTTATTTTGTTAAGTGAATATGTTTTGATTTATTCTAGAATATATATATATATATATATATATATATATATATATATATATATATATATATATATATATATATGTGTGTGTGTGTGTGTGTGTGTAACGTTTTAATAAAATATATAGTAATAATAATGATGTCAAATAAATAATGAAAATAAAACATATTAAATAATTTTTTTACTTCAGTTAAATTTTAATAGTAATTATAAGATAATATATTAAATGAATAATAAAAGAATAATAAATTATTAAGAAAATGAAATATAAAAGAAATATTTTGATTATAGACCAAAAATGAAATAAAATGAAATGGTACAATCGTCATTTTTAAAAAAATTATTGGAGAAAGTGATCAAAAGCATAACAAAACTCCGACTATAAGTAGTGTAATTATAATTTTACCGTGAAAATGACGATAACCATAATTTTTTATAGTGAAAATTTCATATGTACCCCTCAAAAACTTTATAATATCATATATACTCAACTTAAAATTTTAATATCATATATATCCCTCCTAAACATCATAATATCATATATACCCAATTTTAATGATTAATATCACATATATCTCTCTTAAACATCATTAATATCATATATACCCAAATTCATTAATTTAATTATTTTTATAACATTTAAAACTCATAATTAATATTGCTTATTAATTAATGACCATTATACCCTTACTCATTTTTTCTTTCAACTAAACTTAAAAAATATCCAACTTAAATTATAATATCATATCCCTTTTTATAATTTTATATAATGCATTTTTGTAAACTTTACTAAATAAATTCTTCAAACTAAAACAGATTAACATTAAAAATAAAAAAATTGTATCATGTTTTTGCTCGTTTGTAATCAAATCGTATCGTCTTATTATATTTTCTTATTTGTTTTTTTCTACAGTAATCTATATACAATTAACTGTTTACATATTATGTTCTTTCTTTTATAATTTTATAGTTGTATCACATTTTGTTTTTTTTTTTTAATTTAGTATATTTTTTTTTGTTTTCTAATACATTAGTTCCAAATATTTTAATTAATAAAAGTAAACTAAATAAACAATAGTTATAAAACGACTGGAAACTTGAAAAAACTTAGAAACTAATTTATTAGAAAACAAAAAAAAATATATACTAAATTAAAAAAAACAAAATGCGATGCAACTATAAAATTAAAAAAAAAAAAAAGAACATATGTAATCAGTTAATCGTATATAGATTACTGTAGAAAAAAAAACAATATTATAAGACGATACGATTTGATTACAAACGAGCAAAAACATAATACAACTTTTTTATTTTTATTTTTAATGTTAATTTGTTTTAGTTTGAAAATTTTATTTAGTAAAGTTTACAAAAATAAATTACATAAAATTATTAAAAGGGATATGATATTTTAATTTGAGTTGGATAAAATGATATTTGAATTTAGTTGAAAGAAAAACTGAGTAAGACTATAATGATCATTAATTAATAAGCAATATTAATCATGAGTTTTGAATGTTATAAAAAGGGATAATTACTAAAATAGCCAAATCTCACACCTTTATTCATTTTTTAGCCACTTTATATATATTTTACTAAAATAGCCACACTTTACGTTACCACATTTACGTGATAGCCATAATTTACGTGATTTGTACTTTTTTTCATTTTTTAATGCATTACGTTACAAAAGGTGTCTGGTCACGTAAATTGTTGTACTTTACGTTATCATTTTTTGCTCCTTCCCCATGAATGTTTGGTGGGATGTATTGTCACACTTTACGTGACCAAGTACAACAATTTACGTGACCAGACACCTTTTGTAACGTAATGCATTAAAAAAATGAAAAAAAAGTACAAATCACATAAATTGTGGCTATCACGTAAATGTGGTAACGTAAATTGTGTCTATTTTGGTAAAATGTATATAAAATGGCTAAAAAGTGAATAAAGGTGTGAGATTTGACTATTTTAGTAATTATCCCAAAAATAATTAAATTAATGAATTTGGGTATATATGATATTAATGATGTTTAAGAGGGATATATGTGATATTAATAATTGAAATTGGGTTTATATGATATTATGATGTTTAGGAGGAATATATATGATATTAAAATTTTAGGTTGGGTATATATGATATTATGAAGTTTTGAAGGGATATATATATATGAAATTCTTCCTAATTTATTTATGCAACTGTCGATCTCATAAAAATTTTCTTTTTTAAATTAAATTTCATTCAAGTTTTATTGTGCTAGTAGTCATTAATTTTTCAAAAGGTTTGATAAAAAAGCCCGTTAACTATTTTTTTATTACATCCCTATCAGTGTTTCAGTTTCATGAATCTCTAACACTATGTTTGGTACATAGAAATAAAGCTAGGGAAATGGAAATAAGAGGAATTCCCATGTTTATCATGGGAATTCCTCTTATTTCCATTTCCCTATCCTTAATTCTCTGTACCAAACGCACCATAAGGCTGCAAATGAGTCGAGTCAAACTCAAGCTTAATAGAGCTCGAGCTTCTCAGATTGAGAGCTCGGCGTGCTTTTAAATTTCAAGATCAAGCCTGACTCAATAAATACTCGAATTGTCTTCTTTATTTTATTGGGTTAGTATTAAAAAACCCCAATTTACATTTCCTATTTTCTCAATTAAGTTTCTAATTTTTTTTTTTCAATTGTTTAAATCTCTAAATTATGTTTGTCTTATTTAAAGTATATATTTTGGAACAGATTAGTCAGTAAAACATAACTGATAAAATAAAAAAGTTTAGGGATTTAATCACTAATATATGAAAAGATGATGAGTTTTTTTTGACATTAATCAAGTGAAAAACTAAGATTATTTAATTGGTAACCAGTCAAATATACAATTTTGAATAAGACAAATATAATTTAGGGACTTAAACAATTTAAAAAAAAAATAGGAACTTAATCACAAAAAATGAAGAAAGTTGATAAGGTTTTTTCATATTAACCCTTATTTATTATTACTTGTTTATGAGATATTTGAAACTATATAGTTTATGTCAAGTATTTTTTTTAATGAATTATGAAGATATTTTTATGTCCGTATAAAATGCACGGACCTGTGATTCTAGTAAATTCTCACATAAAATTTTATACATAATTGTTGGATCCTTTACACACACAAAACTGGTTTTCCACACCATTATTTCGAAAAAGCCAAAATTGATGGTTTAAATTTAATATGAAAATAATGAAAGTTATACATGCTTATAACACAAGTACTCTGCCATGTGTCTGTGCACGGTAAAATGAAACGGTGACTGCTTCGATATGTCCGCTTAAATATCCCCAATCAACCAAAGTCATATATAAAGAAATTGTCGTTTAGATCAGAATAAAAATTCATTCTGTCATATCTTCCTTGAAGAAAATGAATACTGCAAGAAGCTTAATCACATAAAAAGAAGCACATTGGTAAGCTTGATTCTCTCTTTTTAGCCAAAATTGACATTTTAATTTCCATTGCTAGACGTGAATTGTGTGCTAATGGTATATTATTCCCAAATTAGTACTTTGATTATTGATTGCGAATTTAGCTCTAAATCAGGGATCTTGATATTTTTAAATTAAAATAAATACAGTTCAGTTTTTGTTAAACATTTTTAATTATTTTAAAATGATTTTTGTGCATTGTAATAACCACATGATAACACATCCATTCATAAATTTTTTGATAAAATTTTATATATTTACATAATGAGATATTTGTGCAAAAAATCTTAAAGGTGGATCATTTTTGTGATTTATACCCCCAATCATTTTTCATTGCATAAAAAACCTCCAACCGACTAAAAGTCATCAAAATTAGGTTTTTTAAAAAAATGACTCACAATCTAATGAACCGATTTCAATTTGCTGATCAACTATTCGTTCGGAAAAGCCAAAAGTAGAGGTGTAAATTTAATATCACATTAATAAAAATTGTACAGGCTTAGAACACAAGTACTATACTCCTTTCTGAATGCACCGTAAAATGAAACAGTAAGTGCTTCGTTATCTCCGCTTAAATTTCCTCAATTAAGCAAAGAGATATATAAAGATATAGTCGTTTTGATCGGAACAAGAAATCAATGTGACATATCTTCTTGAAAGAATTCAAGCTTGTAAAAAGTCTACTCTCATAAAAGTAAGCATCTTGGTAAGCTTAATTCTCTCTTTTAGCCAAAATTAGGACTTTGGTTATTGATTGGGCATTTAGCTGTAAATTAGGGATCTTTAGATTTTTATTTAAAAAAACTTAATTTGGTTTTTATTAATCATTTTTCATCCCTTTAAAACCGTTTTGTGTATTGTAAAATCCATATGATCACGTACACGTCCGTTCATAAATATTTTTTTACCAAGTTTATTCATTTACATAATCAATTTGACTCTAATTGAAAATATTGATATCATATATTCAAATTCTGGTTGGTATTGGTTAACAACTAATTTTATTTTCATAGTGTTTAAATTCATGAGATTATTATTACCCGCCTATTACGCGAATATTTTTAATATATTTTATATTATTTAAATAAAATACAATAAACTGATAGGTAAACACAGAAATATTATTTTTTATAACAAAAGTATATGAAAATTATATTATTATTTATTATGATTTATAAGTTTTCTATATTTATATATATATATATATATATATATATATATATATATATATATATATATATATATATATAGTTTAAACTTTTATTATATTATAATTAATAAGTTATTACATTATTAGATTTTATTTGAATTTAAATTAGATTATATAACATTTGGATAGATATAATTTAAATGTTAATTGTTATTTATTAAAAAATATAAATAACACGTGTCAATTCATGGGTGATGACATATGTTTTCACGAGAATTAAATATATTTACTCCTTTATTAGTATTTATAGATTATTAATTATAAATTTAAAGAAATTCTGATTTTATTCGTATTATTACATATCTAAATTCATCATATATTTATTATTATTTATTTTAACTTTTTTTTAATTGATGCGAATCTAGTAGAAATTTTGATTCCAAAATGAGTATTAGGTAACAACTAGTTTTGATTCATAAGATTATATATCTATTAAACACGTTTTACGAAGTTTTGCATGAGGTGGCCACGATTCACCTCCTTCTACACCACCGTGATCACGTTCCATGCCACCAAGTTTCACGATTTATCTCTCTTTCTTGTGCTTTTGCTACAGCTTTCTACTACGGTTCATCTATCTATCTCTAGTTTTTCTTTTAACTTAAAATGAGTGGTGGTAACCATTTTCGGGGTATGAACTTGAATTGCAATGAGAAAATGGAGTGATGTGGGCCTAACGTGGCAGAAGTATAAAATGTGATGGTCCCGCACCACTCCACATGGACTAATTCGAAAAAAAATCACAAGTGACAGGACTTTTATGAAATCATTTTTGATAAATTGACTTAATTAAAAAAATATCAAAAGTAAGATAGTTTTATAATTTTAAAGCATGTATAATAAAGCATGAAATTCAGTATAGTGATCTTAAATTTTAAGAGGCACCATCTTTGATACATAATTTGCAGCTCTCTATTGTATGATTAGGATTATTTAAGGGGTGCTAACTATTTCTAATTAACAATATTTATTCTCAACTATTTGTTTCTGCATATGTTCCTTTATGTGATTTCTCCAAACCTCACATCGTTTTACCACACATCCATCCACCCACCCACTCATGACTCATCCATACACACATGCAATTTGGTTCAAAAGATTATCCTAAATAATTGAGAGCACACTCCATTGTGAATAATTATTTATAGATTTTTTAAACATAAATATGCATAAACCAGGATTATAAAACTTTTTATCAAAAAAAATCACACATTTATCATTACAATTCGATATATAAATATTGTGAATAGTTGAAAAAAATCATGTAAGTGAAGTGAATGATCATTCATTTGGATGACCATTCACATAAATATATATGATCATTTATAAAATTTCTAAGGACATAGAATTGGTGAACGTATCTGAAATATATATATATATATATATATATATATATATATATATATATATATATATCATGTGTATAACATTAATTTAAATATGATTGTCAAAGAATTTGAAAAAAGTTTTTTAAGAGCGATAGGTTCAAGTGCACTCGATTTTGAGTGGTACTTTTTGAACCTAAGTATGAATACAAATTATTCTCTCTTTTCATAATATCTTGATTATATCTTTATACGTTTGTATCTAGATTTTATTCTCTATAGATTTTTTTTTCAGGTTACCTTCGTCATGATGATTGATTCATTTTCAGAGTTTGTGGATGTGTAAGTTATCTTTTTTGTTGTTTATTGTTGGATTATTAATTTATTAGTTTTTTTTATTTGTCAAAGATTTGATACTTATTTTTTTTAAAAGACAGATTAATAAAAAAGGCAGAAAATTACAAGAAAAATGGTGTATGTGAGAAGAATAATGATATTTCACAAGAAAATGCGAAAACTGTATATCTGTTGTTGGAGCGTTTTAATCGACCAAAAAAAATCAAGAAGTCGCTTGATGAAATAATCGACTATCTACATGAACGACTTGCTACTGCTCAACGGAGTGACGATCCACCAAAGGTAATTAAGGCCTTGTTTTTCCATAATAACATTTCTGATACCATGGATTAGAGTTCATTGTTTGGGATAATTACAAAAATACCCGAGAAAACAATCCATTTCTCAAGTTTTACAAAAAAAAAAAAATCACATTACCAAAATACCCAACATTTTTAACCACATTTACGTTACTTGTATTTTTTTCTTATTTTTTAATGCATTTTGTTACAAATGATAAATTATCACGTAAAGTACCCTTACTTTATGTTAGTAAATCTCATTGTGCTCCTTCCCAAGAATAGATTTGGTAACGTAAAGGTAATGTACTCTACGTTACTTTTTACTTTTTGTAACGTAATGTATTGAAAATTATTAAAAAAAGTACAAGTCACGTAAATAGTGACCGTCACGTAAATGTGGTAACGTAAATGATAGACATTTTGGTTAGGTAAGTTTTTTTGGATAAAATTTAAGAAGTGAGTTTATCTTTTAGTTATTTTTGTAATTATCCCTGATTAGTTTGCAATTGCCATTTCAATGTACGGATGTGAATGATTCTAGATGATTATGATTTACATTTTGTTAACAAATATTATGGATTTTTTAAGTATATTTTAAATAGGATCAAATATTATGGATTTTTTTTATATACCTTTAGTGTGTGTGTGAGTAAATCCAACATGAAAATTCAAAACCCAATTCAATTTGTAAGCATTTTTCTAGTTTTAAAAGAGAAATTAGCCATTGTAATATGTAAGAAGCATCATTTATATGATGTTTTGAGCCAAATGGTTGGTTAATTATGTAGAACTTGAATCACAGCAAGCATACAATCTTTTGGTTTTATTCTTGCCAAAATGTTCACAGGACACGAATGACGAATCTTGTTTACCAACCAAGGGTCCAAATGACAAAAACGAGCGGAAAAGAAAACGTGAAAACTCGTCTAAGCATTATGTGGCCATACCAACCGATCCTAGCCCCAACAAGCTAAGTATGAACAAAAACATATTTCTCTTCAATTCATATCGATTGATCTATTCGAATGATACAAAATAAATCTTCAATGAAAGACTATCAATTGGTTTCATTTTGATGACACATCAGTTGCTCAAAGTGGTGATCAAGCGCCGCACCACAAAACTCAACTTGAATTCCAGACATCGTCATCATCGTTGCTGCCACACACACAACCACTACCACACCATCCATCGTCATCGGCAATCCCAGATCCACCAGAGTTTCGACTTCAGGATTACGCGGAAGCTATATATGGAAAAGAAGTTTTCTTAAGAAGTGATCCACCTGTTTTAGGTGTAAACACAGAATTACTGGTTTATGTTCAGAATCCACATTATCGTGATGCATGTGATTGGTTGATGAAAGATGCACTATCACTACCACCTTCTGCTGCTAACACCATAACCACAAATACTGCTACCAATAATGATGCAGGCCCAATGGACACTGAGCCCAATCCAAACATCAAAGGTGAAAGAAGAAGCGGCAGGAAGAGCCGCAGGCCAACCAAATTCAATGAATTTGAGACATAAGACATCTCTTATGCTTTAATTTGGCTTGCTTTGTTGAACTTTTTTATCATTAAGATATTGTCTTTAATAATTTTCAGTTTAAAAACTTGGATTTAATGTTTTTTCTTTGATAAAGCGAAAACCCAAATGCCGTTATCAGTATCTTTTGTTCGAGAACTATATATTATGCATTTATGCAACATTGCAAGTTGATCGATATGATCGGCATGCTTGACTTCATGTGATGCTATTATTATTGTTTTATTTTCATAATATTTGTGAAGGTGTAAAATAGTTAGTGTAGCAACTCGATCAACAATTCACATGCAACAACTAATTGAATAATAACGCATACCGCAATTTGATTCGGGCTATTATGCAACATATATTATTTTGTTTTATAGATAGATTCTTTGTTCTTCTCTTTTCATTGTTTATTTTGTCAGTTAGTTTATTTGCTTTATATTATTTTTTACTTTTACCGGTTGAACTTATTAAAAATTTTACTTATTGTTTTGTGTGTGTGTATATGTATGCGTATGTGCGTACTTGAAATTATATTGTATGATATAATTGTTAAGTAATAAATATATTATGTCCATAACAATGTTTTTATGAAAGATTTGTATTTGCATATTTTATGTCAAATAATTTGTATTTATACCCATATAAAATGTACGGACTCGTGATTTTAGTAAATTAATAATTCAAAATTTATAAACAATTACGCGATCCTTTACATTCACAAAAGTTATTTGCCATCACATCATTATTTCAAAAAGCTGGAAGTCGTGGTTAAAATTTAATGTCAAATGGATGAGAATTGTTTGCACACGTCAATATTCTACATATCTATCAGAATACAGTAAATTGAAACGTTGAGAGTTTCGATATATCCGCTTAAACATCCCAAATTAGTAAAGACATACATAAAGAAATAGTCGTTTACATTAGAGCAAAAAAATTGTTCGGGTCATACCTTCCTTGGAATTCAAGATTGTAAGAAGTTTACCCAAATAAATGGACATTTTGATTTCCATCACTAGGTGTGATTTATGTGCTAATGTTTATGTTTTTTTTTCATAGGGATTATTGCGCAAAAAAACCCCAAACTTGTCAGTTTTTCTTGATTAAAACCCCAAACCATTTTTCGTTGCATAGAAAACCCTGAACTAACTAAAAATCAGTAAATCAATGTTTTATCAATGGATAACACGGTTGAAACCAGTTATTAATCCTACGTGGACCGGTAAATAACCTAAATTTTAATTGTTGAAACTGGTTGCCAAGTATTACACATCACTTAAACACCCGTTGATAAATTTTAATTGTAATTTTTTAACGGGAATACACCATCAACGAGGGTTTAAATGATGTGTAATACTTGACAACCGGTTTTAACAATTAAAATTTATTCCACGTAGGTTATTTATCGGTCCACGTAAGATTAATAACTGTTTTCAACCAGTTACCAATTGATAAAACCTTGATTTACTGATTTTTAGTTAGTTCGGGCTTTTTTATGCAACGAAAAATGATTTGGAGTTTTAATCACAAAAAACTGACAAGTTTGAGGTTTTTTTGCGCAGTTATCCATTTTTCAAATTAGAACTTCGATTGTTGGTTGCGCATTTTAAATTAAGGATCTCATATTTCTATTTGAAAAATAAACTTATGTTTTCGTTAATCATTTTTCATCCTTTTAAAATGGTTGTGCATTGCAAAATTCAAATACGATAGCACATCCATTCACAAATTTTTGTTGACAAAATTTATTTATTTGCATAAGGGATATTTGTTCAAAAAGCTTTTAAGTTAGATCTTTTTTGCGATTAAAACCCCCAACCATTTTCATTGCAGAAACACCTCAAACCGGTAAAATTTCAAGGAAATAGGATATTATTGGTTGTTACCGGTTGAAAGTCACAGACCACCGTCGACAAGTCACCAGTGACCAATGAAACTTCGCCAAAAAGTAAATTTCAACAAAAAAAAAACACAGATTTGAACAGAGAATCAACAAAAAATGTGAATTTGAATAATAAAACACAGACAAGCGAGTTTGCTGGAGAGAATGTTCGTTAGAGATGAAGGGTTAGTTAAGATATTGCAACCGTTACTTAGATTTGATAAGTTTTAGTCAATTGAAAGTTTTTTGTGCAATGAAAAATGATTTTTTAACCGTAAAAATGATCCAACTTGAAGGTTTTTTTTCGTAAATTTCCTTTTGTTGAAAGCTGTCCTGGCAGGCTGCCACCACCACCTCCTACTGCTAACACCATGACCAATTGACCACCATTGGACAGTGAACCCAAATCAAATGTCAATGGTGAAAGAAGAAGTAGCAGGAAGACTGCAAAATTGGATGAATTTGAGACATAAAACATCTATTCTGTTTTAACTTGTTTTGCTAAATAATTTACTATTAATTAAGGTATTCTCTTTAATTGCTAAATACATTTGAAAGTTGATTAAAAAGGAAGGTTGGAATTATTTAAAGCAATCATACTCTCTCTCTCTCTCTCTCTCTCTCTCTCTCTTTCTCTCTCTCTCTCTCTCTCTCCAAAAGAAATATTTTTCTCTCCAAAAGAAATATTTTTCTCATCACTCTCTTAATTCAATGAATGGAGAATTACACACTAATATGATTCAACGTTTATTATGAACCACGATTGTTGATTGTGTAAATCATTAGTCGTGAATCACATTTTTTGTATTGATTGTAAACCAATTGATGTGAATCACACATGTTTGAGTTGTGAACAACCTTGTATCAATTGTGAATCATCGGTGGTGTTGTGAATCATAACGATATTTTGAATCACCGGTGATGTGGTGAAACCATAGCAATGACGTGAATCATCATTGGTATCGTGAACCACAACGGTATTGTGAATCTCTAGTGTGTAGGAGAGAGGGGGATGGAGAGTATTTGGTAATTAAGGAAATCATTAAATGATTGATTGATTTAATTTTATTTTTTTCTAATTCAAATATACATTGATGAGGTGTCATGATCTCACTGGTTCTTGCTGTCTTTATTTTAAGCACGGTCCTCATGTTTTCCTCACCCTATATATAGATTATTAAATTGTGATCCCACTGCATTAGAGAGTTTCTTGTCCAGATATATACACACACATACAACTTGTCAGGAGCGCCCAATTCACTATAAGGGCCCAAAAAAATTAATATGTTAATATAGCCCAGCTTTACAGTATTAGCTAATATATTTTTTGCATGATAAAATATATAACAATGTGTTGGTTCAAGTGATAGTCATCTTATTTTGGAATCCTAATGGCGTGGGATCGAATCCCATTGTGTGCATTTTTATTTTATTTATATTCCATCACTACTACTTGGATTTTCATCTACTAGTTTGAATTTGTTTTATTTTTGTTTATCACGTGGTGAAGTTATTTATTATATGATTATTAAAAACTAGGGGTGTTATTCGGGCGGGTTAATTGGGTATCAGGTTATTCGGTTCGAGTTATTCGGGTATGAGTGTATGGGTTAGCTAGCCGAATCCGAACCAAATAAGAGAACAGGTTAATCGGTTTCGGGTTAAATGGGTACCAGGTTATTCGGTTTGGGTTAAATGAGTTATTTGGTTTTGGTATAAAAAATAAAATCAACAACAAAGTAGTTTAAACGAGTTAAATGAGTTGGGTAATTTGGGTAAAACGGGTTAAATGCTTTGAGTATCAAAAATGAGTATTTACATTCTATATATAAACAATACTAGTTATAATTATAAACAAATAAAAAAATGAAAAATATATATTAAACGGGTATTTGGTACCCGAATAAGCATGAATCCTACCCATAACCCGACCCATTTAACCCGAATAAGGAACCCGAAAACCGAATAACCGACCCATTTAACCTGATTAAGGTTCGGTTCGAGTGGGTTATTCGGGTTCGGTTATTTTGCACACCCCTATTAAAAATACTAATAAGATATGTCTTTATTTCTTGGGATGTTATTTATTTTTGACACATATGTTCACTATTTATATTATGAATCATTTAAAATTTAAACTTTCTTATAAAAATATAATTTAATACTGCATGCAATTTTTACCCAATTTATAATCATACGATGTTATTATTATTATTATTATTTTTTTTTTGCGGTTTTTTGGATTGGGGGAAATTCAGAGAAACACCGTGAAACTATTACGCAATGACAGACTGGGAAATTATTAATCAATTTTCATCATTTTTAAAAAGGTTTTTGTGTATTGTAGATTCCACATGACCATGCAGCCATGTTTTTAACCAAATTTTATTTATTTACAAATAACTCAAGTAATGGGAGTTTTATTAAATTATTTTTGATAAAAAAAAAAATACCAAAAGTAAGTTCGTTTACGATTTTAAAGCATGTATAAATTATTACAAGTTAATAAAGCATGAAATTGTATGTTTTATGCCAAATATTTTTTTTATCACTTGTTTATAAGATACTTGAAATTGTATATTTTATGTCAAATATTTTAGTGAATTATCTAGACATTTTTATGGCCGTATAAAATGCCCGAACAGTGTATTGTCATTTAAATATTTATAAACAATTGTTGGATCCTTTACACACACAAAACTGATTTGCCACACTATTATTTCGAAAAAGCCAAAAGTGGTGGCTTAAATTTAATATCAAATAAATGAAAACTGTACACATTTATAATACAAGTATTCCGCTTATCTGTCAGCGCACCGTAAAATGAAAAGCCAAGTGGTTCAGTTTCTACACTTGAACATCCCTAATTAAGCAAAGACATAATATATTCTTTGAAGGAACTCGAGATTGTAATAAGTATATTCATATAAAAGGAATCACAATTTGGTAAACGTTAGCCTTTCTTTTAGCCAGAATAGGCATTTTTATTTCTATAGTCAGGTGAAATTCCAGTGCTAATGGTATGTTATTTCAAATTAGGACTTTAGTTATTGGTTGCTTATTTTGCTCTAAATTAGCGATCCGGCCTTTGATTTTTATTACAAAAATAAACTTAATTAAGTTTTTATTGATCAATATTCATCCCGTGTATTTTTAATATCTTTGACCAAATTTTATCAACTTACATAATCGATTTAACTATGATTGAAAATATTGATTTCATATATCCAAATTCTGGTTGTATCGCTATTGGTTAACACTTAATTGTATATTCATGATTTTCTAGATGTTTGTTGTGCATTTTCAAATTCATGACAATACGTTTATCATACATTTATTATTATTATTTATAGAAACTAAAGAAATTTTGATTATATTCTCGTGTTATATATGTAAATTTATCATTCATAATATTATTATATTTATTAAACATATGATTAATGCAAATCTAAAGGAAATTTTGATTCCAAAATAAGCATTAGTTTATTATTGGTTTTAATTCACAAGATTATTGATCTAATAACCATTTTCTATAGTTTTTTATAAAGAGATATTTGTGCAAAAAAAATCTTCAAGTTAGACCATTTTTGTTATTAAAACTTTCAATTATTTTCATCCCACAAAAAACACCCAACGGACTAAAATTTTCAAAGTGAGATTTTTTTCAAATATAATGACTTGCAACCTGATTAACCAGTCGCAATCTGTTGACCAACCTTTCGTCTTTGAAGAACATTCTTTCCAATGAACTTATTAGTCTATGTTTTATTATTCAAATTCAAATTTATTGTTGATTTCTTTGTTCAAATATTTGTTTTTTTTTTGTTGAAATTTACTTTTTCGATAAAAGTTGGATTGTCACTGATGACTTGTTGACGGTGGCGTGTGACTTTCAATCGGTTACAACCAGTAATATCTCAATTTCATGAAATTTTGTCGATTGAAGGTTTTTGTGCAATGAAAAATAATTGAGAGTTTTAATCAAAAAAATTATTCAACTTCAGGGTTTTTTTTTTTTGCACAAATATCCCTTTTATAAGTACATGATTAACGCAAATCACATGCATCTGTTGATCAAAAAAGATCTTTGTTAAATTAAATTTCATTTTTCAAGTTTTATTGTGCTAGTAGCCATCAATTTGGGACAATTATTTAAAAAACCATCAAGTATAATTTGTTTTTTTTATTAAATCTCTCAATTAGTATTTTCACTTTATAAATCTCTAGGGTAACAAACAAGTCGAGTCAACTCAAGCTTGATAGGGCTCGAGCTTCTTTGATCGAGAGCTCGCTCATCTGGCTTTCAAATTTCAAACTCAAGCTTGACTTAACAAATACTCAAATTGTTTGCTTTATTTTATTTATCACTTGTTTATGAGATATATGAAATTGATTATTTTATGCCAAATATTTTTAGTGAATTAATTATTAGGACATTTTTATGACCGCATAAAATGTCCGGACCCGTGATTCTAGTGAATTATCATTTAAATATTTATAAACAATTGTTGGATCCTTTACACACACAAAACTGATTTCCATACCATTATTTCGGAAAAAGCCAAAAGTGGTGGTTTAAATTTAATATCGAATAAATGAAAATTGTACACATTTATAACACAAGTATTCCGCTTATCTGTCAGCGCACCGTAAAATGAAAAGACGAGGACTTCGGTTCTGCACTTAAACATCCCTAATTAAGCAAAAACACATATTCTTTGAAGGAACTCGAGATTGTAAGAAGTACATGCATATAAAAGGAAGCACAATTTGGTAAGCGTTAGTTTCTCTTTTAGCCAAAATAGAAATTTTTATTTCTATCGTTAGGTGTAATTCTAGTGCTAATGGTATGTTATTTCGAATTACGACTTTAGTTATTGATTGCTCGTTTAGCTCTAAATTAGTGATCCGGCCTTAGATTTTTATTTCAAAAATAAACTTAATTATGTTTTTATTTAACCAATTTTCATCCCTTAAGAAAGGTTATTGTGTATTGTAAATATTTTTGACCAAAATTTATCAACTTACATAATCGATTTAACTGATTGAAAATATTGATTTCATATATATAAATCATGGTTGTATATCGCTATTGGTTACAATTAGTTGTATATTCATGATATTCTAGATGTTTGTTGTGCATTTTCAAATTCATGAGAATACATATATAAATTTATAATATATTTATTTATAAAAACTAAAGAAATTTTGATTTTATTCTCGTAATTATATATGTAAATTTATCATTCATATATTATTTATTAGACATGATTGATGCAAATCTAAAGGAAGTATTGATTCCAAAATAAGTATTAGTTTATTATTGGTTTTAATTCACAAGATTATTGATCTAATAATCCTTTTCTATATTTTTTTTATATATGGTTATTTGTGCAAAAAAACCTTCAAGTTACCATTTTTGTGAGTAAAACTCCAATTTATTTTTCATTCCATAAAAAACCCCCAACGTACTAAAATTTATCAAAATGTGATTTTTTTTCAAAAATACTGACTTACAACCTGATTAATCGGTTGCAATCTGTTGACCAACCTTTCGTCTTTGGCGAACAATCTTTCCAGCAAACTCACTAGTGTATGTTTTATGATTCAAATTTAAATTTATTGTTGACGTCTTTGTTCAAATATGTGTTTTTTGTTGAAATTTACTTTTTCAATTAAATTCTGGTGGTCACTATTTACATGTTGATGGTGGCGAGTGACTTTCGATCGGTTACAACCTGTAATATCTAAATTTCATGAAATTTCGTTAGGGGATGGGTTTTTGTGCAATGAAAAATGGTTGTGAGTTTTAATCACAAAAATAGTTTACTCAAAGGTTTTTTGCACAAATATCCATTTTATAACATGCAACTGTGGATCTCCAAAAAAATTCTCTTTGTTGAATTAAATTTGATTTTCAAGTTTTATTGTGCTAGTAGCCTTCAATTTGGGACAATTATATAAAAAACCATCAAGTTTGATTTTTTTTATAAAGTCTCTCAATTAGTATTTTCGCTTTATAAATCTTTAGTTTAACAAACGAGTCGAGCCAACTCAAGCTTGATAGGACTTGAGCTTATTGGATCGAGAGCTCGCTCGTCTGGCTTTCAAATTTCAAGCTCAAGCTTGACTCAACAAATACTCAAGTTGTTTGCTTTATTTTATTTATCACTAGTTTATGAGATACCAAAGGGCCTTTGGCCTAGCGGTAAGAGGGTGGAGATATATGCGAGAGGTCTCAGGTTCGACTCCTGTCCGAGGCTAGTTGATATTTAAGGTTAAAAAGTAATTGGTAAAGAAATAGTTTAGAAGTAGAACTAGGATAGTTTGCGTTAAAAAAAAATTGTTTATGAGATATATGAAGTTGTATATTTTATGCCAAATATTTTTATTGAATTATTAGGATATTTTTATGGTCGTATAAAATGTCCGAACCCATGATTCTAGTGAATTATTATTTAAATATTTGTAAACAACTGTTGGATCATTTACACACATAAAACTGACTTCCACACCATTATTTCGAAAAGGCCAAAAGTGGTGGTTTAAATTTAACATCAAATAAATGAAAACTGTACACGTTTATAATACAAGTATTTCGCTTATTTGTCAGCGCACCGTAAAATGAAAAGGCGAGTGCTTTAGTTTCTGCATTTAAACATCCCTAATTAAGCAAAGACGTATATTCTTTGAAGGAACCAATTTTGTAAGAAGTATAGAAGCATAATTTGGTAAGCATTAGTCTCTATTTGAGTCAAAATAGAAATTTTTATTTCTATAGTTAGGTGTAATTCCATTGCTAATGGTATGTTATTTCAAATTAGGACTTTAGTTATTGGTTGCTTATTTAGCTCTAAACTAACGATCATGCCTCAGATTTTTATTTGAAAAATAACTTAATTTAGTTTTTATTAATCAATTTTCATCCCTTTAGAAAGGTCAATGTGCATAGGGGTGAGCGACGGGTACCATTTTCCGAACCCGAACCGGTACCGACCAGTACCGAATTAATATATTCGGTTCGGTATTCGGTTTTTAAATTAACTAAAATTCGGTATTCGGTTTTTAAATTATCTAAAATTCGGTATTCGGGACTGAACCGGTACCATATAAAATTATACGGTTCGGTATTCGGTTCTTTCAAAACTAATAATTCGGTTTCGGTATTTTCGGGATCGGTACCGGTTCGGTTCGGTCCGGTACCGAGCTCACCCCTAATTGTGCATTGTAAATTTTGTTGACCAAATTTTATTAACTTACATAATCGATTTAACCATGATTGAAAATATTGATTTCATATATTATCGCTATTGGTTAACACTTAATTGTATATTAATGATTTTCTAGATGTTTGTTGTGCATTTTCAAATTCTTGAGAATACATATATAAATTTATCATAAATTTATTATTATTATATATAAAAACTAAAGAAATTTTTATTCTATTCTCGTGATTATTTGTAAATTTATCATTCATATATTATTATATTTATTAAACATATGATTAATGCTAATCTAAAGGAAAATTTGATTCCAAAATTAGTATTACTTTATTATTGGTTTTAATTCACAAGATTATTGATCTAATAACCATTTTCTATAGTTTTTTTTTAAGTTAGATCAATTTTGTAATTAAAACTCTCAATTATTTCATTCCACAAAAAAAAACCCCATCGGATTAAAATTTATAAATACAAGGTTTTTTTTCAAAAATAACAACTTGCAACCTGATGAACCAGTTGCAATCTGTTGACCAATCTTTCGTCTTTGACGAACCTTCTTTCCAGCGAACTCACTTGTCTATGTTTTATGATTAAAATTCAAATTTATTGTTGATTTCTTTGTTCAAATATGTGTTTTGTTGAAATTTGTTTTTTTGATGAAATTCTGGTGGTCACTGATAACTCATTGACGGTGGCGTGTGACTTTCAATCGGTTACAACCAGTAATACCTCAATTCAATGAAATTTTGTCGGTGGGAGGGTGTTTGTGCAATGAAAAATGGTTAAGAGTTTTAATCACAAAAATGGTTCAACTTTAAAGGTTTTTTTTTTTGCACAAATATCGCTATTATAACATGCAAGTGTTGGTCTCCAAAGAAAATTCTCTTTGTTAAATTAAATTTGATTTTCAAGTTTTATTGTGCTAGTAGCCATCAATTTGGGACAATTATATAAAAAACCATCAAGTTTAATTTTTTACTAATTATCTCAATTAGTATTTTCGCTTTATAAATCTCTAGGGTTACAAACGAGTCGAGTCAAACTCAAGCTTGATAGGGCTAGAGCTTCTTGGATCGAGAGCTCGCTCGTCTGGCTTTCAAATTTCAAGCTCAAGCTTGACTCCACAAATACTCAAATTGTTTGCTTTATTTTATTTATCACTTGTTTACGAGATATATGAAATTGTATATTTTATGCCAAATATTTTTATTGAATTACTAGGACATTTTTATGGCCGTATAAAATGCCCGAACCCATGATTCTAGTGAATTAATATTTAAATATTTATAAACAATTGTTGGATCCTTTACACACACAAAACTGATTTGCCACACCATTATTTCGAAAAAGCCAAAAGTGGTGGTTTAAATTTAATATCGAATAAATGAAACCTGTACACATTTATAACACAAGGATTACGCTTATCTGTCAGTGTACCGTAAAATATGAAAAGATGAGTGTTTCGGTGTCTGCACTTAAACATCCCTAATCAAGCAAAGACATTTATTCTTTGATGGAACTCGAGATCGTAAGAAGTAGTATATTCATATAAAAGGAAGCACAATTTGGTAAGCATGAGTCTCTGTTTTAGCTGAAATAGACATTTTTATTTCTATCGTTAGGTGTAATTCGTCTGCTAATGGTATGTTAAACTTTGATTATTGGTTGCACATTTGGCTCTAATTTAGTGATTCTCATATTTTTATTTCAAAAATAAACTTAGTTCAGTTTTTGTTAATCAAATTTCATCCCTTTAGAAAGGTTTTTGTGTATTGTAAAATCCACATGATCACGCATCTATCATAAATATTTTTGATCAAATTTTATTAACTTACATAATCGATTTAACTATGATTGAAAATATTGATTTTATATATCCAAATTCTGGACTAACAATTAATTTTATATTTTATGATTTTCAAGATATTTGTTGTGCAATTTCAAATTCTTGAGAACACATAGATAAATTTATCATATAATAATAATAATTATTATTTTTGAAAACTAAAGAAATTTTTATCCTTGTCTCGTGATTATATATGAAAATTTATCATTCATATAGTATTATATTTATTAAACATATGATTGATGCAAATCTAAAGGAAATTTTGATTCCAAAATAAGTATTAGTTTATTATTGGTTTTAATTTTAATTCACAAGATTATTGATCTAATAACCGTTATCTGTAATTTTTTATGAACTGTTCATCTCCTAAAAATTTTCTTTCTTAAATTAAATTTTATTCAAGTTTTATTGTGCTAGTAGTCATTAATTTTTGAAAAGGGACAATTATATAAAAACCCGTTAACTATATTTTTAAAAAAAAATCTCTCTATTAGTATTTCGGTTTCATTAATCTCTAAGGCTTCAAAGGAGTCGAATCAAACTCAAGCTTGATAGAGCTCGAGCTTCTCAGATCGAGAGCTCGACGTGCTTTTAAATTTCAAGATCAAGCCTGACTAAGCAAATACTCCAAATGTCTACTTTATTTTATTGGGTTAGTATTAAAAAAACCCCAATTAACATTTCATATTTTCTCAATTAAGTTCCTAATTTTTTTTTCAATTGTTTAAATCCATAAAGTATGTTTGTCTTATTCAGAAGTATATATATTTTTGACCGGCTAACCAGATTAGCCTGTGAAACACAACTGATAAAACAAAAAATTTAGGGACTTAATCACTAAAATATATATGAAAAGACGATGAGTTTTTTTTTCCAACATTAATCAATTGAAAAACTAAGATTATTTATTTGGTAACCGGTCAAACATGTCGAATATACACTTTTAAATAAGAAAATATAATTTAAGGACTTACACAATTAGAAAAAAATTAGAGACTTAATCACGAATTTGAAGAAAGTTGATAGGATTTTTCCATATTAATCCTATTTTATTTATTACTTGTTTATGAGATATTTCAAACTGTATAGTTTATGTCAAGTATTTTTTTCAATTAATTATCAAGATATTTGTATGCCCGTATAAAAGGCCACCTGTGATTCTAATAAATTACGACATAAAAATTTATACATAATTGTTGGATCATTTACACACACAAAACTACTTTTCCACACCATTACTTCGAAAAAGCCAAAAGTGATGTTTAAATTCAATATGAAATTAATGAAAGCTATACATGTTTATAACACAAGTATTCTACTTATGTGTTCGTGCACGGTAAAATGAAACGGTGACTGCTTCGATATCTCCGCTTAAATATCCCCAATCAACCAAAGATATATATATATAAGAAATTGTTGTTTAGATCAGAATAAAAAATCTTTCTGTCATATCTTCCTCGAAGGAATTGAATACTGCAAGAAGCTTAATCACATAAAAAGAAGCACATTGGTAAGCTTGATTATCTCTTTTTAGCCAAAATTGACATTTTAATTTCCATCGCGCTAGACGTGAATTGTGTGCTAATGGTATATTATTTCCAAATTAGTACTTTGATTATTGATTGCGAATTTAGCTCTAAATTAGGGATCTTGAGATTTTTATATTAAAATGAATATAATACAATTTTTGTTAAGACTCGAGCTTCTAGGGCCGCAAACAGGTCGAGTCAAACTCAAACTTGATAAGACTCGAGCTTTTCCAATCAATAGCTCGCTGGGCTTTAAATTTCAAGCTCAAGCTTAACTTGAGAAATACTCTAATTATTTGCTTTATTATATTTGTTGCTTGTTTATGAGGTATTTACATTTGTATATTTCATGTCAAATATTCTTAGGTGGATTATCAGGACATTATTATGCCCGTATAAATTCATGTTGTCGATTAAAAATTTATAAACAATTGTTGGATCCTTTACACATACAAAAGTGATTTGCCACACCATTATTTCGGAAAAGCCAAAAGTGGCTGTTTACATTTAGTATCATATTAATAAAAACTGTACATGTTTAGAACACAAGTACTATGCTCATTTGTGAATACACCGTAAAATGAAACAGTGAGTGCTTCGTTATCTCTGCTTAAATTTCCGCAATTAAGCAAAGAGATATATAAAGATATTGTCGTTTCGATCCGAACAAAAGATCACTCTGACATATCTTTCTCAAAGAATTCAAACTTGTAAGAAGTCTACTCACATAAAGTAAGCATCTTGGTAAGCTTATTTCTCTCTATTAGCCAAAATTAGGACTTTGGTTATTGATTGGGCATTTAGCTGTAAATTAGGGATCTTTAGATTTTTATTTAAAAAAAACTTAATTTGGTTTTTTTTTAATAATTTTTCATCCCTTTAAAACCGTATTGTGTATTGTAAAATCCATATGATGACACGTCCGTTCATAAATATTTTAATTATTTTTACCAAGTTTTATTCATTTACATAATCAATTTGACTCTATTGAAAATATTGATTTCATATATTAAAATTCTGGTTGGTTGGTATTGGTTAATAATTAATTTTATTTGCAAAGTGTTTATTGTGCATTGTCAAATTCATTAGATTACATATGTAAATTATCATTTATTTATTACTAATTTATTACTTGCGTATTACATTATTTAAATAAAATACCCGAAACTAAAAGGTAAATATAGAAATATTATTTTTATTATGATTTATAAGTGTTCAATATTTTTAAATATATATAAATAGTAATTGTTTTTTTGTATTCTTTTAAACTTTTATTATATTATAATTAATAAGTTATTAGATTATTAGATTTTAGGGTTATTATCGAAAAAACCATTCGAACTTTTATGATTTTTTCGGTTTAACCATTCAATTTTTTCCCAACCGATTAAATCACTACACTTTTATTTTCTATTAGTTTAATCACTATACTTTCAAATTTATTGGTTTAGCAATTCATTTTTGACCGGTAACCTGTTTGACCGGTCAATTTTTGTTATGAATTAGAGTTTTTATAAAAAAAAACTATTCGAACTTTCATAATTCTTTTTCTTTAACCACTCTATTAGTTTTCGTGATCTAATCTCTAATTTAATTGATGTTCAGATTTTTGTAATTTCTATAATTATATTGCTTATAACATCAAATGATTAAAATAAACATTAATTTCGAGAAAACTGATTCTCTTTTTTCATCAGCATATTGCTTTTATCAACAACGATGCTTCATTGATCTCTTTTGTTTCTTCATTATCATCCTTTTCTACTTCATCAGTTCTTCATTATCATTGTGTTAATCCAAACAGATTCTAATCAATATAATTCTATAAGGTTTTGTAGTGTCCATCAAGTTTGTCAGGGTTTGAATGTTTTAAAGGATCATAAAAAAATAAATTTTTATAAATTAAATAGTAATCACTAACGATAGTAATAATATAATTAAAAAAATTTTAAAACATAAATAATAATAGAAAATTAAAAACTAAAAATTTATTATAAATTTTCATAATCAATTTTGAAACTTAAATTGGGTTTATTTTTTGTGTTTATAAAATCTTGAAAAAACTTAAAAATAAAAATGAATTGATTGTAATTTGATATAATATCGTTATTGATAAAAATATGAAAAGATATGTTTGATTACATTGAATATCGGTTCTCGGTGTTTTAATTTTTAGTTTAAGAGGATGATGATCAAACAAAAAAAAAAACACTTGGAAGTTCTAGTGGTTTTTTCAATGATAAAAAACGTCACGTTATTGTCACGTCACCAAATCACCTATGATAACAGGTAAAATAGTCAAAACAATAACAAATGAAAAGGTTAGTGTTTTGATCGGTTGGAAAAAAATTGAGTGGTTAAACCGAAAAAATCATTAAAGTTCGGATGATTTTTTTTTATAATAACCCCAGATTTTATTAGATTTGATTTGAATTTAAATTAGATTATATAACATTTGGATAGAGATAATTTAAATATTATTTGTTATTGATAAAAAGATATAAATAACACGTGTCAATTCATGGGTGATGTGACACATGACTTTACGAAAATTGAGTATATATATATTTTTTATTAATATTTATAGATATAGATTATTATTTATATATTTAAAGAACTTCTGATTCTATTCGCATTATTACATATGTAAGTTTACAATATATCTATTTTTATTATCTTTTATTGATGCAAATGTAATAGAAATTTTGATTCCAAAATGAGTATTAGGAAACTACTAGTTTTAATTCATAAGATTATAGATCTATTAAACACGTTTTACGAAGTTTTGCATGAGGTGGCCACGGTTCCCCTCCTTTTACACCACCGTGACCACGTTCCACGTCACCAAGTTTCACGATTCTTCTCTCTTTCTTATGTTTTTGCTACAGCTTTCTACTACGGTTCATCTGTCTATCTATCTCTAGTGTTTTAAACTTAAAATGAGTGGTGATAACCATTTTCGGGGTATGAATTTGAACTGTGATGGAAAAATGGAGTGGTGTGGGCCTAACGTAGTAGAAGTATGAAATGTGGTGGTCCCGCACCACTCCACATGGACTAGTTCGAAAAAAAAATCTCGAGTAGTAGGACACTTTAAGAAATCATTTTTGACAAATGGACTTAATCGAAAAACATCAAAAGTAAGTTGATTTTATAAATTTAAAGCATGTATAAATTATTACAAGTTAATAATAAGTATAGTGATGCATACATCTTAAATTTTAAGAGGTACCATCTTTGATACATAATTTGCAGCTCTCTATTGTATGATTATGATTATTTAAGGGGTGATAACTATTTCTATTTAACAATATTTATTTCTCAACTATTTGTTTCTGCATATGTCCCTTCATGTGATTTCTCCAAACCTCTCATCATTTTACCATCCATCCACCCACCCATTCACCCGTACACACATGCAATCTGGACCAAAAGATTATCCTAAATAATTAAGAGTATCGAGCGCATCCCATTGTGAATAATTATTCATAGATTTTAAATATAAACATGTATAAATCAAGATTATAAAATTTTTTTAATAAAGGAATCATACCTTTATACATTACAGTTAGATATATAAATCTTGTGAATAGTAAAAAAAAAATCATGTAAATAATGTGAATGACCATTCACGTAAATATATATGATTATTTATAAAATTTCTAAGCACATAGAATTGGTGAACGTATCTGAAATATATATATCATGTATGTAACATTAATTTAAATATGATTGTCAAAGAATTTGAAAAAAGTTTTTTAAGAGCGGTAGGTTCAAGTGCACTCGATTTTGAGTGGTACTTTTTGAACCTAAGTATGAATACAAATTATTCTCTCTTTTCATAGTATCTTGATTATATCTTTATACGTAATCTCCGTAGAATTTTTTCAGGTTACCTTCGTCATGACGATTGATTTCTCATCAGAGTTTGTGGATGTGTAAGTTATCTTTTTTCCTTTCTTGAGATTTTATTTTTTGACTTTTGGATTTAATAGAGAGAGAAGTTCAATGGAGATTCTCTGCGTATCGAAAAACCTTGGAGAACCACAATGAATCAACAATGAAGGATTACGCAAGTAAAGTCTCATGTTATATTAAGTTAATATATAAAATAGTAACTTTGTTATTAAAATATGCAAGTCAATAAATTTAACAATAAAGTAACTCGTAGCTTAATGGTTAAAGTGTTATTTTTCGAAATTAGAGGTTTTGGGTTTGATGTAACATCGCTTCCATGTGATGCATTACGATTTTCCTAACGATGCATTGTGGTAATCTAAAATTCTCCGATGCACTAAGGTTCTCTATTGATAAAAAAGTTGTTGCTATAAATGATAAAAAGAATACAAAAGTTAATATTATGTATTAAGGATATAAAATACAAAAGTTTATGTTATTTATATGAAAAATACAAAAGTTAATGCAATTAGTCATAACAATGAATAAATAACGTTACTATAAATGATATAAAAAAATAATAATGTTATTATTTTTAGTAATTGACGCTTATTTTATATTCCAAAAACACATTGCAATCCTCTCATTCTGTTTTCTCTAAATTAATTATCAAATATTATAAGTGACAAGATTAACTAATGTCATGAAAAACAAGGTTTTAGGTTTTGAATATCATCAGCATGTCCAAAAAGATGTTGTAGATTTTTTTAAATAATTTCGACCACTACTAGAATTCTGCTTACCACATTTATACAAATAGGTGATTATCAAATTGTGATAGATTTTGTATTTTAAAAATATGAGACAAAAAAATTATTGTTTCCTGTTTTGTTTGTCATCTTTATTGTTGTTATTGTTGGATTATTAATTTATTAGTTTTTTTTATTTGTCAAATATTTGATACTTATTTTTTTTCAAAGATAGAATAATAAAAATGGCAGAAAATTACAAGAAAAATGGTGTATGTGAGAAGAATAATGATACTTCACAAGACAATGCCAATACTGTATGTCTGTTGTTGGAGTCTCTTGATCGACCAAAAAAATTCAAGAAGTCACTCAACGAAGTAATCGACTATCTCCATGAACGACTTGCTACTGCTCAACGTAGTGACGATCCATCAAAGGTAATTAAGGCCTTGTTTTTTCATAATAACATTACTAATACCATGGATTAGAGTTAATTATTTGGGATAATTACAAAAATACTCAAGAAACAACCAATTTCTTAAGTTTTATCCAAAAAAAAAAGTCACATTACCAAAATACCCAACATTTTAGTTACCACATTTACGTGACGGCTAATATTTACGTTACTTGTATTTTTTTTCCTTACTTTTTTAATACATTTCGTTACAAAAGGTGAATTATCACGTAAAGTACCATTACTTTATGTTACCAAATCTCATTGCGCTCCTTCCCAAGAATAGATTTGGTAACGTAAAACGCAATGTACTTTACGTTACTTTTTACCTTTTGTAGCGTAATGTTTTAGAAAACATTAAAAAGCACAACTCACGTAAATAGTGGCGACACGTAAATATATTAACGTAAATTGTAAGTATTTTGGTTTGGTGAGTTTTTTGGGTAAAAATTAAGAAGTGGGTTTGTATTATGGTTATTTTTGTAATTATCCCCTCATTATTTTTGCAATTGTCACTTCAATGCACGGATGTGAGTGATTCTTGATGATTATGATTTACATTTTGTTAACAAATATTATGGACTTTTTATGTATATTTTAAATGGGATCAAATATTATGGATTTTTTTTTATATACTAGTAGCGTGTGTGTGAGTGAATCAACATGAATTCAAAACCCAATTCAATTTGTAAGCATTTTTCTATTTTTAAAAGAGAAATTAGCCATTGTAATATGTAAGAAGCATCATTTATATGATGTTTTGAGCCAAATGGTTGGTTAATTATGTTGAACTTGAATCATAGCAAGCATGCAATCTTTTGGTTTTATTCTTGCCAAAATGTTCACAGGACACGAATGACGAATCTTGTTTACCAACCAAGGGTCCAAATGACAAAAACAAGCGGAAAAGAAAACGTAGAAACCCGTCTAAGCGTGATGTGGCCATACCAACTAATCCTAGCCCCAGCAAGCTAAGTATGAACAAAAACATTTTTCTCCTCAATTCATATCGAATGATTTATTCGAATGATACAAAATAAATCTTCAATGAAAGACTATCATTAATTGGTTTCATTTTGATGACACATCAGTTGCTCAAAGTGGTGATCAAGCGCCGCACCACAAAACTCAACTTGAATTCCAGACATCGTCATCATCGTTGCTGCCACACACACAACCACTACCACACCATCCATCGTCATCGGCAATCCCAGATCCACCAGAGTTTCGACTTCAGGATTACGCGGAAGCTATATATGGAAAAGAAGTTTTCTTAAGAAGTGATCCACCTGTTTTAGGTGTAAACACAGAATTACTGGTTTATGTTCAGAATCCACATTATCGTGATGCATGTGATTGGTTGATGAAAGATGCACTATCACTGCCACCTTCTGCTGCTAACACCATAACCACAAATACTGCTACCAATAATGATGCAGGCCCAATGGACACTGAGCCCAATCCAAACATCAAAGGTGAAAGAAGAAGCGGCAGGAAGAGCCGCAGGCCAACCAAATTCAATGAATTTGAGACATAAGACATCTCTTATGCTTTAATTTGGCTTGCTTTGTTGAACTTTTTTATCATTAAGATATTGTCTTTAATAATTTTCAGTTTAAAAACTTGGATTTAATGTTTTTTCGTTGATAAAGCGAAAACCCAAATGCCGTTATCAGTATCTTTTGTTCGAGAACTATATATTATGCATTTATGCAACATTGCAAGTTGATCGATATGATCGGCATGCTTGACTTCATGTGATGCTATTATTATTGTTTTATTTTCATAATATTTGTGAAGGTGTAAAATAGTTAGTGTAGCAACTCGATCAACAATTCACATGCAACAACTAATTGAATAATAACGCATACCGCAATTTGATTCGGGCTATTATGCAACATATATTATTTTGTTTTATAGATAGATTCTTTGTTCTTCTCTTTTCATTGTTTATTTTGTCAGTTAGTTTATTTGCTTTATATTATTTTTTACTTTTACCGGTTGAACTTATTAAAAATTTTACTTATTGTTTTGTGTGTGTGTATATGTATGCGTATGTGCGTACTTGAAATTATATTGTATGATATAATTGTTAAGTAATAAATATATTATGTCCATAACAATGTTTTTATGAAAGATTTGTATTTGCATATTTTATGTCAAATAATTTGTATTTATACCCATATAAAATGTACGGACTCGTGATTTTAGTAAATTAATAATTCAAAATTTATAAACAATTACGCGATCCTTTACATTCACAAAAGTTATTTGCCATCACATCATTATTTCAAAAAGCTGGAAGTCGTGGTTAAAATTTAATGTCAAATGGATGAGAATTGTTTGCACACGTCAATATTCTACATATCTATCAGAATACAGTAAATTGAAACGTTGAGAGTTTCGATATATCCGCTTAAACATCCCAAATTAGTAAAGACATACATAAAGAAATAGTCGTTTACATTAGAGCAAAAAAATTGTTCGGGTCATACCTTCCTTGGAATTCAAGATTGTAAGAAGTTTACCCAAATAAATGGACATTTTGATTTCCATCACTAGGTGTGATTTATGTGCTAATGTTTATGTTTTTTTTTCATAGAGATTATTGCGCAAAAAAACCCCAAACTTGTCAGTTTTTCTTGATTAAAACCCCAAACCATTTTTCGTTGCATAGAAAACCCCGAACTAACTAAAAATCAGTAAATCAATGTTTTATCAATGGATAACACGGTTGAAACCAGTTATTAATCCTACGTGGACCAGTAAATAACCTAAATTTTAATTGTTGAAACTGGTTGCCAAGTATTACACATCACTTAAACACCCGTTGATAAATTTTAATTGTAATTTTTTAACGGGAATACACCATCAACGAGGGTTTAAATGATGTGTAATACTTGACAACCGGTTTTAACAATTAAAATTTATTCCACGTAGGTTATTTATCGGTCCACGTAAGATTAATAACTGTTTTCAACCAGTTACCAATTGATAAAACCTTGATTTACTGATTTTTAGTTAGTTCGGGCTTTTTTATGCAACGAAAAATGATTTGGAGTTTTAATCACAAAAAACTGACAACTTTGAGGTTTTTTGCGCAGTTATCCATTTTTCAAATTAGAACTTCGATTGTTGGTTGTGCATTTTAAATTAAGGATCTCATATTTCTATTTGAAAAATAAACTTATGTTTTCGTTAATCATTTTTCATCCTTTTAAAATGGTTGTGCATTGCAAAATTCAAATACGATAGCACATCCATTCACAAATTTTTGTTGACAAAATTTATTTATTTGCATAAGGGATATTTGTTCAAAAAGCTTTTAAGTTGGATCTTTTTTGCGATTAAAACCCCCAACCATTTTCATTGCAGAAACACCTCAAACCGGTAAAATTTCAAGGAAATAGGATATTATTGGTTGTTACCGGTTGAAAGTCACAGACCACCGTCGACAAGTCACCAGTGACCAATGAAACTTCGCCAAAAAGTAAATTTCAACAAAAAAAAACACAGATTTGAACAGAGAATCAACAAAAAATGTGAATTTGAATAATAAAACACAGACAAGCGAGTTTGCTGGAGAGAAGGTTCGTTAGAGATGAAGGGTTAGTTAAGATATTGCAACCGTTACTTAGATTTGATAAGTTTTAGTCAATTGAAAGTTTTTTGTGCAATGAAAAATGATTTTTTAACCGTAAAAATGATCCAACTTGAAGGTTTTTTTTCGTAAATTTCCTTTTGTTGAAAGCTGTCCTGGCAGGCTGCCACCATCACCTCCTACTGCTAACACCATGACCAATTGACCACCATTGGACAGTGAACCCAAATCAAATGTCAATGGTGAAAGAAGAAGTAGCAGGAAGACTGCAAAATTGGATGAATTTGAGACATAAAACATCTATTCTGTTTTAACTTGTTTTGCTAAATAATTTACTATTAATTAAGGTATTCTCTTTAATTGCTAAATACATTTGAAAGTTGATTAAAAAGGAAGGTTGGAATTATTTAAAGCAATCATACTCTCTCTCTCTCTCTCTCTCTCTCTCTCTCTTTCTCTCTCTCTCTCTCTCTCTCCAAAAGAAATATTTTTCTCTCCAAAAGAAATATTTTTCTCATCACTCTCTTAATTCAATGAATGGAGAATTACACACTAATATGATTCAACGTTTATTATGAACCACGATTGTTGATTGTGTAAATCATTAGTCGTGAATCACATTTTTTGTATTGATTGTAAACCAATTGATGTGAATCACACATGTTTGAGTTGTGAACAACCTTGTATCAATTGTGAATCATCGGTGGTGTTGTGAATCATAACGATATTTTGAATCACCGGTGATGTGGTGAAACCATAGCAATGACGTGAATCATCATTGGTATCGTGAACCACAACGGTATTGTGAATCTCTAGTGTGTAGGAGAGAGGGGGATGGAGAGTATTTGGTAATTAAGGAAATCATTAAATGATTGATTGATTTAATTTTATTTTTTTCTAATTCAAATATACATTGATGAGGTGTCATGATCTCACTGGTTCTTGCTGTCTTTATTTTAAGCACGGTCCTCATGTTTTCCTCACCCTATATATAGATTATTAAATTGTGATCCCACTGCATTAGAGAGTTTCTTGTCCAGATATATACACACACATACAACTTGTCAGGAGCGCCCAATTCACTATAAGGGCCCAAAAAAATTAATATGTTAATATAGCCCAGCTTTACAGTATTAGCTAATATATTTTTTGCATGATAAAATATATAAACAATGTGTTGGTTCAAGTGATAGTCATCTTATTTTGGAATCCTAATGGCGTGGGATCGAATCCCATTGTGTGCATTTTTATTTTATTTATATTCCATCACTACTACTTGGATTTTCATCTACTAGTTTGAATTTGTTTTATTTTTGTTTATCACGTGGTGAAGTTATTTATTATATGATTATTAAAAACTAGGGGTGTTATTCGGGCGGGTTAATTGGGTATCAGGTTATTCGGTTCGAGTTATTCGGGTATGAGTGTATGGGTTAGCTAGCCGAATCCGAACCAAATAAGAGAACAGGTTAATCGGTTTCGGGTTAAATGGGTACCGGGTTATTCGGTTTGGGTTAAATGAGTTATTTGGTTTTGGTATAAAAAATAAAATCAACAACAAAGTAGTTTAAACGAGTTAAATGAGTTGGGTAATTTGGGTAAAACGGGTTAAATGCTTTGAGTATCAAAAATGAGTATTTACATTCTATATATAAACAATACTAGTTATAATTATAAACAAATAAAAAAATGAAAAATATATATTAAACGGGTATTTGGTACCCGAATAAGCATGAATCCTACCCATAACCCGACCCATTTAACCCGAATAAGGAACCCGAAAACCGAATAACGACCCATTTAACCTGATTAAGGTTCGGTTCGAGTGGGTTATTCGGGTTCGGTTATTTTGCACACCCCTATTAAAAATACTAATAAGATATGTCTTTATTTCTTGGGATGTTATTTATTTTTGACACATATGTTTACTATTTATATTATGAATCATTTAAAATTTAAACTTTCTTATAAAAATATAATTTAATACTGCATGCAATTTTTACCCAATTTATAATCATACGATATTATTATTATTTTTTTTTTTTGCGGTTTTTTGGATTGGGGAAAATTCAGAGAAACACCGTGAAACTATTACGCAATGACAGACTGGGAAATTATTAATCAATTTTCATCATTTTTAAAAAGGTTTTTGTGTATCGTAGATTCCACATGACCATGCAGCCATGTTTTTAACCAAATTTTATTTATTTACAAATAACTCAAGTAATGGGAGTTTTATTAAATTATTTTTGATAAAAAAAAAATACCAAAAGTAAGTTCGTTTACGATTTTAAAGCATGTATAAATTATTACAAGTTAATAAAGCATGAAATTGTATGTTTTATGCCAAATATTTTTTTTATCACTTGTTTATAAGATACTTGAAATTGTATATTTTATGTCAAATATTTTAGTGAATTATCTAGACATTTTTATGGCCGTATAAAATGCCCGAACAGTGTATTGTCATTTAAATATTTATAAACAATTGTTGGATCCTTTACACACACAAAACTGATTTGCCACACTATTATTTCGAAAAAGCTAAAAGTGGTGGCTTAAATTTAATATCAAATAAATGAAAACTGTACACATTTATAATACAAGTATTCCGATTATCTGTCAGCGCACCGTAAAATGAAAAGCCAAGTGGTTCAGTTTCTACACTTGAACATCCCTAATTAAGCAAAGACATAATATATTCTTTGAAGGAACTCGAGATTGTAATAAGTATATTCATATAAAAGGAATCACAATTTGGTAAACGTTAGCCTTTCTTTTAGCCAGAATAGGCATTTTTATTTCTATAGTCAGGTGAAATTCCAGTGCTAATGGTATGTTATTTCAAATTAGGACTTTAGTTATTGGTTGCTTATTTAGCTCTAAATTAGCGATCCGGCCTTTGATTTTTATTACAAAAATAAACTTAATTAAGTTTTTATTGATCAATATTCATCCCTTTAGAAAGGTTATTGTGTATTTTTAATATTTTTGACCAAATTTTATCAACTTACATAATCGATTTAACTATGATTGAAAATATTGATTTCATATATCCAAATTCTGGTTGTATCGCTATTGGTTAACACTTAATTGTATATTCATGATTTTCTAGATGTTTGTTGTGCATTTTCAAATTCATGACAATACGTTTATCATACATTTATTATTATTATTTATAGAAACTAAAGAAATTTTGATTATATTCTCGTGTTATATATGTAAATTTATCATTCATAATATTATTATATTTATTAAACATATGATTAATGCAAATCTAAAGGAAATTTTGATTCCAAAATAAGCATTAGTTTATTATTGGTTTTAATTCACAAGATTATTGATCTAATAACCATTTTCAATAGTTTTTTATAAAGAGATATTTGTGCAAAAAAAATCTTCAAGTTAGACCATTTTTGTTATTAAAACTTTCAATTATTTTCATCCCACAAAAAACACCCAACGGACTAAAATTTTCAAAGTGAGATTTTTTTCAAATATAATGACTTGCAACCTGATTAACCAGTCGCAATCTGTTGACCAACCTTTCGTCTTTGAAGAACATTCTTTCCAATGAACTTACTAGTCTATGTTTTATTATTCAAATTCAAATTAATTGTTGATTTCTTTGTTCAAATATTTGTTTTTTTTTTGTTGAAATTTACTTTTTCGATAAAAGTTGGATTGTCACTGATGACTTGTTGACGGTGGCGTGTGACTTTCAATCGGTTACAACCAGTAATATCTCAATTTCATGAAATTTTGTCGATTGAAGGTTTTTGTGCAATGAAAAATAATTGAGAGTTTTAATCAAAAAAATTATTCAACTTCAGGGTTTTTTTTTTGCACAAATATCCCTTTTATAAGTACATGATTAACGCAAATCACATGCATCTGTTGATCAAAAAAGATCTTTGTTAAATTAAATTTCATTTTTCAAGTTTTATTGTGCTAGTAGCCATCAATTTGGGACAATTATTTAAAAAACCATCAAGTATAATTTTTTTTTTTATTAAATCTCTCAATTAGTATTTTCACTTTATAAATCTCTAGGGTAACAAACGAGTCGAGTCAAGTCAAGCTTGATAGGGCTCGAGCTTCTTTGATCGAGAGCTCGCTCATCTGGCTTTCAAATTTCAAACTCAAGCTTGACTTAACAAATACTCAAATTGTTTGCTTTATTTTATTTATCACTTGTTTATGAGATATATGAAATTGATTATTTTATGCCAAATATTTTTAGTGAATTAATTATTAGGACATTTTTATGACCGCATAAAATGTCCGGACCCGTGATTCTAGTGAATTATCATTTAAATATTTATAAACAATTGTTGGATCCTTTACACACACAAAACTGATTTCCATACCATTATTTCGGAAAAAGCCAAAAGTGGTGGTTTAAATTTAATATCGAATAAATGAAAATTGTACACATTTATAACACAAGTATTCCGCTTATCTGTCAGCGCACCGTAAAATGAAAAGACGAGGACTTCGGTTCTGCACTTAAACATCCCTAATTAAGCAAAAACACATATTCTTTGAAGGAACTCGAGATTGTAAGAAGTACATGCATATAAAAGGAAGCACAATTTGGTAAGCGTTAGTTTCTCTTTTAGCCAAAATAGAAATTTTTATTTCTATCGTTAGGTGTAATTCTAGCGCTAATGGTATGTTATTTCGAATTACGACTTTAGTTATTGATTGTCGTTTAGCTCTAAATTAGTGATCCGGCCTTAGATTTTTATTTCAAAAATAAACTTAATTATGTTTTTATTTAACCAATTTTCATCCCTTAAGAAAGGTTATTGTGTATTGTAAATATTTTTGACCAAAATTTATCAACTTACATAATCGATTTAACTGATTGAAAATATTGATTTCATATATCTAAATCATGGTTGTATATCGCTATTGGTTACAATTAGTTGTATATTCATGATATTCTAGATGTTTGTTGTGCATTTTCAAATTCATGAGAATACATATATAAATTTATAATATATTTATTTATAAAAACTAAAGAAATTTTGATTTTATTCTCGTAATTATATATGTAAATTTATCATTCATATATTATATTTATTAGACATGATTGATGCAAATCTAAAGGAAGTATTGATTCCAAAATAAGTATTAGTTTATTATTGGTTTTAATTCACAAGATTATTGATCTAATAATCCTTTTCTATATTTTTTTTATATATGGTTATTTGTGCAAAAAAACCTTCAAGTTACCATTTTTGTGTGTAAAACTCCAATTTATTTTTCATTCCATAAAAAACCCCCAACGTACTAAAATTTATCAAAATGTGATTTTTTTTCAAAAATACTGACTTACAACCTGATTAATCGGTTGCAATCTGTTGACCAACCTTTCGTCTTTGGCGAACAATCTTTCCAGCAAACTCACTAGTGTATGTTTTATGATTCAAATTTAAATTTATTGTTGACGTCTTTGTTCAAATATGTGTTTTTTGTTGAAATTTACTTTTTCAATTAAATTCTGGTGGTCACTATTTACATGTTGATGGTGGCGTGTGACTTTCGATCGGTTACAACCAGTAATATCTAAATTTCATGAAATTTCGTTGGGGGATGGGTTTTTGTGCAATGAAAAATGGTTGTGAGTTTTAATCACAAAAATAGTTTACTCAAAGGTTTTTTTGCACAAATATCCATTTTATAACATGCAACTGTGGATCTCCAAAAAAATTCTCTTTGTTGAATTAAATTTGATTTTCAAGTTTTATTGTGCTAGTAGCCTTCAATTTGGGACAATTATATAAAAAACCATCAAGTTTGATTTTTTTTATAAAGTCTCTCAATTAGTATTTTCGCTTTATAAATCTTTAGTTTAACAAACGAGTCGAGCCAACTCAAGCTTGATAGGACTTGAGCTTATTGGATCGAGAGCTCGCTCGTCTGGCTTTCAAATTTCAAGCTCAAGCTTGACTCAACAAATACTCAAGTTGTTTGCTTTATTTTATTTATCACTAGTTTATGAGATACCAAAGGGCCTTTGGCCTAGCGGTAAGAGGGTGGAGATATATGCGAGAGGTCTCAGGTTCGACTCCTATCCGAGGCTAGTTGATATTTAAGGTTAAAAAGTAATTGGTAAAGAAATAGTTTAGAAGTAGAACTAGGATAGTTTGCGTTAAAAAAAAAAATTGTTTATGAGATATATGAAGTTGTATATTTTATGCCAAATATTTTTATTGAATTATTAGGATATTTTTATGGTCGTATAAAATGTCCGAACCCGTGATTCTAGTGAATTATTATTTAAATATTTGTAAACAACTGTTGGATCATTTACACACATAAAACTGACTTCCACACCATTATTTCGAAAAGGCCAAAAGTGGTGGTTTAAATTTAACATCAAATAAATGAAAACTGTACACGTTTATAATACAAGTATTTCGCTTATTTGTCAGCGCACCGTAAAATGAAAAGGCGAGTGCTTTAGTTTCTGCATTTAAACATCCCTAATTAAGCAAAGACGTATATTCTTTGAAGGAACTCAATTTTGTAAGAAGTATAGAAGCATAATTTGGTAAGCATTAGTCTCTATTTGAGTCAAAATAGAAATTTTTATTTCTATAGTTAGGTGTAATTCCATTGCTAATGGTATGTTATTTCAAATTAGGACTTTAGTTATTGGTTGCTTATTTAGCTCTAAACTAACGATCATGCCTCAGATTTTTATTTGAAAAATAAACTTAATTTAGTTTTTATTAATCAATTTTCATCCCTTTAGAAAGGTCAATGTGCATAGGGGTGAGCGACGGGTACCATTTTCCGAACCCGAACCGGTACCGACCAGTACCGAATTAATATATTCGGTTCGGTATTCGGTTTTTAAATTAACTAAAATTCGGTATTCGGTACTCTCGGTTCGGTATTCGGTTTTTAAATTATCTAAAATTCGGTATTCGGGACTGAACCGGTACCATATAAAATTATACGGTTCGGTATTCGGTTCTTTCAAAACTAATAATTCGATTTCGGTATTTTCGGGATCGGTACCGGTTCGGTTCGGTCCGGTACCAAGCTCACCCCTAATTGTGCATTGTAAATTTTGTTGACCAAATTTTATTAACTTACATAATCGATTTAACCATGATTGAAAATATTGATTTCATATATTATCGCTATTGGTTAACACTTAATTGTATATTAATGATTTTCTAGATGTTTGTTGTGCATTTTCAAATTCTTGAGAATACATATATAAATTTATCATAAATTTATTATTATTATTTATAAAAACTAAAGAAATTTTTATTCTATTCTCGTGATTATTTGTAAATTTATCATTCATATATTATTATATTTATTAAACATATGATTAATGCTAATCTAAAGGAAAATTTGATTCCAAAATTAGTATTACTTTATTATTGGTTTTAATTCACAAGATTATTGATCTAATAACCATTTTCTATAGTTTTTTTTTAAGTTAGATCAATTTTGTAATTAAAACTCTCAATTATTTCATTCCACAAAAAAAAAACCCCATCGGATTAAAATTTATAAATACAAAGTTTTTTTTCAAAAATAACAACTTGCAACCTGATGAACCAGTTGCAATCTGTTGACCAATCTTTCGTCTTTGACGAACCTTCTTTCCAGCGAACTCACTTGTCTATGTTTTATGATTAAAATTCAAATTTATTGTTGATTTCTTTGTTCAAATATGTGTTTTGTTGAAATTTGTTTTTTTGATGAAATTCTGGTGGTCACTGATAACTCATTGACGGTGGCGTGTGACTTTCAATCGGTTACAACCAGTAATACCTCAATTCAATGAAATTTTGTCGGTGGGAGGGTGTTTGTGCAATGAAAAATGGTTAAGAGTTTTAATCACAAAAATGGTTCAACTTTAAAGGTTTTTTTTTTGCACAAATATCGCTATTATAACATGCAAGTGTTGGTCTCCAAAGAAAATTCTCTTTGTTAAATTAAATTTGATTTTCAAGTTTTATTGTGCTAGTAGCCATCAATTTGGGACAATTATATAAAAAACCATCAAGTTTAATTTTTTACTAATTATCTCAATTAGTATTTTCGCTTTATAAATTTCTAGGGTTACAAACGAGTCGAGTCAAACTCAAGCTTGATAGGGCTAGAGCTTCTTGGATCGAGAGCTCGCTCGTCTGGCTTTCAAATTTCAAGCTCAAGCTTGACTCGACAAATACTCAAATTGTTTGCTTTATTTTATTTATCACTTGTTTACGAGATATATGAAATTGTATATTTTATGCCAAATATTTTTATTGAATTACTAGGACATTTTTATGGCCGTATAAAATGCCCGAACCCATGATTCTAGTGAATTAATATTTAAATATTTATAAACAATTGTTGGATCCTTTACACACACAAAACTGATTTGCCACACCATTATTTTGAAAAAGCCAAAAGTGGTGGTTTAAATTTAATATCGAATAAATGAAACCTGTACACATTTATAACACAAGGATTACGCTTATCTGTCAGTGTACCGTAAAATATGAAAAGATGAGTGTTTCGGTGTCTGCACTTAAACATCCCTAATCAAGCAAAGACATTTATTCTTTGATGGAACTCGAGATCGTAAGAAGTAGTATATTCATATAAAAGGAAGCACAATTTGGTAAGCATGAGTCTCTGTTTTAGCTGAAATAGACATTTTTATTTCTATCGTTAGGTGTAATTCGTCTGCTAATGGTATGTTAAACTTTGATTATTGGTTGCACATTTGGCTCTAATTTAGTGATTCTCATATTTTTATTTCAAAAATAAACTTAGTTCAGTTTTTGTTAATCAAATTTCATCCCTTTAGAAAGGTTTTTGTGTATTGTAAAATCCACATGATCACGCATCTATCATAAATATTTTTGATCAAATTTTATTAACTTACATAATCGATTTAACTATGATTGAAAATATTGATTTTATATATCCAAATTCTGGATTAACAATTAATTTTATATTTTATGATTTTCAAGATATTTGTTGTGCAATTTCAAATTCTTGAGAACACATAGATAAATTTATCATAATAATTATTATTATTATTTTTAAAAACTAAAGAAATTTTTATCCTTGTCTCGTGATTATATATGAAAATTTATCATTCATATAGTATTATATTTATTAAACATATGATTGATGCAAATCTAAAGGAAATTTTGATTCCAAAATAAGTATTAGTTTATTATTGGTTTTAATTTTAATTCACAATATTATTGATCTAATAACCGTTATCTGTAATTTTTTATGAACTGTTCATCTCATAAAAATTTTCTTTCTTAAATTAAATTTTATTCAAGTTTTATTGTGCTAGTAGTCATTAATTTTTGAAAAGGGACAATTATATAAAAACCCGTTAACTATATTTTAAAAAAAAAATCTCTCTATTAGTATTTCGGTTTCATTAATCTCTAAGGCTTCAAAGGAGTCGAATCAAACTCAAGCTTGATAGAGCTCGAGCTTCTCAGATCGAGAGCTCGACGTGCTTTTAAATTTCAAGATCAAGCCTGACTAAGCAAATACTCCAAATGTCTACTTTATTTTATTGGGTTAGTATTAAAAAAACCCCAATTAACATTTCATATTTTCTCAATTAAGTTCCTAATTTTTTTTTCAATTGTTTAAATCCATAAAGTATGTTTGTCTTATTCAGAAGTATATATATTTTTGACCGGCTAACCAGATTAGCCTGTGAAACACAACTGATAAAACAAAAAATTTAGGGACTTAATCACTAAAATATATATGAAAAGACGATGAATTTTTTTTCCAACATTAATCAATTGAAAAACTAAGATTATTTATTTGGTAACCGGTCAAACATGTCGAATATACACTTTTAAATAAGAAAATATAATTTAAGGATTTACACAATTAAAAAAAAAATTAGAGACTTAATCACGAATTTGAAGAAAGTTGATAGGATTTTTCCATATTAATCCTATTTTATTTATTACTTGTTTATGAGATATTTCAAACTGTATAGTTTATGTCAATTATTTTTTTCAATTAATTATCAAGATATTTGTATGCCGTATAAAAGGCCACCTGTGATTCTAATAAATTACGACATAAAAATTTATGCATAATTGTTGGATCATTTACACACACAAAACTACTTTTCCACACCATTACTTCGAAAAAGCCAAAAGTGATGTTTAAATTCAATATGAAATTAATGAAAGCTATACATGTTTATAACACAAGTATTCTACTTATGTGTTCGTGCACGGTAAAATGAAACGGTGACTGCTTCGATATCTCCGCTTAAATATCCCCAATCAACCAAAGATATATATATAAGAAATTGTTGTTTAGATCAGAATAAAAAATCTTTCTGTCATATCTTCCTCGAAGGAATTGAATACTGCAAGAAGCTTAATCACATAAAAAGAAGCACATTGGTAAGCTTGATTATCTCTTTTTAGCCAAAATTGACATTTTAATTTCCATCGCGCTAGACGTGAATTGTGTGCTAATGGTATATTATTTCCAAATTAGTACTTTGATTATTGATTGCGAATTTAGCTCTAAATTAGGGATCTTGAGATTTTTATATTAAAATGAATATAATACAATTTTTGTTAAGACTCGAGCTTCTAGGGCCGCAAACGAGTCGAGTCAAACTCAAACTTGATAAGACTCGAGCTTTTCCAATCAATAGCTCGCTGGGCTTTAAATTTCAAGCTCAAGCTTAACTTGAGAAATACTCTAATTATTTGCTTTATTATATTTGTTGCTTGTTTATGAGGTATTTACATTTGTATATTTCATGTCAAATATTCTTAGGTGGATTATCAGGACATTATTATGCCCGTATAAATTCATGTTGTCGATTAAAAATTTATAAACAATTGTTGGATCCTTTACACATACAAAAGTGATTTGCCACACCATTATTTCGGAAAAGCCAAAAGTGGCTGTTTACATTTAGTATCATATTAATAAAAACTGTACATGTTTAGAACACAAGTACTTTGCTCATTTGTGAATACACCGTAAAATGAAACAGTGAGTGCTTCGTTATCTCTGCTTAAATTTCCGCAATTAAGCAAAGAGATATATAAAGATATTGTCGTTTTGATCCGAACAAAAGATCACTCTGACATATCTTTCTCAAAGAATTCAAACTTGTAAGAAGTCTACTCACATAAAGTAAGCATCTTGGTAAGCTTAATTCTCTCTATTAGCCAAAATTAGGACTTTGGTTATTGATTGGGCATTTAGCTGTAAATTAGGGATCTTTAGATTTTTATTTAAAAAAAACTTAATTTGGTTTTTTTTTTAATAATTTTTCATCCCTTTAAAACCGTATTGTGTATTGTAAAATCCATATGATGACACGTCCGTTCATAAATATTTTAATTATTTTTACCAAGTTTTATTCATTTACATAATCAATTTGACTCTATTGAAAATATTGATTTCATATATTAAAATTTTGGTTGGTTGGTATTGGTTAATAATTAATTTTATTTTCAAAGTGTTTATTGTGCATTGTCAAATTCATTAGATTACATATGTAAATTATCATTTATTTATTACTAATTTATTACTTGCGTATTACATTATTTAAATAAAATACCCAAAACTAAAAGGTAAATATAGAAATATTATTTTTATTATGATTTATAAGTGTTCAATATTTTTAAATATATATAAATAGTAATTGTTTTTTTGTATTCTTTTAAACTTTTATTATATTATAATTAATAAGTTATTAGATTATTAGATTTTAGGGTTATTATCGAAAAAACCATTCGAACTTTTATGATTTTTTCGGTTTAACCATTCAATTTTTTCCCAACCGATTAAATCACTACACTTTTATTTTCTATTAGTTTAATCACTATACTTTCAAATTTATTGGTTTAGCCATTCATTTTTGACCGGTAACCTGTTTGACCGGTCAATTTTTGTTATGAATTAGAGTTTTTATAAAAAAAAACTATTCGAACTTTCATAATTCTTTTTCTTTAACCACTCTATTAGTTTTCGTGATCTAATCTCTAATTTAATTGATGTTCAGATTTTTGTAATTTCTATAATTATATTGCTTATAACATCAAATGATTAAAATAAACATTAATTTCGAGAAAACCGATTCTCTCTTTTTTCATCAGCATATTGCTTTTATCAACAACGATGCTTCATTGATCTCTTTTGTTTCTTCATTATCATCCTTTTCTACTTCATCAGTTCTTCATTATCATTGTGTTAATCCAAACACATTCTAATCAATTTAATTCTATAAGGTTTTGTAGTGTCCATCAAGTTTGTCAGGGTTTGAATGTTTTAAAGGATCATAAAAAAATAAATTTTTATAAATTAAATAGTAATCACTAACGATAGTAATAATATAATTAAAAAAATTTTAAAAAATAAATAATAATAGAAAATTAAAAACTAAAAATTTATTATAAATTTTCATAATCAATTTTGAAACTTAAATTGGGTTTATTTTTTGTGTTTATAAAATCTTGAAAAAACTTAAAAATAAAAATGAATTGATTGTAATTTGATATAATATTGTTATTGATAAAAATATGAAAAGATATGTTTGATTACATTGAATATCGGTTCTCGGTGTTTTAATTTTTAGTTTAAGAGGATGATGATCAAACAAAAAAAAAACACTTGGAAGTTCTAGTGGTTTTTTCAATGATAAAAAACGTCACGTTATTGTCACGTCACCAAATCACCTATGATAACAGGTAAAATAGTCAAAACAATAACAAATGAAAAGGTTAGTGTTTTGATCGGTTGGAAAAAAATTGAGTGGTTAAACCGAAAAAATCATTAAAGTTCGGATGGTTTTTTTTTTTTAATAATAACCCTAGATTTTATTTGATTTGATTTGAATTTAAATTAGATTATATAACATTTGGATAGAGATAATTTAAATATTATTTGTTATTTATAAAAAAATATAAATAACACGTGTCAATATGGGTGATGTGACACATGACTTTACGAAAATTGAGTATATATATTTTTTTATTAATATTTATAGATATAGATTATTATTTATATATTTAAAGAACTTCTGATTCTATTCGCATTATTACATATGTAAGTTTACAATATATCTATTTTTATTATCTTTTATTGATGCAAATGTAATAGAAATTTTGATTCCAAAATGAGTATTAGGTAACTACTAGTTTTAATTCATAAGATTATAGATCTATTAAACACGTTTTACGAAGTTTTGCATGAGGTGGCCACGGTTCCCCTCCTTTTACACCACCGTGACCACGTTCCACGTCACCAAGTTTCACGATTCTTCTCTCTTTCTTATGTTTTTGCTACAGCTTTCTACTACGGTTCATCTGTCTATCTATCTCTAGTGTTTTAAACTTAAAATGAGTGGTGATAACCATTTTCGGGGTATGAATTTGAACTGTGATGGAAAAATGGAGTGGTGTGGGCCTAACGTAGTAGAAGTATGAAATGTGGTGGTCCCGCACCACTCCACATGGACTAGTTCGAAAAAAAAATCTCGAGTAGTAGGACACTTTAAGAAATCATTTTTGACAAATGGACTTAATCGAAAAACATCAAAAGTAAGTTGATTTTATAAATTTAAAGCATGTATAAATTATTACAAGTTAATAAAAAGTATAGTGATGCATACATCTTAAATTTTAAGAGGTACCATCTTTGATACATAATTTGCAGCTCTCTATTGTATGATTATGATTATTTAGGGGTGATAACTATTTCTATTTAACAATATTTATTTCTCAACTATTTGTTTCTGCATATGTCCCTTCATGTGATTTCTCCAAACCTCTCATCATTTTACCATCCACCCACCCATTCACCCGTACACACATGCAATCTGGATCAAAAGATTATCCTAAATAATTAAGAGTATCGAGCGCATCCCATTGTGAATAATTATTCATAGATTTTAAATATAAACATGTATAAATCAAGATTATAAAATTTTTTTAATAAAGGAATCATACCTTTATACATTACAGTTAGATATATAAATCTTGTGAATAGTAAAAAAAAATCATGTAAATAATGTCAATGACCATTCACGTAAATATATATGATTATTTATAAAATTTCTAAGCACATAGAATTGGTGAACGTATCTGAAATATATATATCATGTATGTAACATTAATTTAAATATGATTGTCAAAGAATTTGAAAAAAGTTTTTTAAGAGCGGTAGGTTCAAGTGCACTCGATTTTGAGTGGTACTTTTTGAACCTAAGTATGAATACAAATTATTCTCTCTTTTCATAGTATCTTGATTATATCTTTATACGTAATCTCCGTAGAATTTTTTCAGGTTACCTTCGTCATGACGATTGATTTCTCATCAGAGTTTGTGGATGTGTAAGTTATCTTTTTTCCTTTCTTGAGATTTTATTTTTTGACTTTTGGATTTAATAGAGAGAGAAGTTCAATGGAGATTCTCTGTGTATCGAAAAACCTTGGAGAACCACAATGAATCAACAATGAAGGATTACGCAAGTAAAGTCTCATGTTATATTAAGTTAATATATAAAATAGTAACTTTGTTATTAAAATATGCAAGTCAATAAATTTAACAATAAAGTAACTCGTAGCTTAATGGTTAAAGTGTTATTTTTCGAAATTAGAGGTTTTGGGTTTGATGTAACATCGCTTCCATGTGATGCATTACGATTTTCCTAACGATGCATTGTGGTAATCTAAAATTCTCCGATGCACTAAGGTTCTCTATTGATAAAAAAGTTGTTGCTATAAATGATAAAAAGAATACAAAAGTTAATATTATGTATTAAGGATATAAAATACAAAAGTTTATGTTATTTATATGAAAAATACAAAAGTTAATGCAATTAGTCATAACAATGAATAAATAACGTTACTATAAATGATATAAAAAAATAATAATGTTATTATTTTTAGTAATTGACGCTTATTTTATATTCCAAAAACACATTGCAATCCTCTCATTCTGTTTTCTCTAAATTAATTATCAAATATTATAAGTGACAAGATTAACTAATGTCATGAAAAACAAGGTTTTAGGTTTTGAATATCATCAGCATGTCCAAAAAGATGTTGTAGATTTTTTTAAATAATTTCGACCACTATTAGAATTCTGCTTACCACATTTATACAAATAGGTGATTATCAAATTGTGATAGATTTTGTATTTTAAAAATATGAGACAAAAAAATTATTGTTTCCTGTTTTGTTTGTCATCTTTATTGTTGTTATTGTTGGATTATTAATTTATTAGTTTTTTTTATTTGTCAAATATTTGATACATATTTTTTTTCAAAAATAGAATAATAAAAATGGCAGAAAATTACAAGAAAAATGGTGTATGTGAGAAGAATAATGATACCTCACAAGACAATGCCAATACTGTATGTCTGTTGTTGGAGTCTCTTGATCGACCAAAAAAATTCAAGAAGTCACTCAACGAAGTAATCGACTATCTCCATGAACGACTTGCTACTGCTCAACGTAGTGACGATCCATCAAAGGTAATTAAGGCCTTGTTTTTTCATAATAACATTACTAATACCATGGATTAGAGTTAATTATTTGGGATAATTACAAAAATACCCAAGAAAACAACCAATTTCTTAAGTTTTATCCAAAAAAAAGTCACATTACCAAAATACCCAACATTTTAGTTACCACATTTACGTGACGGCTAATATTTACGTTACTTGTATTTTTTTTCCTTACTTTTTTAATACATTTCGTTACAAAAGGTGAATTATCACGTAAAGTACCATTACTTTATGTTACCAAATCTCATTGCGCTCCTTCCCAAGAATAGATTTGGTAACGTAAAACGCAATGTACTTTACGTTACTTTTTACCTTTTGTAGCGTAATGTTTTAGAAAACATTAAAAAGCACAACTCACGTAAATAGTGGCGACACGTAAATATATTAACGTAAATTGTAAGTATTTTGGTTTGGTGAGTTTTTTGGGTAAAAATTAAGAAGTGGGTTTGTATTATGGTTATTTTTGTAATTATCCCCTCATTATTTTTGCAATTGTCACTTCAATGCACGGATGTGAGTGATTCTTGATGATTATGATTTACATTTTGTTAACAAATATTATGGACTTTTTATGTATATTTTAAATGGGATCAAATATTATGGATTTTTTTTTATATACTAGTAGCGTGTGTGTGAGTGAATCAACATGAATTCAAAACCCAATTCAATTTGTAAGCATTTTTCTATTTTTAAAAGAGAAATTAGCCATTGTAATATGTAAGAAGCATCATTTATATGATGTTTTGAGCCAAATGGTTGGTTAATTATGTTGAACTTGAATCATAGCAAGCATGCAATCTTTTGGTTTTATTCTTGCCAAAATGTTCACAGGACACGAATGACGAATCTTGTTTACCAACCAAGGGTCCAAATGACAAAAACAAGCGGAAAAGAAAACGTAGAAACCCGTCTAAGCGTGATGTGGCCATACCAACTAATCCTAGCCCCAGCAAGCTAAGTATGAACAAAAACATTTTTCTCCTCAATTCATATCGAATGATTTATTCGAATGATACAAAATAAATCTTCAATGAAAGACTATCATTAATTGGTTTCATTTTGATGACACATCAGTTGCTCAAAGTGGTGATCAAGCGCCGCACCACAAAACTCAACTTGAATTCCAGACATCGTCATCATCGTTGCTGCCACACACACAACCACTACCACACCATCCATCGTCATCGGCAATCCCAGATCCACCAGAGTTTCGACTTCAGGATTACGCGGAAGCTATATATGGAAAAGAAGTTTTCTTAAGAAGTGATCCACCTGTTTTAGGTGTAAACACAGAATTACTGGTTTATGTTCAGAATCCACATTATCGTGATGCATGTGATTGGTTGATGAAAGATGCACTATCACTACCACCTTCTGCTGCTAACACCATAACCATAAATACTGCTACAAATAATGATGCAGGCCCAATGGACACTGAGCCCAATCCAAACATCAAAGGTGAAAGAAGAAGCGGCAGGAAGAGCCGCAGGCCAACCAAATTCAATGAATTTGAGACATAAGACATCACTCTCTTATCCTTTGGCTTGTTTTGTTGAACTTTTTTTTATCATTAAGATATTGTCTTTAATAACTTTCGGTTTAAAAACATGGATTTAATGTTTTCTCGTTGATAAAACGAGAATCCAAACACCAACTTAGTTAACGACATCTTTTGTTTGATAACTGTATATTATGCATTTATGGAACATCGCAAGTTGATCGATACGATCAACATGCATGACTTCCCCAAGCCATGCATGTAATGCTATTATTATTGTTTTGTTTTTATGATATTTTGAGGCTTTATTATGAAAAAAAAAAATCAAGATGTTTTCATATTTTTTGTGTTTTCGTGTAAAAATAGTTTACTGGAGCAACTCAACAGTTCACATGCAACAACTAATCGAATAATAACACATACCACTATTAGATTCGGGCTATCGTTCTTTAGAGAACCACTATATACAGTGGTGTAGCCATGATTTTATTTTTGGGTGGGCCAAGTTAGTATAAAAAATGATGATCAAAAAAGTAATTGTTGTTCCTAAATTTAGAATGGTTTATTATGAAAAAACCAACATGTTTTCATGGTTTTTGCATTTTTGTCCATCAGTGTTATTTTTGTACAAAAAAAATCCTTATGTTAATATTTTTTTAGTTTTGAGAAATTTGACTCTTAAAGCCCGGTTATAACAAGTAAACCGAGTTTTTAGAAACTGAAAAACCAGGTTCTAATGTCCAAATTTCACTAAACAAAAAAAGAAAAATTAACTTGGTGACTTTTATGGAAAAAATTGTATGGATGACGAAAACGTAAAAACATATTGGTTTTTTTCCATAATAAACCCTATTAGAATGCACGAAAAATAATAATTTATGACAAACAATAATACTATTTCTGTATTTTTATTACAAATTTATATTTATATGTATTAAATGTTATTTATGTATATTTTATAAAAAAAAACTATGTATTATATATATATATATACATATATATATATATATATATATATATATATATATATATATATATATATATATATATATATATATATATATATATATATATATAGGGTCAGGTTCTATGGAAAACCATATGCATCGAGAGAAAAAAACCAACCACAGCCCTTAGATTAAATGATCATTGGTGCATCACACGATGCATGTATTTGGTATGCATAGGGGTGTTTTGGGAAAACTAATATATCTAATCAAATAAAAATTAATTTTAAATTAATTGAATATTTAATCAATTAGGTAAACAATAAATGCTATTAAATTTAACTGATACATTTCCAAAATTACAACATCAAAACAAATTCAAAAAAGGATGATTTGATGTCGATACATCTAATGTTCATCTTTCAATTCATGATGCATCTCAGTTTTTTCATCCTCATTTTCGGTCATATTCATCCTAATTTTCGTCTCACCATCATTCATCATCAAAATGGTGATGCATCTTCATCGAATTTATTTTCAAACATGATGCATCTTCATTGTATTCATTTTCAAACATGATGTATCTTATCAGATTCATCTTCAAACACGATTCATCTGCATAAATACGGTGCATCAGATTCGTCTTCCATAAAAATCGGATAAACACGATTAAATTTTCAAAATTTTTCATTAAGAAGTTGAATTAAAAAACCGAACATACATTCAAAACGAGATCATTCTCTCATCATCATCGTGGAATCATTATCATCTTCATTGGAATGCATTGTGGACCAGCTGCTATGCATCGTGTTCATCGTCATCAAGGAATCATCATCGTGTTCTTCGTTCATCGTGTGGTGGACTGGTGGCGTCCGAGAGAAGTGGTGGCCGGCCGAGAGGAATGGTGGGGCAGTGGTATGGTGGCATCCGAGAGAGATGGCGGTGGAGTGGTGGCCGGCCGCCGGCCTAGAGAGAAAGAGAGGGAGAGAGATGAGGGTGAGAGAGAGAAAGTGGGAGGGATAAGTGGAAGGTTGATTAAATTTATTATAGTTTCCTAATTTAATAAGAATACATTTAATTAAATTAAATCTCTAAATTAAATTAAATTTATATTAACTATTCCAATATTGTCTTTTATGCATATTTGGTTCTCAGTGGTTCCCAATGCATATATATATATATATATATATATATATATATATATATATATATATATATATATATATATATATATATATATATATATATATATATATATATATAATATGGTTCGAGAGAGTACCAGCAATTATGCAGCGCACCAAAAGGTACCACCTTTTAATAAATTTATATTAATTTTTTTTCATAAACATGTTTTAATTAACATTATGAAGATCATATGTAAATTTCACATACATTCACATATCCTAGCTCCCAAAAAATGATGTGAACACACACTTATATAATTTTGAATATATGTGAACGTCCATTTATGTGATGCGTGATTTCATGCACTTAGAGTGTTTGGATTTGCGTGAAATTCATATATCATTGTGTAATGTTAATTAGAACATGTTCATGAAAAAAAATTTTAAAAAAATAATTTTTAAAGTGGTACCTTCTAGTGCGCTGCATTAGAGGTGGTACTCACTTGAACATATATATATATATATATATATATATATATATATATATATATATATATATATATATATATATATATATAGGGTCAGGTTCTATGGGGAACATGTATGCATTGTGCAACTTGGGAACCTCCATACACCGTTAGATCTATAATTTCAATGGATCAGATTCTAGTGGCAAAAGGGTAATTAAGTTGAACTTTGTTGCACCGGTGCACAACATATCACGCGCAGAGGGTCAAAATTCGAAGAAGGTTCATTTAGCTAAAATTCACATTCCTTCGCTGCATACCGCGATTCTAGCCCTCCTTCTATAATTCGTATTTGCTCCGGATTTCACTCAAGATTCCTCCCTCCATCTTAAAAAAAAGGGAAAAAGCAAACATTCACGTGCGAACAATCGGTTTTTTTTTCGCCGTTGCAACTTCAAATTATTTTGTTAAATGGAAGTGCATTGTTGCATATTTCGTGTTTATTGAGGTGTTTAGTTCATAATCGAAGTGAGTATTTCGTATTTGAGGGTATTTATGCCCTAGTTAGTTTTGGGTTCAATCAGTAGGGTGTTTAGTTCATAATCGAAGTATGTGTTTATGAAAGTTTGAGTTGCATCTCTTTTGAAATGCATTATGCGTCAACTTTCAATATGCATATTAAGGTAATTTCAGTATGCATATAAATTCAATTTCAATAATGTTTATGCATTAAAGACATGCATATAAATTCAATTTTAATCGGATGTCTAGCTACGGGCGTGAAGATGAAAACCGTATGAAGACATGCATGGATGGAAAGTCAAAACAAATGCAATCTATCCTAACTAAGAACTCCACGATTTTTAGCAATTACCATAATATATATCCGGTTATTTGAATATAGAATATTTTAAATATCTTAATCTAACTAAATAATTTTTAAACTTCCAATTATGCCCTTATTGCATCCTTATTTAATATATTGTGCATTTTTTGTTCCCCAGTTCACAATGCATCGTGGTGCCCCATAGAACCTCAATCTATATATATATATATATATATATATATATATATATATATATATATATATATATATATATGTATGTATGTATGTATGTATGTATGTATGTATGTATGTATGTATGTATGTATGTATGTATATATATATATATATGTATGTATATTATATATATATGTATGTATATTATATATATATATATATATATATATATATATATATATATATGTATGTATGTATATAATGTATGTATGAGAGGGTGGGCCATAGCGACGAGGAGATGGAGATTCCAGAAAAGTCTACGAATAAGTAAGTGAAGGCTTGGCTTACGTGCAATGACTATATATTATGCAAAATTTCAAGTTGATCAGTACTGTTGTAAAACATATTTATCAAACTGATCACCAAGAACAACAAATATTTTCCATTAACCTTAATCGTTCACCCAGGGCTCGCCCTGAGGGTGCCCAAAAGGGACGATCGCCCAGAGACCCTAATTTTATAAATTCTGAATGTAAAAAAGATACGACTCGTTTTTTTAACTTATGGCCGGAAAAAAAATAAAAATTATGTTTGTACAGACACATGTATATATGTATGTGTAGTACCCTCTTGTACGTTTTCATCCGGGTCCCAAAAATCAATGGAAACTTCTCTGAAAAATCACTCACTCAATAAAACTTACCCATCTGGAAAAGAGAAGCTGCAACCGATATGCAATCCAGCCCGAGATACAAGGCCCAAACACAACCTCCAGGCCCACGAGTAATTTGCACTTTTAAGGAGATGATGGCATTTTAACAGATACCATCAACATGCATGACTTCGCAAGCCATGCATGTAATTATATTATTGTTGTTTTTAGTTTTATAATTATTTTGAAAGAGTAAAAACCAATATAGGTCATATTGTATTTATATAGTTTAGTCACTAGCTGTAAATTAATTGAACTTTCATTTTTAAATTGAAAAATTATGTAGTTTTTTCAAACTGATAAAGTTCTCTAAACTATAATACATATTTGAAATGATAAAGTCCCAAAACTATACATTGATGGTTAATTAATCTGATTTACAAATGATATTCTAGAAAGTTTTTCACTTTGAAAATCATTATACTTATGTGATGTTTGGTTCACGGAATTAAATTCGAAGGAGTATTTGGAATTTAAATCTTAGTTATTAATATGGTTGACGGTGAAGGTACAAAATGGTTTTTAGTATTGATTAGAGATGTAGGTTGGAATTTAATTCATGTATGAGTTGAGAGTAATGTGAAATTCCTATAAATAAGTAAATTTGATGGAAAATACATAAATTTAACCCTTTACAAGTAACAAAAAAATCTAAACAATTTAAATTCCATTACACGAACCAAACGCCACGTTAGAGTGAGATGATGTTTTCACTTCAAAAAAAGGTGAGCATTTTCGGTTCAATAATAAAGTTTTGGGAACTTTTTATTTCAAGAATAAAAGTTAAGGAAACCTAATTATACAACTAAATTACTTCAACAAATATAAAAGAAACAAAAATTTGTGAAATTTCCTTGATGTTAATTACTTAATTTACCTTCAACCAAACAACCGCATCCATTGTATATATAGTCAACCAACTTTGACTACTAATTGTGACTATTATTTTGGCTCTGTTAGTAATGAACGTATATGCAATGTTGCATTGACGTTAAATATACGATATCAAAGTGTTCATTCGATATCGAATGATCTCATGATCTCACCATGATATATTACATCGTGGTCTGGGTAAAATTTTTTTTACGAAAAATAAAAAATATATATCATAACCGTTCTCGTTAAATCCACCAACTTTGACTACTAATTGTGACTATTATTTTAGCTCTGTTAATAATGAGTGTATATGCAGTGTTGCATTGACGTTAAATATACGATATCAATGTGTTCATTCGATATCGAATGATCTCATTATCTCACCATGATATATTGCATCGTGGTCTGGGTAATTTTTTTTTACGAAAAATAAACACGTAAAATTTTTTCGAAAAAAATATATCATGACCGGTCTCGTTTTAAAGAGTATAAAATTCTCGTTTTTATGGTATAATTTTTTTGATTTAAAAATTAATAATATTAATGTTATTTTAATTTAAAGAAAAAAGATATTTATTTTGCTAATGTCAATCTTTTTGCTATTTCCAATCTTTTCCTTTTTTACCCCTCCAAGAATTAAAATATCACTATTACCAATCTTTTTTTCACTAACTTAACTCTTTTAATCAAGACCATTAGATTATTCTAATCTATGGACGATATTGGTTCTACAGTTCTACACAAAATTTAGGTTCTGCAATAATCTCATCTATATATATATATATATCTATATATATATATATATATATATATATATATATATATATATATATATATATATATATATATATATATATATATATATATATATAGGGTCAGGTTCTATGGGCAACCATATGCATCGTGAATAAAAAAAACTAACCACAACCCTTAGATTAAATGATCATTAGTGCATCACACGATACATGTATTTGGTATGCATAGGGGTATTTTAGGAAAACTAATAAATCTAATCAAATAAAATTTTTAATTTTAAACTAATTGAATATTTAATCAATTAGGTAAACAATAAATGCTATTAAAATTAATTGATATATTTCAAAAATTACAAAATCAAAACAAATTCGAAAAAGGATGATTTGATGTCGATGCCTCTAATGTTCATTTTTCAATTCATGATGCATCTCAGTTCTTCATCCTTATCTTCGGTCATATTCATCCTAATCTTCATCCCACCATCATACATCATCAAAATGGTGATGCATCTTCATCGATTTTATTTTCAAACATGATGTATCTTCATTGTATTCATTTTCAAACATGATGCATCTTATCGGATTCATCTTCAAACACGATACATCTTCATAAATACGGTGCATCAGATTCGTCTTGCATAAACATCGGATAAACACGATTAAATTTTCAAAATTTTTCATTAAGAAATTAAATGAAAATCCGAACATACATTCAAAACGAGATCATTTCATCATTATCATTAGCATTGGAATGCATCGTGAACCGGCTGCTATGCATCGTGTTGATCGTTCATGATCATCAATGAATCATCATCATCATGTTCTTCGTTCATCGTGTGGTGGACTGATGGCGTCCGAGAGAAGTGGTGGCCGGCCGAAAGGAGTGGTGGGGCGGTGGTATGGTGGCATCCGAGAGAGATGGCGGTGGAGTGGTGGCGGGCCGCCGGCCTAGAGAGAACGAGAGAGGAGAGAGATGAGGGTGAGGGAGAGAAAGTGGGAGAGATAAGTGAAAGGTTGATTAAAATGATTTAGTTTCCTAATTTAATAAGAATAAAATTAATCAAATTAAATCTATAAATTACATATACATACATATGTATGTATGCATGCATGTATGAATGAATGAGAGGGTGGGCCATAGCGACGAGGAGATGGAGATTCCAGAAAAGTCTACGAATAAATAAGTGAAGGATTGGCTTACGTGCAATGACTATATATTATGCAAAATTTCAAGTTGATCAATACTGTTGTAAAACAGATTTCAAACTCATCACCAAGAACAACAAATATTTTCCATTAACCTTAAGCGTTCACCCAGGGCTGGCCCTGAGGGTGCCCAAAAAAGGGGCGATCGCCCAGAGCCCCTAATTTTTATAAATTCTGAATGTAAAAAAGATACGATTGATTTTTTTAACTTATGGCCGGAAAAAAAAATAAAAGTTATGTTTGTACAGACACATGTATATATGTATGTGTAGGACCCTCTTGTACGTTTTCGTCCGGGGTCCCAAAAATCAATGGAAATCTCTCTACAAGAAAAATCACTCAATAAAACTTACCCATCTGGAAAAGAGAACCTGCAACCGATATGCAATCCAGCCCGAGATACAAGGCCCAAACACAACCTCCAGGCCCACGATTAATTTGCACTTTTAAGGAGATGATGGCATTTTAACAGATACGATCAACATGCATGACTTCGCAAGCCATGCATGTAATTCTATTATTGTTGTTTTTACTTTTATAATTATTTGAAAGGGTAAAAACAAATATAGGCCATATTGTATTTATATAGTTTAGTCACTAGCTGTAAATTAATTGAACTTTCATTTTTAAATTGAAAAATTCTGTAGTTTTTACAAACTGATAAAGTTCTCTAAACTATAATATATATTTGAAATGATAAAGTCCCAAAACTATACATTGAAAATCATATACACACACTTATGTGGCGTTTAGTTCACGGAATGGAATTCGAATGAGTTGGAATTTAAATTTTAGTTATTAATATGGTTGATGGTGAAGGTAGAAGATTGATTTTAGTATCGATTAGAGATGTAGGTTGGAATATAATTTATGTATATGTTGAAATTTAATTCATGTATGAGTTGGGAGGAATGTCAAATTCCTATAAACAAGTAAATTTGATGGAAAATACATGAATTTAACCCTTTACAACTTACAAGTAACAAAGAAATCTAAACAAGCTAAATTTAAATTCAAATTCTTTCGAATTCCATTACACGAACCAAACGCTACATGATGTTTTCACTTCAAAAAAGGTGAGCATTTTCGCTTCAATAATTAAGTTTTGGGAACTTTTTATTATTAAGAATAAAGGTCAAGGAACCTTATTATACAACTAAATTACTTCAACAAATATATAATTAAGAAACTAAAATTAATTTGTGAAATTTCCTTGAGGTTAATTTACCTTCAACCAAACAACCGCATCCATTGCATAGTCCAAAAACATTATACCATATACATTGTAGACATCACAAAATAAAAGACAAAAAAACACAAAACAGAAAAATTTGTCTCTATCAAATAAACACAATCTAAGAACATGAACATCATTTATTACCTTTCTTAGAACTCACCGAAACTACACCTAAATTTGACAACTTCAATTCACATATATTATTCCAAACATAACATCATTGAAAAAAATATCCATAAAAAAATGGGTAATTCGATATCACTTGTGTGTTGTCCCAACGAATTGGCGAGACAACGAGGAGAGGTCCTCGTGATTAAAGAAGATGGTGAGTCGTTAAGGTTCAAAGACGGGACACATGTGAAAGATGTCTTGTCTTCTTATCCGTACCACAAGATAATCCGTTGTAACTCTGAAAGAACAGTCATGTCAGTAGAAACTCAACTGAATTGTAACTGGCTTTACTTCTTGTTGCCCGTTGGATTGGCGCTCAGTGAAGCTGCTTACCAGAATCTTATTCAGTCAGCAGCTTCACAAATTATGATTGCCAACGCAACCACCCGGATTAAGATCGAGGACAAAAATCAACAAGGGAAGGGAAAGGGTGACGGATGCGATAATCAAGATCAAAAGGGACAAAATGGATCTTACAACGATTATAGCTCAACGTATAAGTGGAAGCCAATTCTAAGAACGATCCCTGAGATAGCTTCGCCTTCAGCCTAAGAAAAAGGTGTCGTGACACACACACACATATTATATATTATCAATCGGTTTACATATACAATTTTTTAAGTAAAGTTTCTTGGAGCACAAAAATATATATGGTTTTGTTCAATGTTCATCTAATATTCTAATGTACCGTGAACTGGCTGAACTGTTTGATTAATTAAATTTCATGTAACAAGTTGATTAATACAGATAGACTTCAATAAATTGTGTTTTAATTTGGGCATGAAGTAATGAATAGTTGATGATTTGATGATTATCCATTGATCCAAATATATTCATGCATTGCGACTCGAACACGAGTGCAATGGCCACGATAAGTACTATTAATTAAACACGGGAGAGACCGAATCCGAATGCATCTATCTTCACCAAGAGGTTTTTGAGACTTGGGCAACCAAGTGATAGATTTTTGGTCATTGAATTGAAGAAGTTAGATGGGTTTTGGTTGTCATGGAAAATTAGCTACTTCTTCTGCACAAACATTTTGTTGATGAAGGCTCTTTTTAATAACAATCATATCAATTGTTTTCATTCTTTTTCCCAAATTTATTTATTTTTTCTTTCAATTTTCTATCGTTTGATATAGAATATAGAAGGAAGAAAAATGGTATTTTTTTTGTCTTTGTTTATTTATGTATGTTATCACCAAGAAAAACAAGATGAAAAATGTTATTTGTATTCTTTTCTTTAATTTCTATCAAGAACCCTGGATTTGTGTTGCTGGAGATGCTCTTAACCGTCTTGTACCATGTTATCAAAATAACAACTAAGGATCTGTATGTTTTTCATGAGAATTGAAAATTAAAGAAATCAAAATTTAATTTAAAATTTACATCATTTTATTGTGTTTGAACTTATAGATTATAAACAGTGAAATTAAAACTTAGTTAGTGTTGTTTGTTTTTTAAGAGGTTGATGTCTGTGGTCTGCGGACTTAGCTGTAAAAATCTGCGGTCAGAAGAGATGGCATAGAGGTCTGCAGATGTCCGCAGACACGGGAAGAGGTTCGAAGACGCGAGAAGACGTTCGCAGACGATTCCGCAGACGCGGGAAGACGAAAAAAAACAAACACACTTTCATATAAAACATATTCCCGCATCTTCGAGTTCGCAGTGTAAAATTTTACAACATAAAGCCTGAAATTTTTGTAGGAGCCATAATCTAGCGTTTGCTCTAGCGATGTCACGCGTCCCTCTAGCCTTTGTGTACTAGGATTTGTAATTGAGTGTTCTAACAAATCAGTCTCTCTTCCTTGGTAGGTGTTTTTTTGAACCAGTAATAGGTCGGAGAAGGAAAGGCCAAAGACTTCAGCCTAACGGGAATGAGCAAGGACGAAATGACAAGATGAGGTGCCCTGGGCACCCCAGAAGGGTCGAAGTTTTTGGGCCTGTAGCTTTACCCGTCCCCCCTTCGACGGGCGGTGCTTGTGTGGGGGATGCGCCACCAGAAATCGGGCTTGAAGCTCTCACCTTACCAACGAGCCGACAGCTGATGGCTGTTGGTCACGACTACTACAAAAAAGCTCCAATGAAGATGAATATTTCACATGGAGGAGTGTGCATCTTTATGTTGGGTGTTCTTCTGTCGTGCGACCCGGTTTTCATGACTCGCATACTAACCAATATTATTATAGATAATGTCCTACTTCACCTCACTAATTAAACACACTAATGATTGTTATTTATTATTTAAATCTGATAAATTTATATATATATATATATATATATATATATATATATATATATAGAGGTTCAATTGGGAACTTTTATGCACCGGGACACCTCTAGGAACTTTTGTTCACCAAAGAATCAAACAATGGTGCACTAAGGGTATTCCTGGAATATTGAATAAGTAAAATTAAATATATGAAAATAATTATAAGAGGTAAATAAGAAATAAATAAGGAATAAATATTCAAAAAAAGTAACCCCCTCCTCATATCTCTCTCTTTCTTTATTTCTCTCTCTCTCCCTCTCTCTCTCTTTCTCTCTCCCCACCGTATCCACCACACCACCACCACCATAACCTTTGTTGTAACTACCTCTCCACCGTATCTCTCTCTCTCCACCGTATGCATCGAGGAACCCCGCCAACCGCCGCCGCCGCCGCCACCGTGATGATGATGAACAAGAGATGCAATCGATGATGAACAATACAATGAAACACGATGAACGAAGAAGATGATGATAAACACGTTGATGCATCCATTGGAACAATGATGTTGATGATTAACAACGATGCACCATGATGAACACTATGCATAGATGAACGCTGATAATAAACGATGAATACGAAGATGATGAACGATAATAAACGATGAATATGAAGATGATGATTAACAGTGATGCATCAAGAATTGTATAGATTTTGTATAGATAAAACCGATATGCATCACGAATTGAAGGATTAATATGAAATGCATCAATGTCTCCATCATTCTTTTTGAATTTGTGTGACTTTTGTTAAATTTAGAAGTGATCAATTGAATTTATTTTAACATTTATTATTTAGTTATTTGTTAAAATATTAAATTTAATGAGGTATGCACAATACCCAAAATGTCCTTTCATGTTTTTTTGTAATGCACAACATGCATAAAATTGTCTAATTATTTACTCTTTTGTCATTTAATCTAATCCATACAATTCTTTGATCTAATGGAAGATATAGGTTCTTTTGTACCTCGATGCACAAAAATTCTCAAATGAAACCTCCCTCTCTCTCTCTCTCTCTCTCTCTCTCTCTCTCTCTCTCTATATATATATATATATATATATATATATATATATATACACACACACACACACATATATATATACACACACACACACATATAGAATATAGTTCGTGTGAGTACCTAAAAAATGCAGAATACTGTGAGTACCTGTGAACACACGGGTTTCGGATGTAAACATGCTCCGAAAAAAAAAATTTATTTTTTTTATATTCATTTAGATACAAATAATATGAGGTTATTTGTAAAGAATTACATGCATTAACACTTTTTAGCATCTTAAAAGTCATGTGAACGTGAAAAATATTATGTGAACATGCTTAGTGTAAACACACATTCACAACGGTGCAGTTCATGTGAACATGCACGTTTCACATAATTCTTGTGTGTGTTTATGTGTGATCTTCTACAAGTAGTCTTGTATTATTAATTTAAACATGGTTATGAAAAAAATTCAAAAAAATGGTTTAAAACGAGGTACCTCCGGTATTACACTACAAGAATAATGACTTTTAGGGACAACAAAAGTCGTCCCAAAAAATTTAAAAGACGTCCCAAAAGGTTTTTAGAGACAACTGTCGTCTCAAAAGCTTCCGTCTCAAAAAGTCCGTCCCTAAAAGTTTCAGTTGACACAACAACGTGTTGTCTCTAAAAGTATTTACTTTTTGGGACGACATCTTGTCTCTAAAAACGTTTTTTAATTTTAATAAATAATTACTTTTTGTGACCACATGTTGTTGGGAAAAAATAATTATTTATTTAATAATTTAATTACCTTTAGGGACGACTTGTCGCTTCAACTAGTATCAGACAAATAAAAATTAAGCTTTACTTTTTGTAACCACATGTTGTCCCAGAAAGATATTAATAATACCAACAACTATTTATCAATTTCTTTTCTATTTTACCTGTACATTTAACAAATTACAAATTTACCACGAAAATTAAAACATCATAAAATGATAAACCAATGTCAAAGTTTACAAATATCCAAAAATCATCAATATCTAAAGTTGAATTAATAAAACATCATTTAATATTCAAAGTTAAACTAACAAATCTTCATCTAACATTCAAAGTTGTTATATAAACTACCCATCATCATTCGAGTCTTGTTCATCATCATCTTCGCCTGATTGTTGTGAAATTTGATTTGCTTTATAAGCATTGTAGTCAAATGGAGGTGCCGGCATGGATACAAATGGTGGTACGTTGGCAACACTAGCATTAGGAATCATACTTGAGAAGTATGTAGCCAAGTCTTGGTAACGTTTGCGCTCTTGTTCTTCATGATGTCTTTCCCAAGCTTCTTGTGCAGCTCGTATCATATCATGTATCATCTCATTTGATGGTGGCATCGAAGTGGTAGCTGATGAAGATAAACATGACTGACGTTTTAGCTTTCGTCCCCGTCCAATGTTATGACCCCGACGCTCGCCAAACACCTTCTTGAATATTTCTTGCTCATTTAACGATGAAGATCCACTGGGGTTAGATGATGATGCTTGTTGAGTTTGAATTTCCATCTCGGCAACCAATTTCTCCTAAATTTTTAAAAAAGAATGATTAGCAAAACAAACTATCAATTCACAAATTTATTAAACTTCAACAGTTTACGCAATCTAATTCATCAAACACAAATAATTACTTACATAATCAACTTTCGCTTGCTCATTTACCCATCCACTCGTCGACTTATAGTGCATCTCATGCCAATTGTCTATTGCACTTTGGATTTTCTGTGACTCCGGATTCCCTAAAGCTTAAATTTTTTTGCATATCCTAAAAATACATTTAGGGACGATTTGTGGTCTCAAAATGTACGTTTTTAGAAACAACGGCATGTTGTCCCTAAAAGGTTTGTCCCTAAATGTATTATTTCTTGTATAATTACGCAAAACTAATTGAACATAAATCTCTCTCTCTCTCTCTCTCTCTCTCTCTCTATATATATATATATATATATATATATATATATATATATATATATATATATATATATATATATATATGTGTGTGGGTTCAATGGAGAACCTCCATGCATCGAAGAACCTCCATGCACCACCACAAATGCATCACAATTCCCCCATAATGCATCATTATTTTCACGCGATGCATCAAATTCTCGAGTGATGCATCGATTTTTACATTATTTCCACTTGATGTATCAAATTCTCGCGTGATGCATCGATTTCTACGTGATGCATTTCAGTTTTTCTAGCGATGCATTGTGGTTCTTCAAGGTTCTTCGATGCATAAAGTTCTCCATTGAACCCACCCCTATATATATATATATATATATATATATATATATATATATATATATATATATATATATATATATATATATATATATATATATATATATATGGTTCAATGGAAAAACACTATGCACCTGAAAACTATGGAAACCTACGCATACCGTCCGATTGGATGCATTTCATGAAAAACACGGTGGCATGATCGTAAATAAGGTGATGCATCACGCGAGATTTTGATGCATTGCGCAAGAAATTTGATGCATCACGCGGGATTTTGATGTATCACGCGGGGAATTTGATGCATTTGTGGTAGTGCAGTGTGGTTTTCACAAGTTTTCAGGTGCATGGTGGTTTTCCACTGAACCTCCCTCTCTCTCTCTCTCTCTCTCTCTCTCTATATATATATATATATATATATATATATATATATATATATATATATATATATATATATATATATATATATATTATTATACCTATTTATTTTGTAAAACAAAACTATATTTATTTACTAAAAATTATTTTTATTTATATACTTAATTAGTTAAGTTATGCATTTTTTTGTATTTAATATATTTATTAAAGTTTTATTTATTAATATTTATTAGTTAAATTATTTGTGTAATTTTATTATTTTATACTCTTCTATCAAACTGTAACATCCCAATTTTGGGATAGATATGTGGAATTATTTGTTTGGTTTATTATAATTTCATATCCGAGTTGGGCGAATTATTGAGTTATACGTGGAACCGTCACGTGCTGGGATTTTGGGTTAATCGGGTTAGGGATTTAAGTTTTAATGAAAGATTATGATATTGGTGATTATTAATTAAATTTGGACCCGGAGATATAAAGTTGTGTTTTATAATAGTGGGATCGGATATTGGGTGTCGGACCGAGTTTAAAGCGAAAACGTATATATAGTTCACCTCTTTGGGTGCTTGCTTCCATTTATCCCATTCCAAATCCAGAGAGATAAGTGTGTTGTGTGTGTTTTGGTCTCCAACAGACCAAAATCGAGTTTTGAGGTGTGAAATCGAAGCTGTCAAAAACAGAGCATATATGGCTGACAGTCAGTTTACGCGGCCGCGTAGGGTTAGCTACGCGGCAGCGTAGATATTCGTTTACAAGCCCGTGTAAAAAGCTACAGGGTGGTGTAAAGCTGGAGCTACGCGCCCGCGTGGGTTTTGGTTACGCGGTCGCGTGGGTTGCAGTCATACCTTCTTGTAGAAATCCTACAGCACCGCGTAAGGAGTCTGCTACACCACCGCGTAAGAAATCTTACACGGTCGCGTGAGAATTCAGAAAAATAAATATATTTTAAGCGTTTATTTATGGATGAGTTAGTGATATTGGGTTATTCCCTTGTGTTTGGGTATTCGGGTTGTGTGGGTTTAGTAGTTGGGTATCTGGGTTCGTGCGAGTTGCCTGAGTATTGTGTATAGAGTTGTTGGGTTGTGATTGTGATATTGAGAATTATGTTGTGATTCCAGGGTCTCGAGTTGATAGGGTTGGGGACGGGCAGAGAACCGAGACTAAGTAGTGAGACTTCAGGGCAGGTGAGTTTGCATGCTTTTTTGAGATAATTGTACGATTATTTATTTATACTTGCATGACCTTTTACTGAGCTTTCTTTATGAGATTATTATGAGTTTCTTACGAGTTTTATTACTGAGATACTGTCATGCATGTATATTGTGTTTATTGTGAACTGAGTTTTATTATATGAGATTTGAGACACACGAGCTATCGAGACACTAACCCGTACGGTTGGGCAGGGGTCGGGTCGCTCCCGATTCCCTTTTGAGTCCTGACGACTGCTTTGTGCGGTCTAGGGATTTGGGTACGTGGATTCGTCCACACGAGTTGAGTACCTATTTGAGTATCATGTGGGATATCATATACTTGTTCAGTAGAGAACGCTGAACGTTTTTATTATTGAGCTTACGTGTTTTTACTGAGTTTTTATAATCGTACACTAACCCTTGCATTCTCACCAGCGTTAGCAGACCCCGTGTGTGTTTGTGTGTGTGTCTCAGGTGATCGGATTTCTAGTAGGCCTGCTGGACCCAAGTAGGTTTACATCGGCGTGTTTGAGGAGTTAGATACATGTTTTAGAGGTAGTTATATTTTGGGGAATGTTTATGTGTACTTCGGATATTGTGTAGTTTGATCAGAGACTTCCGTGACTTAACTATGTGATTAAAGTTTTAAAATTATCGGGGTTTCCACATGTATGTTTTGGGATTAGCTAGGGATTATTATATTATATTCTTGTTGATGTGTCATTTACGTGGCTTTGAGAGTTAGTTCGAGGGTGTTGCAAGCTTGGTATCAGAGCCTAGGTTTAAGAGATTAAGTATCTAGTGGATGCTTAAGCTTAAACCACGGAGTCTAGATCATTGGATTGTAATCTGAAGTAGAGTATTAGGTGATAAACGAGTAGAGTATAGAGTTGTGTAGAGTTATTATGTGTTGTCGTCTTTATTGTGCAGGTTAGTTATGGATCGTGAGGGCAGCGAGCCGCAGGGTGATGATTCTAGGGGCGATGAGTATGTGCGTAGGTCTGAGTTATATTCTGTGCTGAGTCAGGTGTTAGATGAGCGTTTTCCGGCGCAGGGAGCGGGTCGGGGTCGGGGAGCGATGCCTTCGCCTGAGGGAGGTCAGAGTTATGGGGCTGGTGCTTCTTCGAGCCAGCCATCGCGAGGGTCCTTTAAGGACTTCATGACGGGTCGTCCTTCAGAGTTCTTCGGTGGAGTTGGTGCCTCGAAGGCACTTGATTGGTTGAGAGATGTTGAGGCGGCTTTTCGTATAGCGCATGTAGATCGAGCTGACAAAGTGAGTTATGCCTCCTACCTGCTGAAAGGAGGTGCGTTGCGATGGTGTAGTTCCGTTGTGGGTGCCCGAGGGATTGATGAGACGTATTTGATGTCATGGGAGGAGTTCCAAGTGGAGTTTGAGCTGCAGTATTGCCCTCAGGATCCGAGGCGAGAGTTGGAGCGCGAGTTCATTCATCTGCAGCAGGGATCTATGGCGGTTCAGGAGTATATCGACGTGTTTAATGATAGGGCTCAGTTCGCGCCACATCAGGTGGCTACAGAGGAGCGGAAGGTTAGTATGTTCATGGAGGGCCTTAGATATGATATTAGGGAGTTCGTTGGAATGTTGCGCGACCCCACCTTTGCATCTGCTATGGAGTATGCGAGGCGTAGAGAGAGGGAGGTGGAGAGGCAGAGGGAGCAGTCGGCTCCCCAGAGGCAGCGTATTGAGCCGACGGGGCAGGGACAGAGTGCAGGGTCATCGAGGTCTTATCGAGAGAGTCATCAGGGCGGATATTCAGAGCAGCGGGATCAGAGTTCGGGGCCTGGCGAGATCAGGGTCGATATGAGAGGAGGTCCGAGGTTGGTCAGAGGCAGCAGGGACAGAGTCAGTGACCGAGTCAGAGTCAGGGCAATGTCGGTAGAAATTATAAAGATTCAGGCAGCAGGGTTGAGAGCTCAACGGCTAGGGAGAGGGATTGTCAGCGGTGCCAACACCGCCATGCAGGGCCGTGTGCCCCAGAGCACCTTAGATGTTTTAGATGTGGCCAATTTGGTCACACTGCTGTTGCGTGCACTTCTCAGGAGTCACTCTGCTTCCAATGTGGGAAGCCGGGTCATATGTCGCGGGACTGTCCGAGTACAGGGATGGGATTTCCAGGGGCAAGTTCAAGTGGGGCCGGGGCGTCAGAGTCGTCATCAGCACCTCGTGGAGGAGGTGGAGTATCGTGGGCCAGAGGCAGAGTTTTTCAGGCTATAGCCGAGGAGGAGAGGGAGCTGCATGACGTTGTACCTGGTACGCTTATTATTATTGGGCTACGTGCCTTCACTTGTTTATTTTGAGATTTGGTCAACCCTATGTGTTTGCATCCTTCTTTGGTTATTAAATAGATAGTAATGTTGTAGTAGTAAATAGAGTTATAGCGATTGTGCATTAGAGATTGTTGGTCATCGAGTTTCAGTAAATCTGATGCCTGTGAGGTTTAGTAGTTTCGATGTAGAAGTTTATAGGCTATAGGGAGCTTAATAGGGTAACGGTGAGGA